>CM052539.1:14131777-14152208 GCA_028533065.1 Trachops cirrhosus
TGTTCCTCAACAGGCCAAGGAAACACATGCCGCAGGGCCTTTACACTTGCTGTTCCCTTTGTTTTGATCCCTCTTCCCCCAGATACCTGCACCGCCTCCTCCCTTTGCCCACTGGTTTTGTTCAGATGTCCCCTTCCCAGGGAGACCTTCCTGGACCACTTTTCACAACTGTTAGTCCTGTGCCACAGCCTTTTCATCTCCCTGCCATGCTTTCCTATTTCTCTGAAACACACACTGCTAACACAACCCAGATTTTACTCATCGTGTTCATTGTCTGTTTCACCCTTCACCAAAAGGCAAGCTCCTGGAAGACGGCAATGCTTATGTGTACACTGCTGTATACACTATTTATACAGCACCCAGTGCAGGTGCTGGTGCATGCAGAAGAAGGGATTAATAAACATGCAATAAGTAAGCAAAGTATAAGAACTATAAAAAATAGTGATATAACCTGTGCTCTCAAGGAAATTAAAATGTCTGGAGATTGAAGGGAAAAACTAGTAGAGAACATTTTGTTTGGCCACTAACCACCTATTTCTACTTCTTAACAGCACCCCAGTTTCCTTTTAGGGGGTTATCAGTGGGTTATGTGTAGTCTTTGGGGAATGGTAAATCCAGGTGCCTGGTCCCCCACTAAGATAATCAAAACTCATTGCACTGGTATGGCTGCACTGAGCCCATTACACAGTCTCTTCCTATTTGTATCCTGAGTGACACAAGAGTGGACTAAGTCTCTCATCACCTGGCTTATTTCACTTAGCATAATGCTCTCCCAGTTCCATCCATGCTGTTGCAAAGGGTAGGAGCTCCTTCTTTCTTTCGGCTGCATAGAATTCCATTGTGTAAATGTACCACAGTTTTTTGATCCATTCATTTACTGATGAGCACCTAGGTTGCTTCCAGCACTTGGCTATTGTAAATGTGCTGCTATTAACATTGGGGTGCATAGGTTCTTTTGGATTGGTGTTTCAGGGCTCTTAGGATATAATCCTAGCAGTGGAACTGCTGGGTCAAAAGGCAGATCCATTTTTAGTTTTCTGAGGAAATTCCATGCTGTTTTTCATAGTGGTTGCACCAGTCTGCATTCCCACTAACAGTGCACTGGGGTTCCCTTTTCTCCACAACCTGACCTCACCTTTAACAGGAACTTAATCAACGAAACAAACAAACAAGCAAAATATAACAAAAGACACCAAAATTGAGAACAGGCTGACAATGAACAGAGGGGAAAGGGGAGGGAATTTCAGGGGAAAAGAATGAAGGGTTTGCAGGAACAAGTATAAAGGACACATGGACAATAACAAGGCGGGGATGGAAATGGAGGGAGGTGGGGAGGGCTGGGGGGAGCATGGGCTGGGATGGGGGGGAAAGGCAGAATACTGCACTTGAACAACAATCAAAATAAAGTAAAGAATAATAAAGTAAAATAAAATAAAATAAAATAAAGAGTGGACTAAGTGGCCGGAGTTCATTCATCTCACCAGTGTTTTGCTGATCAGATCGCTCCTGCCTGGGGTCATTCCCCATGCTCCTCACTCCTCGTCCACACATTAAAACCTTGTTCCCATCCATTTCCAGCCCTGGTTCTCCAGGCTCTGGTAAGTCCAGGGGGCTACCCATAGCCTTCCCCAAATTTTTCTCTCTCTACTCAAGTTAGCTAAATCCATTTATAATGCTTTTATCCAAAGAACCCCAACTGATACAACATGAAAAAAGCAAATAATTCAGGGCAATATCTATTAAGTGACAGATAAGTTTCCTTATTTGGCTCCGAGGAGAATGCAATCCCACAGCCTCCAGGTCAGAGATGTGACCAGACAGGGCCTTTGAATAACGGAGAAGACCTAGATGGACGGAGAAGGACGGGGCTCTGAAGCACAGGAAACAAGATCAGTATTTTAACTTGTCTGCCAGATACCTCACTTGAGAATCTGCAACTAGTAAGAAAGCAATGAAGCTTAGACTGGAGGCAAGATCAAGTGAGGTTTCAAGGGGATATAAGATTAAGTGATTAACAAAACAGCCACTTAATTAGAGGAGATCTGAAAAAGATTGAAGATTAAGTAGAGCTAGTACAGGGGGGAGCGTCTGAATTTGTATCTCCAGGCTGTCACTTCATCTCAGGTCCAGAGATGAAAGAAAGCTAGAAGCAAGCTGGGTAAGAACAAATCTGAATGTGTAATAGTGAATGAGTTCTCTAAAATAGTAAAATAATGTATTTATGCACATTAATGACAATATCTCCCGTTTATTACTCTTTCACACAGTGTTTTTCTTGAGCTTCCTTAAACCCCAGGTATTGGAATGAAGGTGTTAAATGGAAGATATAATTATTCTTTGCTTTTCATTTCTCAATCTAAAAAATATATAGTCTGGCAGCATAAATTGCATACTCCATTTTCGTCACTCTGTCCAGTTCCTCAATACTTTTTGTGAAACTATGTATCTCCTTCCCCAGAATCTTCATATGGGCTTAGTTTTGGTGTTCATGAATACACAGAGAAAATAGAAAGTTTTGAAAAAAAATATTTTACTTGCTTAGAAGTGTCCGTCCCAGGTGATTAGTCTGCTACAAAGTCTAAAAAGCATACACAAAAGTTTAAATATTTATTGAGCTAAAATGTTTAGAGCATTAGCAAAAAAAAAGAACACAATGCAATACATTAAAAGTAATAAAACAGATCTGGGAAAGAAAGCAATGATTAAAATCTTGTTTCCTTTATCTCCTCCTTATTTAAGATGGTATCTTTAAAATAAAACTGCTCAGCACATCTTGAGAGCCAAGTGATTTTGACTTGGCAGGTGGCTGGCTGAAATCATCAAGGAGTAGGTCTGAACAAATACATAAGCAAAAAATACAGCAAGAAAATAACTATTAGCTGACTGAAGCAGATGCTCCAACATCAGCAACAGAAAATAATGTTTACATAAGTGAACCCTTTACACATGTTTCTGAGAAACCGGAATGACTCCTGAGATGAGGAGTAAAAGTTGGCAAATATCAACAGTTCTACATGAAGGGCCCGGAGAGGGGGGGCGGTACTTAAGGAGACATTTCACTCTGTGCCAATTCTCTCTAAAAGGTGTTTAGAAGAAACTACTGGTCTGGCCTCTTTACCAATAGACCCCAACACCTGCCCCCTACTCATCATTTAGGAAAAAATTTAATTATGGATGCTACAGAAAGGATACTTGCATTGAACAATAAATAAATTAGGACTTTATGGGGCCTCTCCAGGGCCCTAAAATAGAAGGCTACATAATTCTCCTGAAAAAGTCATCTGCATTCTTTGGTAAGCGGTGCCATTCAGAGGAATCTCCAAAACTTACACAGAGGATCAGGAGAGAATGAGCCTCCCTGCCTTCATCAGCCTCACCCTGGAGGCTGTGGAGCACAACGGTGAAGCACAGGGGTGGCTGAGACTGGCGGGTCTCTGTTCAAATCATGCCTCTGACACCAGAATGGATTTTTGGATTGTTAACTGACAAAGCACATCATTTGTAAAATGAGAATAAAGATGGTGACCACCACATTTTCATTCCCAGTAAACATTAACAATATTTTCATAAAAATTCAGGTCTACATGCTTTGGGAAGAAAAGGCTTGAGAAATTTTAGAAATCATTTTTCCCCACTATGTCAACCCCCTAATAAGAAATGGTAGCCCAGAGAAGTGAAGTGTCCTTATCAAGGGCTCACAGCTGAGTGGCTCGGTGGCAGAGAGCCATTCGAACCCATGCTTCCTTCTATCCCAGCCAGTAGGCATTTCACTATCTCATGGCCTGATGAAGCAGGATCAAAGATTTACTTTATTAACTGTATTTTACTTAGTAATCATTTATGAAACATCTCCTGTGGTCAAACTTTCACACACTCCTTTCCTCTCTGCCAGCCCTTTCTTACCACACTCTGAAGGCAGCTCAAATTGTCTTCTTTCTCTCCAACCCCATCAAAAATAGCTGGTCATTTTTCAACAGGTGGAAATGGCTAATTCTAGGACCTTCCCTCGGGCCTATCACATATTAGGCACATAGAAAATACTCCTTAAGTGACTTCACTTACTAAGTTACACGTTCAAAAAAAAATCAAACGAAATCAGTCTGGAATTGTAAGCAATCTCTCCATCAGGAAACTCATGGATTAAACATTTTGGGGGGAGGGTCCATCTCCAGGGACGTCTGGAGAATTCACAAGCCTCAGGATATGCAAAAGGCATTATGCAAGTCACCTAGCATCAGGAAAAGTGGCTAAATGTCAACTGTGGGATGTTTGCAACAACCTCAAGGAAAACTCATCCACTGTAACTTGGCAGTATTATAGACATCATTGTGTTGTACCACAGCATCTTTATACATGTTAATTATCAGTGCAAAATGGGCTATTTAGCCAAGTTATAATGCATTATAAAAGGCATTGTAACAAAACAAGTTACAAACACAGTAGAATTTAAAAATGCATAGTACCCATGTTAAACTCTTAGTCAGAGGAAAATATATTTTCATGCTGCTCACTGAGCTGTAAGTCTCGCTTACTTTGCACAACAGCCAGGTTTCTGTGTATGATTTATAAGAGCCTTCTGTTATACTCATTGAAACAACAAAATTAAAATCAATTCTTTCTTGTTTTTAAAATCCAGACTTTTGTGCTCCAAGGAGATGCAGAAGCTACAGATGAAATCACAGCAGAGCCGCCAATAAATGCGAGTCAAATGAACCGTGTCTAAATGAACCATGTCTTAGGATAAATACTCGAGAGTAGTGAAACAAAATGCGAGAGAGGTTATCCCAGCAGTCAGGTCCCAGCTGGTGGTAGAGAAGCCTGGTGTTGATCCCTTGCCTGAGCAAGAGGATGACATAAGCGCCCTGGCAGAGAGGCCCGTGTGAGGTTTACTCTTGCCCAAGAAGCTGCCCCGGGGGCTATGCCTCTGCTATGAGGGCAGAGGGTTGAAGGCCTGGGGGAGTCAGAACCAAATGTGACGTTACCCCAAGTAAAGAAAAAGGCCTTTGGAGATGAGGTAGAAAAACATATTTAGGTCCTAGTCAATGAAAAACTCAAGTAGAAAAAAAAATGCAGCAGACTCCTAAACACGGTCTAACTTCTGAAGTACACTAAACACGTCGTCTTCTGAGGCAACTGTAGAATCACCCCCTAATCCATACCCTGACTTTCTCTCTCACAGACTTCTTACCACTGCCATTTGGAAAAGAAAGTAGAGATAGATGGTTTGCCCACATCATCTTGGGCCCCTCACACATTCTTGACTTTGACTTTAAAAGCCCGTGTGTCAGCCACCAGTCTGACAATGAGAAACCACCTTCTGGTTGAAGAGCACTTTCTGGGAATCCTCACAGTAACTTTGTGAGGTAGGGATGATTAAACTTATTGCACAGATAAGGAAACTGAGGATCAAGAGAGATTTAAAAGGTAGCTTGCCTGAAATTACTCACCGAGTCACCAGCAGAGTTTCATTTTAAACCAAGGCCTACAACACCAAAGAACTTGATTTTCACCACTCTACTATGACAACATGCATTGACTCAGCTTTTCCACCCACTAATTTATTTAAAGAAATCAAAATATATGTTTTTCCCACATGGCTCTCTACCAGAAGAATACTCTATTAGGATAATTGAAGTTTAAATGAACAATTTAGTAAGTTATGAGTATATTAGGTTGGAGAGAAGAAGAAAATTGTTTGTATATGTATTTCCCTCTCCACCTTTCACCCCTTGCTCTTATGAGATTCTTGTTTAACTCTCGGAAATAGGATGCTGGTGTCCCCGTTGGCTTTACAGTCAATCACATGTCAAAGTTATAAAGAGTGAGAGGTGCTTCGTGGGCTGTTATTTTCCTGAACTAACAGAGCATGAAAACCAAACACTTGAAAGCACAGGGACTCATAAGGATAAATACGAGTCATGTTACACATCATTTTTCTTAAAATTCATCCCCTCCACACAGGCAAAGCCCCTTAGAAGACTTCCGCACTTTTTAGGGAAGTGAGGAAATGCTAAAGGATGGGGAGGAACTAGCAGGGCTCAGGTCCAGGACCCTCCTCACCCGACTCACAGCCACGTAGCAAATGAGAATGAGGTTATCAGTGACTGAACACAGACCCTCCCGGTGAGAAACCAAACGCTCTCATAATTGCCTTCTCCAATTGGAGAAAATGTTGGAGGGGCGGGTAGAATTAGGGAAATATTAAATGCAAGTTTATACAAAATGCTGAAAAGCATACCAATAAGAAAATGATTTTGGCGTGTTGGGCTAGACATCCTAACTTGCCAAGCCCAATGAGACTGCATACCCTGCTCTGAAAACGAACACCCAGCACCCCCTAGTGGCTGGTGTACATTTATAAAATATTTTTTTTTTTTTTAAATCAGGAGCATGTATCAAACCTTGTTTCTAGAAATCAGACTTTAGAAACAATTTACCTCTTCCCATACAAAATGGTTTGAGAAAACACTGCTCTTAGCCCCATACCATGAGAAACCTTCAGTTTTTCTAGGTCATATTATGTGTTAGAAGCAGGGGCAAATAATGAAGCCAAGAACTATGGGATGGAGGGGGTGGGCTTCATGTTAGCTTTCTCCTGGGGTCTCACCAACCCTGGAGCTTCTGCTGAAGTTCTCTGCATCTTAAATGGTTGGGCTTCATAACCATCTGGCACCTCCAAACACCAAAATTCAGGACATAAAGTAACCAATGGTAAAAACATTTTTCTTTGTTGCCTAAAATAATAATCTGATAGAATGAGATATTTATTTATATAAGCAAATACTGACATTTTATCTTCCCCAACTCAATCATTTGTGAATATAATTTCATTCTTAACAAATATGTATTGAGCTCCTACTATGTGCCAGGCATTATGCTAGGCAGATTGGTAGATAAAACAGAAAAAAATTGCTACTTTCCTTGAATTTACATTTTAGAGAAGAAACAAACAATAATATTTTTAATCTAAAGATATAGTTTGTTGGATTACAGACATGCTGAGGAGGGAGCATCAGGAAAGGGAAACAAATTGTCACAGGGGAGGGGTTTCTTTTTTGCTTTTGGCCTTTTACAAGTTTAGGTAGGAAGACCAGGGAGAACTTCAACAAAAAGAGACTTTGAATGAAGACCCCAAGAAAGTGAGGAAGTGAGCCATGCACATGATGGTGGAAAAAATGTCCAGGCAGATTGGGGAACAGCAAATGTGAAGCCCTTAAAGCAAAATGTAACTGTGTGGGTCGCAGGGGGCCTGTGTACGGCTAAAATGGGGTGCACAAGGGGCAGAGAAGTACATGAATTCAAGACACAGGCAAGAAAGCTGTATCGACATAACACCAAAAACACAAACAACAAATGAAAAAGATTCAACAAATGGGGCTAATCAAACTTAAAAGCTTCTGCACAGCGAAAGAAACAATCAACAAAATGAAAAGACAACCTACAGAATGGGAGAAAATTTTCACCAACCATGTATCAGATAAGGGGTTAATATCCAAAATTTATTAAAAACTTGGACAACTCAATAAGCAAAAAAAATCCAATATAAAAATTGGCAGAGGAACTGAATCGACATGAAAAGGTTCTCAACATCACTGATCATCAGGAAAATTCAAATCAAAACCACTATTAGATATTACCTCACACCTCTTAAGTGTTGGTAAAGATGTAGAGAAAAAAGAACTCCTGTGCACTATTGGTGGGACTGTAAATTTGATCAGTCATTATGGAGAACAGTGTGAAGGTTCATCAAAAGATAAATAAGACTATCATATAATCCAGCAATCTCACTGCTGGGTATATATCCAAAGAAAATAAAAACATTTTACAAAAGAGACATATTGCAGTATTATTCACAATAGCCATGAAAAAAAGAAAAATTTTCCCATTGCAAACACACGGGGACATTATGCTACGTGAGATAAGACAAATACTGTGTGGTGTCTCACATGTAGAATCTAAGAAAACTGAAATTGTGAAAGCACAGACTAAAACGGTGTTTACCAGGGCCTGAAGTTGGGGTGATTAGAGAAATGTTGTTTAAGGGGACATACTTACAGTAGATAACTAGCCCTAGAGACCTAATATATAGTACAAGTCTTTAATGTCACGGACAGGTTCTTGGAAACTATGACATGAAGCAAAACAATGTATAACAAAACCAATTTTACCTTAGGCTAACTGATGTAAAGAAGAGTTAAGTTCCCATAACGTATTTCTGGTCAAAAAGAAGCACATCAAACTTCCAAATACAGACACAAAACACTTCTAAGACTAAACAGTGAAATAAATGTGAGCTGTACAGACACCTAAGAACAATTTGTACAAACAAGTAAGATAATGACTTTCCAACCTGCTTGTTCCAGTTTAGAGTCTTGTGTGGTCAAAGCCTATCTCAGCAGCTCAGGGTGCAAAACAGGAACCCACCCTGGACAGGACGCCCTTCCATTGCAAGGAGCACTCACACACCCCACACTCAATCATACCAGAACCAGTCAGACATGCCATTGTCCTCATATCCACATCTTTGGGACGTGGGAGAAAACCCACACATACATGAGGAGAGCATGCAGCCTCCATACAGACAGGGAGCCCGGTCAGGAATCGATTTGTGTTCTCATCAACATTATAATGAAACAACATCGAAGGAAATGAGGTTTTCTGAGAACTTACCATACAGATATTGCAGACAACAAAACTGTATTACAGACATTAAACTTGCAAAAAGATATCCAATGATTTTTTTAAAAAGAAAGCTAAGTCATGTAAGGGCCATTATAAGGGCTTTGGCTTTACTCTGAAGCAAAAAGTCATCATGGGATTTTCAGTGAAGGAGTGATAGGATCTGACTTAACCTTTTACAAGATTACTCTGGCTACTGTATTGAGAACAAACTTCAAAAGTGGGGATAAGAGGAGCAGGACGTAAGCAGAAAGGCCAGTGAGAGGCCTATAACAGTAAGAGATGGTGGCCGGCATGATCCCAGTGGGGTGGTGAAAACTGCTTAGATTCTGAATGTATCTCGAAGGTAGACCAGACAGATGAGGAATATAAGAAAGAGAATGGAGTAAAGGATACTACCAAAGTTTCAGCTCGAGTAATAAAGAAGAGAGTTGTCTTAAATGAGATGGGGAGGACTGAAGGAGGAATTCAGTCAGAAACTCAGTTTTTTAAAAAAATTTTTATAGAGACATTTATTTTTTTTAAGATTTTTAAATTTTATTTGTTTATTGTTTAGAGAGGGAAAGGGGGGAGAAAAAGAGGGAGAAAAACATTAACGTGTGGGTTGCCTCTCATGCACCCCTTACTGGGGACCTGGTCCACAATCCAGGTGTGTGCCCTAGACTGGAAATTGAACCTGCAACCTTTTGATTTGCAGGCCAGCACTCAACCACTAACCTACACCAGCCAGGGGAGAAACTCTGTTTCAACCATGTTAAGTTTGGGACCTCTGCTGAGATCCCATATTGGAAATGAAAATGACAAAAATATTACTAAACATTTCTACATTGCACATGCAGACCAAGCGCAGTTAGGGTAAAGAAACTGGACACTGCTTTTGGGAGGAGGAAAACATTCCTTCAACGTCCTCCAGGAAACACTCATTCAGCACCATGGACAGTACCCAACAAAGTGGTAGGGACTGAATACAAACTAGAGAAAGTCATAGCACATATATGAGAAGATTAAAGAAACTCAGTGCATCAATGTTAACAGATATCACTGATTTTCTGTAACTGTTTTATTAGTTGCATCCATCCAACCATTATGCTGAATGGAGGAGCTCTGTGAATCTTTCTGTGCCCAACCACTGTTTTCCAAATATTTACTTATTCTCAACTATATCTACAGACATATTGGTTTTTTTGTCTTTAAACACTAATTACAGGAAATCTGCTTATACATTTTCCAGTGCTTCCTTCTTCAATAATTTTCATATTTCAATTTAAAATTTTACTCCATATTGTCATTTGCTTGTAAACATTATGCCTTTTCAACTAATCTACGCTCATTATAAAATATCACATTGACCGCAGTGGAGCTGAGAATGGTGCAACTATCATGCCCACCATCAGAGGCTGGTTGAGTTATGGATGATTGCATTTCTCTGTCTAATGATTTGATTAGCCCAAACTCCTCCGTGATGCAGTTAATTTGGTAACAGTGCCAATGAGAAAGAAATTTTATACAATCTAAACTTTGTGTTTAATAAATTATAGCTAACATGTTATAAACAATAACACACTGATGTTCCAGGGAAACAAGTGAAAATGTCCAGTTATAGGCATAATCAACACCCAGGATCACATCTTCCCTTTTTAAAAGCTAAGAAGATGTGCAGGTATATTTTGGATCATTTATTGAAATGGCATTACTGTCAATTACATGGGAATATGTTCAAGCCTGTAATTCAATGTTTCAAATTTTCACACCAGGCTGAAAGGCTGTTGAAGTCTAATTCAGTGTCTAACACGGTCCAGCACGGTCCTTCACATTCTCCTAGTGCTTCTTATTACAGAGTCTCTACCCTACCTCAGCCATGTCTTATTTATCATAAAATGTCCACACTGCTTCTTAGATATTTGTAGCTAGTTTGTATGTAGAAGTTCAATGGCTTTAAATTCCAGCTCAGCCTATTTATCTGTGTATGACCTTAGGTACATCATAATATCCCTTAGCCTCAGGTTATACATCAAGAAATTAAAAGCCATGTTTCAGGAGTAGGTAGAAAATTAAATGAGATCATGTACATAGAGAGTCTAGCATAGCCAGGCCCATAGCAGGCCCTCAAATACTAGCTCTCCAGATAATCAAGTGATTCAGCCCTCATCAGTTTTCCTAAATGGTTGACTATTCAGTAGATTGGAATACTAATTATTTTCATTCCTAAATCAACAGCAGCTACCACCTGACTCCTTATATAAGGGATTTAGTATTCTGTATACGAAAATGTATACAGCCGGGACATATATTTTCCTATATCATGAATTGGTACCAGTTATTTTGATTAGAGGTAAAAAGATACTTTATTAAGAGAAATAAGCATGAGAAAGCTCACAATTTTATATCACATAGATTTGATTTCATAGTTTTCCAGCATAAGCATATTGATAATTTATACAAAAAAAAACCTGTACTCCCATCTAGATCTTAAAAGTCTTTTTGAAAATGGACATCACTTAAGCAAGTTAAAAAGAAAACCGGGATACTTGAGTTTAATAGCCATATTACACTTCCTTTAATAATTCAATACTAGAATTAAAACAGAGGATCTGGCATGGGGGTTTCTATGACAACTTAGTTTTCTGGTTTGTGAAACTGTTTCCTCTTGAAGTAAACATTCAGAGTTTCCTCTAATTCACTGATAAGATCTTCCCCACTGGCTGCCAATGTTGCTTTATGCATCACACATTTGAATGTTTTGGACAACTAATTCATCCCCATCTCTGATGAACTGGCATCATCCAGTCACATTCCTGTGAAATAGAAAACTCTCTCCAAACCAGTTAAGTGTGGAATCGCACTCGGAGACCAGAAGTCATGTTTGTGTCCATCTGAGAAGATGTGTTTTTTAGAAAATCTGTAAATCTACAAAATGAATTCAAACTAAATAGAAAAAAATGTTTAGCTGGAATTTTTGAAATCTGTGCCCTTGCTGTACTTATATTTTTATGCCCAGTGAAATTTCCTGATCTTGAAAAGGAGTTTTTGAAAGCTTCAATCTTACTTTTATTCATTCAATAGGCATTTATTAGGCCCTTACTCTGTAGCACAGAGTTGTTCTTTTCAAATTGAGGAATTTGAGACTTGTAGGAGCAAGTGACATGACTAATTTACAGAGCAGTCAAATCCAAATCCAAAACTGTATTTTTCTGCTTCTAATCCAATGTTCTTTCCACAGAATAATATGTCGGGCACATCATGGGCATATATGATACATTGGGTATCTCTGCTTTGAAACTCCCGTCTCCTACAGAGTCTCAAAAGCTCTCGATTGTGAAAAATAAGCTCAAGAATCCTTAGTTTAATGTTGATGTTGTTTTTCAATTTTCTATCTTCCCACTCACACTGAAAATAATTCTCAAGAACCCCAAAACATTTCCCCATCAAGAAAAGCACTGGGTACTGAGTAGGGTGGTTGGTTGTGGGGGAAATAAGCACTCTCATTTAGTGCTGTTGAACATGTCAATTAAAACAGGGTCTTTAAGGAAAAGCAATTTGAGGATATCCATCAGAATTCAAAATATGTGTAACTATTGAGTCATCAATTCTATTTCTACAAATTAATCCAAGAGAAATATCAGTTTATGTACCCAAGATATATGAGTATATATCTTCCATCCAGAAAATATTCAGCCATGTAATATGAAAAATAGAGACATTTATTGAAGAAGATACAAGATATAAGAAACATTGTGCATAGGACAATGACGCCTCAGTCCACTTCTAAGTAGGCATCTTGGGACCTCACACAGTTCTCCCAATCTTCATCAGCTGCACCATTTTATTTTCCTGAATCTCACTGACAGTCTGAAATCTCTTTCAAAGGCAGTTTTAGTTTTGGGGCAAGCCAAAAGTCTCTGGGCACAAAATCTGGGTTGTAGGGGGTGCTGAGTCACCTTAGTGATTTAATGTTTCATAAAATCTCTGCACAAGACGTGATGCACAAGTGGGCATGCTGGCATGACGAAGCTGCCAATCACCAGTTGCCCATAGCTGTGCCTTTCTGAATGATCTGAATAGTTTCCATGGAGGAATGTTCAAGCTTAACACAAAATTTGATGCAGATTCATTGCTCTACTCACCCAGTCATTTTGAATGTGATGACCACGCAGTACACATGCTCAATGGCATATACTGCCCCCACTGACTAGGACCATAAAGTCATCATTGTTCACACATGTGTATTCTAATCCACTCTCCTTGGCTGCCAGGTTACATCAATGCTATACCAACCATTCTCATGATACCAACAATGGCTGAACTTTTTCCAGACAGACCTCATACATGCAAGGATGTTCACTAAGTTGCTGCTTGCAACAGTAAAAATTTGGCAATAACCTCATGTTTATCAATGGTGGAAGACTTACCTAAATCACAGCATGTTGGGTGTATGATGTGGACTACCACACTGCTGTTTATAATGAGATGCACCTACATCGCCTGTGGCTGCAATTCCCCAAGGCAAACATTTTAAAAAATGAGTTGGATAACTACATATATTATGATCCATTTATATATTTTGAAATTTCATGTAGGTGACTCTGGCTCCATCTCTATTCCTTTTTCTGTCTCTATGATTATCTGAACACATATTCCCCAAGAGTGGTGTTAGGGTAGCAAGGAGAAAAATTGCATCACTTCCTTTTTATTCTTCCATGCCATACTGATTTTTTAATAATCAACATATGTTGATTTTATAATTTTAAAAAACACGAGTACTATGCTGGGCATACCTGTTTAAAAAATCCTGTCTCCCAAACAGTCGAGGGAAAGGCAAGGCCCTTCTCAGTGATCCCACCACTGACGTCTACTGTCCTACGCAAAGCTCATTCTACACACCACATTTGTTTTATTAGTTCTTGGAAATTTGCTCCTAAGCTTTCCTTACCCATTTGATGGCATATTAAGGTACCATATGGCAGCTTATAGACATGAGTACACTGCATAAGCCATTTCCACAAATAAAATAACTTGACAATTACCTTCAGGGCATCAATAGAGGGATTTGGGAGCCAATCAGAAATACAAGAATGTCCCTCCAGTTCTAACAACCATAAGCACATTTATTCAAAAGTGTGCAGGCCGTGGCATAGTTGGAGAATGCTAATTAAATCAGTTCCAAGGCTATTCATTAGTGCTGACCAATAAAAAACAAAATATGAGAAATGGTGCCCAGTTGAGCACAATGCAGGTAACTGGATCTTGCATTGTTAATGAGAATATCAACCAGCACGACCAGGGTCAGGATAACAAAGCAGAGGAAGAAAGACAAGCATCCACTCCTTTATCATTTTCCTCATCAGCACATGAAAAAATGATTAAGAATACAACTCTGCATTGCAAACCAGGGATGAATGGGCCCTTGGGAAATACTTTGGAATAAAAGTGATGATGGAGATAGTCCAGAATCTCAACTGCTGGCTTGAACTTTGCATATACACCAGTTCTATTCGGTGGTGGGTCGGGGAGGGGGGCGGAGAGGAGTAATTGACATAGCAGCAGAGAAAGAACTGCACCAATACTACCGACAGCCCTAAAACACCCAATTTCTTTTATCACGAGGAGTTACAGATAAGCTTGCTAACTTCCATTTCTCTCAATTTTGAGCCAAGTGTTTGATTTTCCTTGAGACAGAAATGCCACAAATGTATTTCAACACAGAGGGGAAAAATTGTTTTGTAATCATCCCATCTTTGGTCTGTCAATTCTCATGCTACATAATAATCAGAGGAAAGAAAAGGGAAATTTATTCTGAGAAACCGATTTTCTCGCTGGGATTGAAAGAAACCCAGGCGACCCATCAATTAGCTGTTTGAAAGAGGGTTTTTTTTTTGTCAGTAAAATTAAGGAGTGAGATTTTAATAGATTAATAGATTGAAGAATGAATGGGTTCCAGTGTACAGCCTGAGGTCAGGTGGGACAGTTCCCCCTCCATTCTAAACATCTAAAATTACTAAATAAAATGTAGCTACACAACCACAAAAGTTGTAAACGCCAAGCCAAGCCGGAAGGAGAGTGGAAAGGCAGGAGGTAGGGAAATGGAGGGAGGGCAAGACAGAGGGGTTCAAAGGTAAGAGCAACAAGCAGAAAACATGCCAGGGCCGCCTTCAGAGAAAGAGCCTGAAGCCTGGGGACACAGAGTGAGTTAGAGCCGCTGCATGTCAGACACTAAGAATAAAAAGACACGCAAGACATGGCCCGCCATCTAAGGAGTCTGGCATGGGCTCCAACTTGCGCTCTATGCACGGTAAGTCAAGAGTGCAGGGTGTCTGGGGCGGGCGGGCCGAGAAGGTAAGTAAGAGAGAGGTGACTAGACAAGAAGAGGAGCAGTCTTTAGAAAAACACTTCAGTCAACAAATGAAATATGTATCTTAAACTTAGAAAACCGCAGCTGGCAATTGTGTTGCTGCTTTTGAAATCTAATTTCAGGTTCTTTCCATCAACCTTTATTTCATAAAAATATGAAGCAGATAGGCCATAACCATTAATCAATACTGAGAGTTTATACACTTGCTCCAAAATAACTTTGGATTTTATTAGCATTGATGCTCCTTCTTCACTGATCCTAAGCCATGAAATTCAGTTTTCTAAAATATCATTTTAATACCACTGATGAATCTTACTTCAAATCATAGAGATGAATACCCATCTTTGAAAGTTGCTATTTACTGAAATATAGTTTGCAACTAAATTATAAGTATTTGAGCTCTCTAGAACTACATAGTTTTCACCCTGAAGTACTGCTATTACCTCTCTGATAGAATGGGAAACTGTCACACAGCTGAAAAACTTAACATCTTCATCTAGCCTAGGTTTTCTATGACTATATTTAACTTACATTTGAGAATGCTGAATCAGAGAGAGAGCAGAGTTATGTTACTATGTTACTTAGTTCATTGAAAATTGCTAGGACATCATTTACAGACTTAGTAGACAACTGAAGTTATTGAATATCCCCAGCTTTTTATTATTCGGGTCATTTAAAATAAGAAACAGTACATAATCAGCCTGTGTTTGAGAGTGAGTGGTACTTAGATTGGAAAAGCCCCTCATCAGTTATGGAGCCCGGGATTTCTCAGTCTCGGCTCTGGTGAGAGATTTTGCGTGGATGACTCTTTGCTGTTGGCAGCTGTTCTGTAGGATACTTAGCAGTAGCTCTGGCTTCTGTCCACTAAATGCCAGTAACATCCCTCAAAGCATGACGATCAAAAATTATCTCCAGACATTTCCAAATATGCCCTGGAAGGCAAAATCACCTGCAGTTGAGAAACATCAGCCTGCAGATTTGGAAGCTGAATCCCAGAGAGGTTTGGGAATTCACTCAAAGCCGCAAATCTTGAATAAGGCATCACTGGGAATAAGCCCAAATTATCTGAACCGTAGACTGATGTTGTTACCATATTAGGTAACAAAATGGTCATTTTAGTGATCTAATTTATAATGATGAGGCTCAATAATAACAATTTTTTAAATCTTAAAAATTAGTTAACTCTATTTGCACTACATGAAAATTTTCCCACCTTCAATTTTTTTTTTTTTTAGCTAATTGAGGAAAATCTACAATTACAGAAAATTAGCCCGGGATAATTTAGGAAGCCCAACTTTAAATAAACACATTTAGGTTTCTGCTTCTCATATATCTACTATTAAAGCAGACTCAAATTTTTCAAGGTCTGCATAATACTAGTATGTAGCCAAGATAAAAATCTATTATCTCTCTAGTAATTTAAAACTGCAATTTTTACATTAACTTCTTTTATTATTTTTGCAACATTTTATTTCCTTTTCTTTAATATATAATCTCTATTATATATTTTTTCCATCACCATTTAGTCCCCTTACACCCCCCAGCAATCACCACACTGTTGCCCATGGCCAGGACTTCTTTTTCTTTTTTGCTCAATCCCTCCACCCCTGAACCTCCCCACCACTAGCTGTCATCTGTTCTCCATCTTTGAGTCTGTCTCTATTTTGCTCACATTAACCTCTTTTACTTCTCTGCCAAGTCTCTGCTCTTTGTATCCAAACATCATAAAAGCCTGTCATTAAGGTACAATTCTGTACCTGAATGATTTCGAACTTTGCAAAACATGAACCGCAGCACATTGTTCTTCAGTAAAGCCAATACTGAATACTTACCACATTCACTTTGCTAGGTCCTGTGTATAAAGGCCAATGAGACACAGTGCTTACTGTTGAAAGACTTATAATCCAGTATTCAATATACACAGTTAATTTGTATATCATTCTATACAGCACAGGTGGCAAATACAAGACCCACGGGCCAAATCCGGCCCTCCACCTTGTTTTATGTGGCCCGGCACCTTGTTTCTACCTGGTGGCAGCACTGAGCTGTCACTTAACTGTTAAGGACTAGTTACATTTATAGTCCTAAAGTTACACTGGGCCCTTTGAAGGCAATGGTGAGGCCGATGTGGCCCCCGGTGAAAATGAGTTTGACACCCCTGCTATAAAGGGTTCTATCATAGCAAAAATCAGGGGCAATGTTTCCAAACTGAGGTGCTGGGGAAAGTTTTCTAAAGATAGCTGCATTATAGCCAGATTTTGAAGGATGACATATTAGAGTGCCTGTCAATCCAAAGTGACAAGAGCGTATCAACAAAGATAATGGCAAAAGCAAAGGCAAGAAGCCATGAGACAGTGGGAACTGCAATTTGCTATTCAATCTTTCAAACTAGGAGAAAAAAACATGAAAAAAAAAAAAGAAAGAAATGATCAGAGATGAGGTTGGAGAACTAAGAGGAGGCCAGGAGGTAAAGGTTTTCCAAAAACTCATTATTCATTAATATCTTCCAAACCATCTGTTTCTTCTATTTTTTAAAAAAATTTTGTCTATTTTAGAGACAGGGGAAGGGAAAGAGAAAGAGAGGGATAACAACATCAATGTGTGGTCACCTCTCACATGACCCCCCAACTGGGGACCTGGCCTGCAACCTAGGCATGTGCCCTAGACTGGTGACCCTCTGGTTTGCAGTCCCGTGCTCAATCCACTGAGCTATGCCAGCCAGGGCCCAGACCATACATTTCTTCAAAAAAATAATATTAATTTTTGCATATGTGAATAATATATAAATATTTATGTTAAGTATTGGGTTGGTCACAATGTCCCCATGGCTTTTTTTCTGTAAAATAAAAGACACACTTTTCATTTTCACCAAATACTATTGATTTGGAGATTTTCAGTATGCCGGTTACCTCCTGCTATTGGCTCCTAGTGGGTAGAGGCCAGAGATGCTGCCAAACATCTTCCAATGCACGAGACAGCCCCACAGCAAAGAATTATTTGGCAAAAATTTCAATAGTACCAAGAAACTTCTCAAACCATTTTTTTTAAAGATTTGCCTCTCACATGGCCCCCACTGAGGACCTGGCCTGCAACCCAGGCATGTTCCCTGACTGGGAATCGAACCAGTGACCCTTTGGTTCGCAGCCCATGCTCAATCCACTGAGCTACGCCAGCCAGGGTTCAAACCACTTTTGACAGCACCTTGTCCATATACTGCACAAATGTTTATTTGCATTTTGATTGTGTTTTACCTTTCTTGAAATAATAAAGTATAACACACTAAAAATGTTGCCTATTTTCTTCCATCTTCAATATTAAAACGGCTGCACAAAAATTCACCAATTTTCATAAGTTTTTTAAAATGCATGCTGATATAACAGCTGTCACAATACAATTTAACAAAATTGATTCAAATGAAGTTAAAGACAACTAAGCATTACTAGAGCCATCATACAGAAAAAAACTAAATAAACTTCTTGGCCAACCCAATATATTATTATAAAACCTACACATGGTTATAAAGTAAAAGTTATATTTTTCATATGAAGCATAATCACATGTTAGGAGTGCCAAGTTATGATACAGCCCTCTGTGAAGAAGCAGCCAGAAAATAATGTGGATAATCTATTGCATTCTAGGAAAATGGATTCTTCTATCACAGTTTCCCAAAAACGAAGCATTCCAATCACAATCCACAAGGTCATAGTTACAGATGTTGTCTGTCCACTTAACCAACGTATCGTCAATCAAGAATCTCTAGTCTCTCTGTGAAACAGAGACTCATTGCTAAAACTGGCTAGTCTTTAGCAGATCCTCTTCTTGTCTCTTCATTTCAGTTGTATGGTTTTCAAGTTAGCGGTGCTTTCTCCCAAACCATGTAATGCCATATATACTTATTATTGTAATTATGTGATTTTGTTTAAATGGCACATAAGCCAATGAAATGTGAGTGTAAAAAGAGAGTGGGTGTTTCTGTGAAAAATAAGTTGAAAGCTTTGGAAACACTTCATAAAGCTGAGTCACATATGTAAAAAATTGCTACAGAATAAACGACTGTAGTAATGAGGGGAATCATAAAACACTAAATGAATTCCACACTTAGGTTGTTTTCACATGCATCTAAGTGATGAATTATAGGCACGATTTATGCAAGAAAGATAATGTGGGACATAAATTTATGGATTCTTATTTGAAGAACAGGTCTTATCCCCACACCAAAAGATGAGCGAATCAGCTTAATTTAAGTTTTTGGTTAAAATAAAATGTTCAAGAAATGTATATATCATATTGTTTTAATGAGTCTGATTTAAACATCTTCCATTGCCCCCCCAAAAATAACTCTGCCCTAAGCATTTAGAGTAAAAGAGCTTCTAACTCTGTTTATAACTCTGTTTTTCTAATCAGGAAAGTCCACTCCACATCATATGTTAGCAGAAAAATGCATATTAAAATAGTCAGATTCAACTGCACAGCTCTAGGCCAAAATCCAGAACTCTTGACTGGTGAGGATATGGAGGAGCAGGATTTCTCATTCATTGTTGGTGGGAATACAAAATAATACAGCCACTTGGAAAGACAGCTTAGCAGTGTCTTATAAAACTAAACATACTCATATGATTCAGCAATCTTGCTCCTTGGTACTTCCCCAAAGGAATTGAAAACTTATGTGTCCATACAAAAACCTACACGCAGATGTTTATAGCAGTTCTATTCATAATTGCCAAAACTGGAAGCAACAAAAATAACTGAATAAATAAATAAACCCTAATATATCCAGACAACAGAATATTATTCCATGCTAAAAAGAAATGAGCTATCAAGCCTCGAACAGACATGGAGGAACTTTACATGCATATTACTAAGTGAAAGAAGCCCACATGAACAGGCTCATATGAAGACAGAAAAAGATCAGTGGTTGCTAGGGGCTGGGTGGAGGAGAGATGAGCACGCAGGGCACAGAGGTTTTTTAGGGCACTGAGAATACACGGTTGAAACCACAATGATGGATACACACCATTATATGATATAGTCGTCCAAATCCATACAATTAACAAAACCAAGAAAGAATCACAATGTAAACCATGGAGTTTGAGCAACTGTGATATTTCAGTGTAGTTTCATCAATTGTGACCAATGTACTACCCTGAGAAGGGACGTTGATAATGACAGGAAGCTATAAATATGTGGAGGTAGGGGTATATGGAGAATATCTGTACCTTCCCCTCAATTTTGCTGTGGCTTTAAAACTGCTCGAAAAGATAAGGTCTTAATTTAAAAAAAATAATAAAGCCCACAGTATGGAAGTCAATGGCCTGTTTAGCAGATACAAGTATGGAATCCAATAATTGAACAACAAAGTTTCCTTTTGTCACTCACGACTATAAAGTTTGTCCATCCTTTAAT
>CM052539.1:14152708-14194164 GCA_028533065.1 Trachops cirrhosus
GAATATCTGTACCTTCCCCTCAATTTTGCTGTGGCTTTAAAACTGCTCGAAAAGATAAGGTCTTAATTTAAAAAAAATAATAAAGCCCACAGTATGGAAGTCAATGGCCTGTTTAGCAGATACAAGTATGGAATCCAATAATTGAACAACAAAGTTTCCTTTTGTCACTCACGACTATAAAGTTTGTCCATCCTTTAATAAGGAGATGTGATTATACTACAGTAAAACCTCATTTTGCATAGATTATAATTAGATACACGGCTAAGTTAGCTCTTCAGTAAATCTGCTCATAGCTTCATTATCAGACTGCTTTGGTTCTTCTCAATGACTTTGTTTTCGAAATCTCAAATCACATCCAAACCAAGACTAACCAGGCTGTAACTAGCCTGTGCCTAGGCAGGGACTACCCTTGGTTCTGTCTCTTGGGGATCCGTTAAATTACTGAGATACGACAACTATAGCTAGAATATAAACTGCCTGTTAGGTCTTACTAAGTAGGCAGGGTTCACAAGTGTACCCTCGAGTCAGATAATCAAGTACTTTTTACCTTGTTAAGATGCATTTTGAAAGGTCTCTACAGCATACATTTAAGTAACTAGAGAAATTCCAAATTATGCTCATTAATTGAACTTCATATTTTCCCAGATTCCTACAAAATAATGACCCAGAAGCAAACCGGTATTAAATGGCAGTATGGTAGTGAAATACCAGGGGGTTCGCTGAATTAAACGTTATATACTATATGCTCATAGTACCTTCTAATGACTATTTCAGATCTCTAGCTAAATCATGGATATTAATTGCCTATGTAAAATATTTATGCACCAAAATAATCACTTATATACATAAAATCAAATGTGTTTGGTGCATGCAGGACAGTAGGTCTTACTACGGATTGGTGGAAAGAAAGCTACACACTACCAGCACCCCCTCCCCGCTTTCACCACCACAACCAGCACCATCCAAAGAGCTGTCAACACCGGTACCAAAAACTTCAGCTCCGGCACCATCAACACCCCCAGCACCACTAGCAACACACACAGACACACACATGCACCTCTGCTATGAATTCCCAGTTTACTTAGTCAAGGATAGAGACTTGAACAGTAAAAAAGGCAGCTACACAAGATAGGAGATGCAGTGTGTCTTTGCATAGATTTTCCCCTCTTTCTTGGTCCCTGATGGGGCTTGCTGGTACTGCCAATGACCCTCCCTCTCCATGTGGGTAGGGTGCTGCCGGAATGGAGAGAGAAACCCCATTCTCACCAGATTTCTGTCCTTGCCTTCTCAGTTTTAGTTCGCCCCTCCAGAAGAATTGATGCTAACGACCATGTTTTTCCTTCAAAGTGGTGCTACAAACATCTTCTATTCCTTGAACCCAACTTGTAATGAGCAAGGTTATATTCCCAAAATAGGGAGATGGGAAAGGGTAGAGTCAACCCCAAAACATCCGAGCAACAGGTCCTCCTCCTCCTCCGGCCTCGCTGTCATCCAGGAAGCCCATCTGCACGTGGCTATGTCTACCTCAACCCACTCTAAAATGAATTTGCAGCAGTTTAAGAAAAACACATATTTGACCAAAATTTTAAGATGAGCATTTTAATGAAAAATTTAAACAACATAAACACATGACAAAAATAAAATTTAAATTAAACAAAATCAATACAAAGGATAAGGGGAGCCCTGGCTGGTATGGCTCAGTGGATTGAGTGCCACCTGCAAACCAGAGGGTGGCTGGTTCAATTCCCAGTCAGGGCACATGCCTGGGTTGTGGGCCAGGTCCCCAGTAGGGGCAAGTGAGAGGCAACCACACATTGATGTTCCTCTCCTTCCCTTCCCCTCTGTCTACAAATAAATAAATAAATAAATTGTAAAGAAGGATAGGGGAAAAGGATGAAGAAAAATTTAAACTCAAATTCAGTAAAACATTGAACAACGATCGATGTCTTCTCAAGATTCTATGTTAATATTCATTATTTATTCTTTACTACCTATCATGTTAGTTGATAAAATGCAGATAAAATACAAACTCTATCTATGAAAACTACATAAAATGCAGTCATACTCATTTTGATATAGGATTGTGTCAAATAGAATTGATACAGGATTACAAATATAATTCCTGGTGTATGTAAATAGTGAAATTTTAAAAGAGAACTTTAATATCCCACCTTCACAGTTAATGTTATGTTGCAGTCTGGCAGACCCAGAGGGTGCCTGGATTTGGGTCAGACATTATTCCGGGTGTATCTGTGAGGCCATCTGTGGATGAGAGTGACGTCTGAATGAACATAGTGATCTGCCCTCCTGAATGCTGGTGGGCCTCATTCACTCAGCTGAGGGGCTGGATAGAGCACAAAGGCTGGGGGAGAGGGAACGCATCTTTCCTGACCACTGTGAGTGGGACACTGGTCTCTTCCTGCCAGCTTTTGGACTGGCACTGACACCACTGGCTGGTGTCCCCAGATCTTGGGACTTCGCTGCCTTTGTAATTGCATGAGTCAATTCCTCATTATCTCTTCATATCTCCCCCCAGCACTCCATGTGAGTGTGAAATGTGTGTGTAAAATGTGTGTGTTATTAGTTCTGTTTCTCTAGAGAACTCTAATAGAAACACCAATATCCATTTTTAAAATCACTGATCAAGTTCAAGCTCCTACTTACCAGTTGGAAAGTTTATGGGGCTTTTTTCCCCTTTAATTCTTATACTCCGTCCACTTACCACAGAACTTTATCCCAATGTGGTATATGTTTATGTTGGAAAGTCTTTTACTGCTCACAGGACCATATTTATTTGGCAAGAAATATTTCAAATTGCTGCTCTGTTCAGAGCCCGGTGCATTTTATACAGCTGCACAATATACTACAGTAATATTTTGCAAGGATAAGAGAGATTCTTTTCTTTGCTAAAATGGAAAAGAGTAATTGCGAAGGGGGAGGTGAGACATGAGACTGAGGATATAGTCTAGACCTTAGGAACTGATGCCTTCAAAACCTTCCATACTTTGGTAAGTGTTTGGATATACCCCAGGAATATCTCTTCCAAGCCCCTGGAGAGGACCACCCATTTGTCTGAGCACTACAGAAGCTTCTGTGTGCAATCGTGGTCTAGCTGCTTGGTTCCCCCAACACTGCCCTTGGAAACAAGGGGGACAGCTTGCCATTCAGGCAAATGTGTTTGTTAGCAACACAGCTGGCTCTAAAAGATGCTAACCCCAGCTTTAATTTGGCACTCAGCTAAGGAACGAAGTCTCTCCTTAACAGGCCACACAGAATAGCTGTACTACAGGTTTTCTGAGTCTGGGAGTAATACCACCTCAAGTTCAATGTCAATGAATTATTCTCAAAACCTCAGCTGAGAAAAACAACACACAGGGAGGACTGCTTGAAGGACAAGTGTTCCATCTACTCTTCATATAGCTGTGACAAATCGCACCAGCAGGGAGCGGGGCACCTAACCAGAACCTTGCAGTTGTAAAAGAGCCTGTTCCAAAATTTTGCTTTGAAGTGATGCTGTTAACACAAAAGTGTTTCTGAAGAGGATAAGCCTTATAATACTCAATGATTTTCATAACAAAACTCAGTGTACCTTTTACAGAGATTCCAGGGAGAAATTCCCGTCTGATGTCAGTGACAAGGGTAGTTGCAATCATGCTGAGCAGCTGGTTTGTCTTTGCTCCTGCAAGTGTCTCCTCTCCCACTGGCTGACGGAAAGCATGCGAGGTACGCGTGAAGGGGTGGCCCTGTACCTTGTGCTTGGGTCATTCTGGCACGCAGTTCAATTGCGTTCATGTTTCCATTTTGTTCCCACCATTTCTTTCTTACTTTCGGATTTATTTTTTACCATGTCAAATATTATGTATTCATACCAGTACCCTAAATTCCTCTGGTATGAAGTCATATGCATATGAATACCTATAAATGCACTTTTAGGCTGTAATCTCATGCTCCTTCCACATCCATCTACAGAGCTACTGCCCTTGAAAACATGGCCTATTTTTAAATGGCTGGAGTCATAAGCATGCTATAGACCACGTTAGAACACAAGGTACAATCACCAGAGTCTCCAAAAGAAACTCAGAACTAAACAGAGCGCAGGAGCATTTTAGTGAATGGAACAACAACAGGACAATAACAAAAAACAAAATCTGTTTCTAGGTTTTGCTCAACAACCATTTTTTGAGATCCTGCTTTGCGCCAGACACTAAGCTAGATGTGAAGAAGTAGAAGGAAAATAAGAATGGTTCACAATTCAAAAAGACTAGTACAGTCTGGGGTTTGAGGAAAAAAGAGGAGTTACATATGTATGTATGTGTGTATGTCTGCATATATGGATACATTCACACACATATATGGTATATCATGAACACTACCATGTAAACCCATATAAGGTTATAAAACAGGGGCCAGTTAATGCTACCTACGCGGATAACAAAAGAAAGCTTTTGTACTGACTGCCATGGTTTAAGGGACTCCTTTTCATCCATCACTCTGGCTATAATAACCGCAGAGTTCTTCAATTTTGTGACTGTGATGACAACAGGCTAATTCAAGGGAAAGAGATGAACCCACCCAATTCCATGAAGACTGAGCTAGGTTTACCATACATCCAGCAAACTGGAAAATAACATATCAAACTGTATCATTTCGTCAGCATGGCTGAGAGAGCAGTCTCCACTCCCGCCCAGTGTGGATCTCTACTTGTCCTGTGCTGTGGAAACTTACCCAGTGCCCAGCGACTAGGGTAGCTTGGGGCATGGTTTTCATCCTCAGTTTTGCTTGGGAAATCTAAAATGTTATAAGTGGCCTAAAACCCTTCAAAAGGCAGGGTCTGACAACAGGGGAATCTGGCTGGGATCCATAAAATCTTTCACAAGTGTATTTTCAGTTTCACGACACAACACGCCACATGATTTATAGAAACGCACTCTCTATCTGGGACGGAGGGCACTGCACCACTCAACTTGAACTTCCAGAGATGGGGGAACTAGCCGTGACTCAACTCTCTGGAACATTTTATACCTTTTGCCGGAGGAAAAAAGTACCTAGGCTTTAGAAAGAACTCTTTCAGCTAAAAGCACTCGGATAAAATGTTAGGCAATTTATAATTTTCGGCCACATTTTTTTCATTTTTCCCCACACTCCCAAAATCCATGCTCTGTGGGTTCTTTTCTGTGCCCCCACATTGTTCTTCTCCCATGTCCATTCAGACGGGCTGCCAACTTCTTTCATTACCAGGGCCCTAATTACGAACTGATGAAAATTCTCAGGATGTGAAATTGCCTGAAGTTAAATTTAACTGTAGTCTCTTTATCAATTTTATTGCTCAGAAAAGTAGACACCATTTATATACTTCCAATTAACCCTATTTAACACAGCCTTCCAGAGTAAGCAAATTCCCAGAATTCTCTGCTGAAGCATTTCATACATTTCAGGGGGGTTGACAAGTATACAGATGCATAAAAGATAGCTCTGCAAGAGTTCATGATGGCCCCGTCACCATACTAACCGCGTTCACTGCTCTCCCTAAAGTGGCCCTTCCTAGCTCCTGTTTCTCATCTCCCTTTAGGGCATTATTATCCTTAGCCATAGTTATCCAATCTGTGCTTGCCCATTTTACTTCCTAGACACATCTCCCTGCATCCTCTCAGCTCCAGGTTGGAGACAGATGCATTATCCTACCTCACCTCATGACTTCCAATGCTGCCCCCCCAGGCCATCCTCACCTCTCTTCTGGAGTTCTGCACCAGCCTCCTAACTGATCTGTTTGCACCCTGACTCCCCATGGTCTATTCTCCATGCAGCAGCAAGTGAGATCCTTCCAGGGCTGCCAGTCAAATCATGGAACTCCTGTACCCAAAACACTGGCTTTCCATCTCACTCTGAGCAAACTCTAATCCCTACTGTGCCCTCTGGCTCCCAGCCTCCTCCTGTCACTCTGCTCTAGCTCTCCTGGCCCCCTTACTATTCCTTAATCTGCCAAGCACAGTCTCATCTCAGGGACTTTGCAGAGGCTGTTCCCTCTGCTTGGCCACCCTTTCCCGTATTTGCCTGGCTCACTCCCTTCCTCATGCCCCCCAGCAGGGCCCTGCTCAAGTATTGCCTTGCGGAGAGGACTGCCCTGGCCAGCATTTGGCTTCATCATACTTACAATTGCCTGACGTATCAGTTTATTTATCGACTTCTTCATAAGCCTCTTCCTACTTGAGTGTATCTCTTTGGGATTGGGGAACATACTTATTTTACATGCTGCTGTATCCCTAGAGCGTAGACTAGAGTCTGGCCTTTCAGGTGCCTAGAAGAAGTAATTGTTGAATGAATGATTTTTATGTAAGGTCCCTTTGTCATTCCTAATGCCTAATGAAAATAGTCTCTCACTGGGGCCACTATTATAATCTCCATACTAGTATTCCTCATTGTATGCACGTGTCCTTCTAACCTGGACTGCATGTGGTTATCAGAGTGCTGTCATCCACAATCTGACCTTTGTCTTTCTCCTGGTCAAAATGTTCTCCAGTGCCTACAGAATATAGTAAAACCTCCATGGCCTGTCATATCAAGCCTTTTGAAATCTTGCACGTGCCTACTGGCTAAGCCTCATCTCCTACCTCGCCCCATCGGCTACATTACTTCCAGCTCACTTATGCCCCAGTGTCTTTGCACTCGATAGTTTTTTTCTCAGCCAGGAGTAGCATCCCCTGCTTTGCAGCTCATCTCAACGGTCTTGGGTCAGATGCTACCTTTCCGTGAAGCTGTCTCCGCCCCAGGCCAGCCTTAAGCCCTCCCCTTTCATGCTCCAACTCCATCTTGAATATGTTTTCAAGAAAGTACATTACCTTATTTTATTACAATTATTTTCAGGTCAGCTTCCCAGGGAGCAGCAAACCCCTTCATGAAAAGGACTGTATCCTATTAGTATTCATATGCCTAATGCTTGGCCTATAGTAAGTGCTCGTTAAATGCCTCCTGAGTTAATAAGAGACAAATTAATTAATGATGAGACAATCTTACAGAACACTTACAAAAGGATCTGAGCAACTGGTGCTTCGACTTTGGGAATGTGAAAAAAACATTTATTAAATTCAACTGCAAATTTAAAACAATTGTTTTGGATGGACAATTCAAAATGTGGGGTTTTAAAGGAGTGATTAAAGAAACAAATGAGTCAATCACGTATATCTGGATAAATTTTCCATATTTTCCCCCAGGGAATTTATTCATTCTATAGTGCCTAAAGCATACTGCCATTCTCTTCTCTTCCCTCAATACTTTTGGAAATGTGTGGAGACTAGACAAGGACCTTGTGTAAAACCATTGTAAATAAGTTATTTAGAGGAAAAAAACACTATCAAGATATATATAAAGAATACTTTAAAACATTACTGAGATTCATAAAAGAATATCTTAACAAATAAGAACATATATCCTGTCTTGGGACAGGTTGAAACACTTACATTTAAAAATTCTCCCTAAATTAGCCCTGGCTCATGTGGGTCGAGCATAGGCCTGCAAACCAAAGGGTCACTGGTTCGATTCCTAGTCATGGCACATGCCTGGGTTGCAGGCCAGGTGCCCAGTAGGGGGCCCGCAAGAGGTAGCCACATACTGACGTTTCTCTCCCTCTCTTTTTCTCTCCTTTCCCCTCTAAAAATAAATAAAATCTTCCAAAAAAATTCTCCCTAAACTAATCTACAATTTTAATTTAACCCTCCCCCTAAAACATGATTTTTTAAGAACCACATAATTCCTAAAGTTTATACAGAAAAGGTAAGCATGTAAGAAGATCCAGAAAAATCCTGGAACAAAAAAATAAAAACAGAAGACCAGCCATACCAGATACTGAAACACATGAAGCAGGAGTTGACACGGTGTGGAGCTAGCCAACAAATTGACAGTCAACAAAACAGGGCAGACTTTCCAAAAATAGCTCTAGCTGCATAAGGGGATTTCATAGATGATGCTACAGTTTGGGGCAAACTTCACCCTGGTCCAAGTAAACACCCTCTTTCTCAAGAATTACCACATCATAGGCAAGAGGAAGATGCATTGTTCAAGAAAGATTTGGAGGAAACTGGGTAGTTATTAGGGAAAAATTAAGTTGAATTTGTATTTAATTACTACCCCAAAATAAGTGTGAACTAAAGACATAAGATAAATAAAAATAGAAAAGCACAAAAATAAATTGTGAAAGAATCAGTTTTATGTTGCCAAAGAGAGTTAGGCTTTTTTGGTTACCACCCCAAGTCCGGAAACTACAAAGGAAACATATGAAATTTTTAACTACGTGAAAATAAAAAAGTTCTTATGCTCAGGTGTCACATATAATATCAAAAGACAAATGATAGATTAGGAGAAAATACTTGGGGAAAATCATAAGGAAATATTAATTTCTTTCACATATAAAGAGCTGCTAAAAATCAAAAAGGCCAACACACAAATTTTCTGAGTGAGCTCACAAAGGGCACAAGCAGGTTGCTCACAGAGCAAGGAGATACGAAGTGAACACACAAAAAGATGCTCAGATCACACTTCTCACCTGGCAGATGAACAAGCGTCAAAATGGTGGTGGCTTTAGAGATGAGGCATTCTCCACTGCTGGTGGGCATGTAAATTAGCACATTTCCATCCATTTGGTAAGAGCTACAAAAATTGTAAACTCACATGGCCTGTGACCCCGTGTCCTCCTTTTAGAAACCTTCCCTCTGCATCCACTGGTGCATTACCACTTCTCCCTGCTCACCCTCCCCCCATCCACACCAGGCCCACCTCCTCCACTGCTCTCTCCAGGAAACTGCAAGGTACCAGGCAGCCGTATCCTGCGGAGACCACACACCACCTGAGGAGCAACCATCCCTAACCCCTCTCAAATATCAAAAAATCATAAAAATAAATTTAAAAAAGAATTTAATCTTACTGGCTGCCATCTTTGCTCAGTTTTCCCTTTTCTTGCCAGAAAGTCACTTTTACAAATTACAACAAGCATTTAAGAGACTGATAACAAAAACTGTGAGATCCCTCTAAAAAGCTTCATCATAAAATCAATAGTCAGAAACATGAAGAAAAGTAAGATCATAATTATTAAAGTCCTGCTAAGCAGGTAAATATACATAGACATATGAGAACTTCTCCAAACTCCTCATTTTTTCCATAAAATAAAAGACACATTTTTCATTTTCACCAATAACTATTGATTTGGATATTTTTGAGTATATCAGCTATCTCCTGTATGGTATAACATTGATTGTTCTCAATTAATGTCTCCATTTGATCTCCATCAATGTCAACTGGTCTACCCAACCACGTAGCATTGACCAGCGAGAAATCTCCAACATGAAACCTCACAAACCACTTTTGACACATTCAATCAGTCACAGCACCTTCTCCATACACTGCACAAATCTTTTGGGGGTTTCAGTTGCATTTTTACCTTTCTCAAAATAATCAAGCATTATATGTCCAAAATGTTGCATATTTTCTTCCATCTTCAATATTAAAATGGCTACACAAAAAAATTCACCAATTTTGATAAGTTTTTTTAGTGCATGGTGATATGACAGCTGTCACCATACAATCTAACAAAACTATTTTGAATGAAGTTAAAGACAACCAAGCACTTAGATGAAAGAGCCATCTTACAGAAAAAAACAAATGAACTTTTTGGCCAACCCAATACTATAATATTTAATATTCACAGCAACTCTATGAGGTAGGGACTGTTATCCCCATTTTTATACCTGAGGACAATTATATGCCTGAGGTCCAAAGGGGAGTAAGTGGCAAAGGCAGGATAGGAACTAGATTGTGTGCCCCAGCCCCAGGCTCACCGCAACCAGGAGATATTTTCCTGTAAATCCTACGCATTTTACAAGCAAGGTAGAACATATGGATGAAAAGCTTGCTTGACGTAGAATGAAACATGGATACTGAACTAAAGACCACACACAATAGAGTGGGAATCTGGGGAAATCCATAAATAATTGCTTTTTGTTTCCAGGCATAATTTCCATTATACAGCTCACCCAGATGTTCTACATTAGGCAGAACCAGTTTTTGTAAATATTGCTCATTGATATGTATATGTCTCTCTGGCTTTCTCCCTCTCTCCATCCATCCCAAATTGAAATTCCTTGCTAAATTTCTCGCGCGTTCACTTTCTAGTTCATGTCCACCTCTCTCCCCTAATGAGCTATGCTCGCTGGTGATTTCAGTCATTCTCTGTCCCTTCCAGGGTCAGAGATCCCTGCACTCAAGCTACCAGGCTCCCAGATTTGCTTCCTCAAACACAGGCAAGAAACAGCCTATTTTCTTTCCCATGTTCTTCATCTAAATTCTGACAGCTTTACCCTTGAGAAAAATACTCACAAGCCTTGAAGTTCATAGTATTTTTCCTTTACGTCAGTTCAAGAACTAAATGCCTGATTATGATTTTTGTTCCCAGTACTCCCAATTGTTTCAACAGCTAAACTTATCTAGGGAAAAGAACCCCTCAAGATTGTGGTTTATGGTAGACTAGACAGAAAGTAAATATTAAAACGGTGAGCTAAAAACAGTGAGTGGAGAGAAGATAATTTAAACATAATACGCAAATTAAAGAAATGGAAAGCCAGCCCAAATGTGAAGATAACAGTAGCAAAGACATTCTTTATTTTCTTTTTCTCCATAGTGCTCGTTACCACCTGACTTGTTCTGTGTATGCGAAGGTGTTTGTCTGTGTCCTCCCAACAGCTCCTGGAAGGTAAGAGGTTAATTGCTTTGTTCACTTTGTTGTATCTCCTTGTGCCTAGAACTGGACCTGGAGCACAGTAAGGCCTCAATAAGCACTTGTTGAATGAGAGAGTGAATGAATGAAGCCTCTTTTCTATCTCATAATCTCTTGCTCTATAAACAAAACATTTGCTTTCATGATCTGGCCAAGATTTGAGATTTTCCATGTAACTCTTCAATCTTTTGAGGTTACTTTCAGGCTCAAGAATCATCTGATGGGATCCAGTTCTGAGATGCATAAAACTTAACTTACTGTTCCCTAAACATATGTTCCCTGATTCTTTCAAAACAAAAAAAAAAAAAAGGAGAAAGAGGCACAGCAGAAATCGTACTTTAGGAATGAACTGAATCATTGCAGATAGAAGATGAAAGCTACGTTTCTTCTACATGAAACTAGTTTATGTATGCATTTTCCCCACTGGTTCAAAATGATTGTATTCCTTGTAAATAGCACAAAGTTAATTGCCAAATAAAAAGAAACATAACTAAGTTATAAGTAATAAAGCACCAAAAGGCCATGGGGTTTTTATATTCTGGGCAGTATATTAACAGGCACTTCAGTGACCTCAATCTCTCTCTAAGTCTAAATGGATTGATTTAGGTTAGATTTCCTGGCTTCATTTCCTTGTGATGACTTTGAATGTCAAAGTGTACCCTCAAGGGCAAAAGGGATGGCTGAGAGACAATCTTACACAGTTCTGTACTGAGCAACTGCCCTTCTTCCCTACTGAATGCAGACTTTTGATTTAATTAAACCTGAGAAGAGATTCCATACAAATTTTCATTTGACTTTTTCTAGATCATATGATCTTCCAACTTTCAGAAACAGATGGCCATTTAGATACCATTCCCATCCCTGCCATCCAAAGACACCTCAACTTCCCCTGCACTTTCCACACCCCTTCCCTCAGCCCCCCAGTTTCCTAAGTCCCCGACCAAAGCCACCTCATTGTTGATACATTATCAAATATCTAGGTTCTTGCTCAAGCCAGCCCCTCTGTCTAGAATGCCCTTTGTACACTCTTCCTTACTGTAAGTCCGCAGCCTATTAGAATCTCTGTTTATTAAGAGTACGCCTTGTAACAGGTCATCTACACATGAAACAAATCCTTACTAATGTTTGGCGTTTTGGAGGGCAGAAATTATGCTACTACTTTTTTTAACTCATTTTTTTACTTTCCAATTACAGTTGGCATACACTATTGTATTACTTTCAGGTGTACACCACAGTGACTAGACATTATTACTTAACTTACTAAGTTATCATCTTGATAAATCTCATACCCATCTGAAACCACACATAGTTATTAGAATATTATTGACTAGACTCCCTTTGCTATACTTTACATTCCCATGACTATTCTGCAACAACTGAGTTGTATTTAATCCCTTCACCGTTTTTCACCCACCTCCCAGACCCCCGTCCCATCTGGCAACCATCAAAATGTTCTCTGTATCTCTGAGGCTATTTCTGTTCTGCTTATTTGTTTATTTTATTTTTTAGATTCAATCATTGATAAATATATTTATTGCCATTTTGTTGTTCATATTTTTATATTTTTTCCTTCTTCTTAAAGAAAGTCCTTAAACATTTCTAGTAATACTGGTTTGGTAGTGATAAATTCCTTTAGTTTTTTTCATCTGGGCAGCTGTTTATATGTCCTTCAATTCTTAATGACAGCTTTGCTGGATGGAGTAATCTTGGTTGTAGGTCCTCGCTTTTCATCACTTTGACTATTTCTTGCCAATCCCTTATGGCCTGCAAAGTTGCTGTTGAGAAATCATCTGACAGTCTTATGGGAGCTCCCTTGTGAGTAACTAACTGCTTTTCTTTTGCTGCTTTTAACATTCTCTATCTTTAACCTTTTACATTTTAATTATTATGTGTTTTGGAGTGGGCCTCTTTTGTTTCATCTTGTTTGAGACTCTCTGCGTTTCTTGGACTTACACATCTATTTCCTTCACCAGGTTAGGGAAGTTTTCATCATTTTTTTAAATAGGTTTTCAATTTCTTGCTCTCTCTCTACTCCTTCCAGTACCCCCATGATGCAATAGTTGGTATACTTGAAGCTGTCCCAGTGGCTCTTTACACTGTTCTCACTTTTTTAATTCTTTTTTCTTTGTGTTGTCCTTATACTCCAAATCTCTGATTTGATTCTCAGCTTCATCTACTCTACTGTTGAGTCTCTGTAAATTATTCTTCACTTCAGTTAGTATATCCTTCATTTCTGAATTGTTTTTATGGTTTCCATGTCTTTTTGTAGTGATGTTGATGTTCTTACTTAAGTTTGTTGAGCATCCTTATAACCAGTATTTTGAACACTGAGCCTAGGAGATTGCTCGTCTCCACTTTGTTTAGTTCTTTTCCTGGAATTTTATTCTATTCTTTCATTTGGCCATGTGTCTTTTTCTCCTCATCTTGACAGCCTCCCTGTGTTTGTTTCCATGTATTAGGTAGAGCTGCTACATCTCATGGGATTGGTAGAGTAACATTATACAGTGGGTGCTCTATAGGGTCCAGTGGCACAGCCTCCCCAGTCACCAGAGCTGGGCACTCCAGCTGCCCACATTCCCACCTGGTAGGCTGTATACACCTTCATGTTGTAATTGAGCCTTGATTGCTGTTGGCACATCAGTGGGAGGGATTTATCCCCAGGCTCATCTGCGGCAAGAACTGGCTGTGACAACTGATCATTGTGGAGGATAAGCTGTGTAGGGGCCCACCCACAGAGCAGGACTTACTTCATCAGGGCTCTGGTGCCGACTGAGCCCACCCCTTGAGTGTGTTGCTTGTGGGGGTGCTTGGGTGGTGCTTTGACGTGGTCTAAAGCTATCACCAGGTGCACTGGCTCTGGGGCCTCCTGGGAGGTGCAGGCCAAGGTCAATCACCACCTGTGTTCTGCCCAGGGCCAGCTGGCATGAGCTACAAAGTGATCTGCAGATGGCTGTTATTTGTGCTGTGCTTGGAGGTACCCAGGTGATGCCACGCTGCTAACCAAGGCTGTCTGCTATTAGTGCCAGGCTTGGGGCCACTTAGCTAGAGGTCCAGGGCACACTGAGGCCAGGTGCTGCTTACCTGAGAGATTTTAGGAAAGTCTGAAGCATAAGCCAAGACAGCCCATTTGTATGAGAATGCCACTGGAAACAGCTTGGGTGGGCCAACAAGTTGGGTGGGGTAGGGTCCCAGAGAATCACCAGGGCTGGGTAAAGAGTGTGAGCCAGGTTGATGAAGACTCAGTTATGGTGCCCATCTGCCAGCCCTGGGGGTGGGAGTGGTGTCTCAGAAAAGGAAAATGGCCTCTGTGAGTACTTCTTTCTGGCAGAAAACTGCCCACCCCAGCTCTCACCCTGATGTCAGACACTTCAGTTCCTCCCCATGTGTTCCTAGTGCCTTTCAAGCTGCTGCCCTGATGATGGAGCTCAGAGGGAGAGAGTCCAAGTAAGTCTGTATGCAGGCCTTTAAGAGGAACTGCCTGGAACGCTAACAGTCCTCTGTCCCACTCAGCCACAACCCTTTCTGGGCTTTACAGCCCAAAGTTATAAGGGTTTCTCTTTTTGGCACTGGAACCCTGGGCTGGTGGGGATGGTGTGAGGCTGAGACACCTCACTCCTCAGAGGGGACCTCTGTAGCTAAGACATTCCCCCCCAATTTTTATCGGTTACACACGGATGTGGGACCTATCCATTTCACTTCTCCACCCCACCAACCAGTCTTTATGTGGCTTCTTCTTTAAACTCCTAGTTATAGGCTTTCCATTCAGCCAGATGTCAGGTGGCTCTGAATGATGGTTGCACTGTAGTTTAGTTGTAATTTTGATGTGGTTGTGAGGGGATGGGAAGACTACATTTACCTACACTGTCTTCTTGCCCAGAGTGTACTTTTTAAAAAATCTTTCATTCCTGGGGACCATTAATGCTTTGCTTAATAAATTCTTGTTGTTTACTTTGTTGAAACTCATTTGGAGGCAGAGACATTTTTAGAGGTTTTGCATAGAGCTTCTAATGACTGACAATCTCTTCATCCTCCTTACTACAGTTCATATAGTCGCACTATTTTGAAAAATTCAGTTGTCTACGTACAGCAGTAGTCACCAATACCAGCACCACTGGTTTTATATAGTCATTCCTAATCCATATGTTCAAGAATTATTGGGTATCTGCCATAGCAATCACTGAACTAGACCTTGTGGTACAGGGATAACAATGAAGTCCCTGCTTCAAGAAACCAATTGTCTCTTTGGAAGAAAGAGCTAAGCAGACAAATAATTACAATACAGTCTATAAAGTCCTATGAGATATTTGTACCAAGAAATGTAAGAGAACAGACATGGTCTACCTAGCTCAGCTTTGCACTGTAAGGGTCATATAAAGGTGATAAATGGCAAAAAAGCTCCCAGGGGAAATGAAATGTGGACTTGCTCTGGAAGTCAGTTTGAAGAAATAGGAGAGACATTCCAGACAGAGAAAACAGTATGTGCAAAGGTACTAAGGAAAGTGAGAGCTGTGATTTTTGAGCACTGCAGATGTTTTGGTTCTTCTGGAACATTCCAGTAGAGTTGCAGAACAAGAGACAGAACAAGAAAGCAAGGGCTGTACATTATGATGGACCTGGTATGCATGGCCAAGGAATTTGGTCCTTCACCTGCAATTGGTTCTGTGGACACTGTCCTATCCAGACTATCAACTGAGGACTCCAAGGTACAGGTTAGTTTGGCCAAAGAATGGAACTGTCACTTCTTAAATCATAACAATAGTACAAATGAGCTTAGCTAATTAATCTCTTTTGTTCAGTCAGGTAACAAAATTAGAAGCTAAAAATACTGTGTTGGAAATCTAAGATATATGTTCCAATGACAGCAAAGGAGCCTTTTTACTGAAGGAACTTCTCTGTGGAATAATTATGGGCAAGAACTTCCCAAGCAAATTGTTTTTCAACTGGATTCTTTGAGAAACCACATGAAACAGTAAGCAGATCACTGGCTTAGAATCAAAAGATGATCGACTCCAAGAAGCATAACTAGATCCTGAACATCCCTAGAGCAGTGGCCGCACCCAGCTGTCTCACCACTGATTGCAACTGCTGGGCATTTGGGTGAACGCAATAGTTGCTCAACAAGTATTACACAGTGGACAGATGAAGGAATGAATCCATAAGCATCACCCCATCTGCAAAACAAATAAATGATCAGCTAACTACTTGAAGCACAGGGGAAAATTAAGCATAGTGTTTGTAAAATTCTGGAAATGTTCATAAGAAAAGCAGAATTTTAATATAAAAATGCATTTCCACATAAGCATGAACAAATTACCATAAGCATTTGCTTGATGTGACTCACTCTGACTGGTACAGCCACGTAATCTGCATGAAATGAACCCAGAAATAATGGACCCCACTGAGTTAGATGCCACAAAGCAGTTCTGTGAGCAATGAATGACACAGTAAGTGTCAGCTGAGTTTCGTGGAAGGGCTCCACACCAGGAAGGAAACGGGTCTGAGTAAATCCACAAGCACTACACTAAACTGTCTTTGCCAGGTGCTAACCCGGCCTCTGTCCCTGGGAAGGCCCTCAACGTCCCTGGGCCTCAGCTTCCTTATCTAGGCAGTAAGAGGGCAGGTAAGATGTTCCTCAAGGTCCCTTCTGATGGTAGGGAGAGACATTTCAAGATGTCCTGGGGTACACAGGTAATCATCACATCCACATGAGCCCTGTCCCCAAAGGTTCGCCATTATCACACTCTGCTGAGTAACTCATACTCATGTCACTGTCCTAGTTCTGTGGGCTTTGTAGGCTCAAGAGAAACGAAAGCCCATCCCCTTCAGGATGAGTCAATTGCCTTAGAAATTACCATCCACCTAGCAAACAATAGAAGTGAAATAACAGTTCACAGTTTTTCACGGTTGCGGGGAGCCCTCAGAGGTTATCTGGCCCAGGCCCAATGTAGAGACATAAGTCTAAGCTTACAGCCAGTGAGTGGCTAGGGCTGAACTAGAACTGGGGGTCCTGAAGACGTCCTGCTGTGATTGGCCGTGGTCTCTGATGATCCCCAGACACTCGTTCCCTCTCTGACACTCACAGTGGGAGACTAACCGGGAAAATGTAAGTGAATTCCTGCTGTATTGCAATATGTCTGCTTTCTATAAGAATGGCTGTTGGCTCACACATGCCAAAAGGTCACTGAGCAGATGCCTAATTAATGGTCAAAGATTTCTCTTAGAGGAAAAGCCCTCCAAAACCTGTCATTATGTGTTTTTAACAATCTCTTGGCTCTTCAGACTTAAGAGCCAATGGTATTTCTGGAGAATTAAATGCTAAATATAGGGAAGTATGTTCCCCTTTCATCTTGCATTATTTTGGGGCTATGATTTGGTTCTCCTCCAAAGTTCTGCCATCTCCCTTTACCACCCAAGAGATATAACTTGCAACATAAACATTTATGAAAGTCTGGCTAGGTTATTATACTACTGAGGACATGATGTTTTTTCTCTGAAGCTGGTCTAGTGAATGTAGTCCTAAATGAACTCAGTAAGGAGGCACGGATCAAAACGCAGTATTAAACACAGCTCATGAAGCATTTCTCCTATCTTATACAATCCGTCTGGGTTGCCAATTGAATAGAATAGCAAGTTCCTTTCAAAGTAGATCACCATAGCTGGTGTTAGAAGTGGTTTTGAATCTCTGTTAAAGAATGGTCCTCCTTCGAAGCATATTTATGTAAGTGCTGTACATTACCCATTTTACTCTGTAAAAATGGGCTCACAGAGAAATGGTAAAGGTAATATATTGAGTTAATTACATTGGGAAAAGCAAAAGGAAATTGAGCCAACATCCTTAATGTTCATGCAATTCCCAGGGAAAGGCTGTGTCACATAATCAAATGATTTTACTGGTTTCACCCATAAACTGCCCCCCTCTTAACACGAAGACCTTTTAGATAGTAAACACGCCAAGATCTAAGGGCAGTTCAACCTAGACAGACCCAGAATGCCATTAATTAAAATGCAAAACCGATTCTATTTCTGGTCCTGGTAATCAACTATGGAAAATAGTTTCAATTACAAGAAGGCCTGCAGAAGCATGAGGTTAAATTTATATTGATGGGAGTGATTTCTTCTTTCAGATACATAAACACAGGTTGAACGCCAAAGTTTGGTTACTAAAAGAGAAGCTGTAACCAACTCTTCATTAATCATCAAACAATTTTCACTATCTGAGTTTTTATTTGTACACATATGTGTGTTCACATATAGAAACATATATAAAGCAAAAGAGGGAAAGAGAGAAAGCCAAAATAAAGAGGATAAAAGTGGAAAGGACTGATTTACAATGTAAGGTGCAAGTTTAAAATTAAAACAACACAAAGAAACAGAGTAAGCACTGTTTCAATGATGGCTGTAATTAAGAAATGTGAAAAATGAATAATTGCAGTGACACCAATCTAGGCAATTCCGGATCCATTTCAAAATTTGCAGTTGCCTAGGGTTGCCAGCCAAATCAGTTGCGAGGCACAGCAGCTAAATTAGCACACACAAATAAAAGGTTGCGGTGACTTCATCACGCCAAGAGGCTAACGGTTCTACTCCGCACTGCTTTTATCAAATTTTCCTGCAGTAGTTTTCTATGCTGCCTTTGCAGACCCTGAGAAGGAATTAACATGACACCGTGCCTGGAGACAAGGAAAGGCCCAAGGGTGCACTCTCCCAATTCAAAGACATTCCCAAAGGTGTTATGTGGAGGAGGGGTGTGGTAAGTGGGAAAAACCCCTAAATTTTTTTTAAAAAGCTAGCTAGGTAGCAGATAGATGATGCTAAGCACCATCTCAGTATCCGAGGAATTCTTCTATTCTCTGAGCGGGCGGGCATGTTACAACTATTAAAAATATGAACATATAATAGTCACAAGTGAACAGTACATTTGTGTATATGCTTGTGTATACATGTCTGCAATTCTGATTGCAGAGATAAACACTGTTCAGCAAAATAAAGAAAGCCTAGGGAATTAATCACAAAGCTGAAGTTGCACTATTTGAAAAAAGTCTTTTCTAAATGAATATGAAATTGTCTGCAAATACAGCCTCCAGTTCCCTGATACCCAAGTTGAAGAATACTTCAAGTCGAGTTGCCAGGCACCTGATAAAAATCCTTGCAACTGGACAAAAAGAAAATTAAGCAAAATAAGAAAACACCATCAAGGATGAAAGTAAACAACTAAACATTGAAGAATCCTCAGAGGAACAGGGAAGCCTGCCAGTCAAAGCCCTACCTTGCTAGGAACCATAATCCAGGTAGAAAAGAGTGGATATTGGAACCACTAATCTAGACAATGCTGAAAATAACTCAAAATTCGTTAAGAATTCAGACACTATAGTCTTCAAGGATCTTAGTTTGTTGCTGGTGCTGTTAACCCGTTGCAGTTTTACTCTGTAACTGGACTATCACTTAAATAAAGAGCAAGGAATCTGTAGATGTTTATATGCATGTTTTCATATATGCAAACAACACTCCACCAAAAATTAAATGCCAGGTGTTTTTACTTAGGACCCAGAGGGCAGGATAAAGGCATACGCCTGATGTCATTACCACTATTTTAAGAAAAAATCCACATAGACAATGGAAACAAAAAGTGGTGAAAATGAGCAGGACATTAAGTAACTTTGCATTCCAAACTCCCAATCAACAGGGGGGGAGATTAGAAATTTCACTCCACAGTTTCCTCATTTATTACCCTCTCCCAAATCACATGTATCTTATAAACTAGAGTCTAGCTACATTGAATGGGAACCTTCCCTAGAGTGAAATGGACCAGAATTAGAAAACCCACACAAAATCAAATAAGGTAATCCATCTCCAGACCACAACTACAAAAGAACTAAGCAGAATTACAACCGTGATGTTTAGTCTTTGGGATGCTGCACTGACCAAAATAATTCAACACACCTGCTACCAAAAAGATAAAAAATAAAATGAGGAAGATGAAAATTTCCCCGGGGAAGACAGACTCCTTCAATCACAGGTCCCACAAGGTAAGAACTACACCGAAATGTTCTTGGTTTCTTTTGGGCTTCAAGAGGCAGCCAGTAATGGACTTGAAGTTGCGGGGCTTTCTGCAGCAAGCCTTAGGAGACCAGGTGAAAAATGAGAACACTATTCTAAGAGTAATGTCCTGGAATAAACAGTCTGCCTGTGGATGCTGTAACACTCGTGTTCTTTCTTAGACACCTGCTCATTTTCTCTTAGAAAAGTCTAACCATTCTTATAGCCTCGAAGCATTTTATCTCCCAGTGGAAGGATGAAACTATGTTGTCAACTCAAATATGTTCCTATCATCACTGACCCACCACCCTCTGAAAAGGATGCAAAATACGGTTTGCAGAAGAGGCACCCTGAGACTCCAGGGAAAGAAGCAATGAGGTCATGCAGTCTACCCCGTCGGCCAGTGCAGGGTTCCTCCCACTGCCAATGTTACTGCCCAAGTTGTGAAACCCACAAGATCCAGGGCCATTCTGGACCCATCGGCAGGTGTGTAAAGCACCATTGCCCACAGTGCACTCCGACATAACTCGTGCATGTGCTGGTCTTTACCCGGAAAGATGGAATAGTTTGCTATGTGGGTGGATCAGCCCCTAGCCTTCCGGATTTGGAGAGAGTGCCCCTCAGCACGCCAAGGATTCATCTTGCCCAAATTTGTCAGTCACCCTCCACAGATCCCCTGCACACTGCTGCAGTTCACCATCCTGAACACACTTCCCCGCTGCCGCTTCAAGGACAAAGAGAGAGTGCTTATGTTTCCATCACAGCCAAGGAGCTTGGGTTTATGGCAAAAAAATCAAAATAAAGAGGCAGGCAATCCGGATGAATGATCCCTGGCATTTTAGTGAGCTCCCCAGACATGGATGCATGAAAACAGGAGAAACGTAGAGAGGTAGAGAGAGAAGGTCACTAAGCTGAGCTGGGAAGAGGGAGCCAGCGAGAGCGTTCAGTTCACTGCAGCAGACCAGCTCATTCAAGGCAAGCACTTACCATAAAAATAGAAAGAGTCAACAGAGGGAGAAGGGATCCTTCCTCAGCGTCTTAGGCAGGAAGAAATCCACCCTGAAGCTCCAGGCAGGTCTGGGGAAGCGGCCAGCAAAGTGATGAAAGGCAATCTAACCACCACACACAAGTCCTTTTCAGTTGTCTGTGCTGTAGAAACCCTGAGAAGTCTGCAACAGGACTCTCCCCAGAGCGAGCCGGAGGGAGAGCAGCCTGGTGGATTTCACCAGGCTCCGAGCATCACGCCCAGGACGCGTCCTTCCCCCAGTGCAGGGGCAGCAAGGTCTGCGGAGGCTGAGCACCAGGCTGGGGTCAGGACAGGGAGAAGAGGAGCCTCTTTGGAGTGGAAGGAACTGCCAGCGAGAATATCAGTATTCCACATCAGTTACTGCCAGCGACCAATCAGCCCAGCCAGGGGGCCGTGTCAGTGTAACCAGAGAGCAGCAGATGACAGTCGGTTCTGAGAGAGGCTGAGCAGCCCCCTGCCTCCACAGAAGTTTGGAAAGACTGGCATTTTACACTCCACTCAGTTGCTGATAATATATGCTTGTGGTGAAAAACAAGAGCAAAGCCCCCTAGTTACACCGGCCACTCAGGACGCTTCCTACACATCCCATAGCATCTCTGCAAGACGCTGACTTGAAACCCACTCTAAATGACGTCTGATAGCATCTCACAGACCAGACAGCCCTGCTCCTGTGCCCAGAGAGGTCACCGTGAGGACAGCAACGGCACCTTAGACATAAGCTTCTATATGCCCAAGGCGCAGGGTGAAATGACCAGGGACCAGGCTCCCTATTTCACAAATGAGAAATTTACACAGAAAAGGGTTAAAGGTCTCTCCAGAAATCTGCCTGTCAGTTTCATTCATTTTCTTGCATAATATGTGTATAGAAGTACTTGTGCAGGATGACTTTATGTAGATACTTAATATCTCCCTCTGAGGTCTCTTAAATCATCCATAAAACACAGAATGTGTGGTGTTGGGTAAATAACCCTACAGCATAATTTATAGGCACAGTGAAGTTTGAGAAACTCTGAGCTCGACTAACGGAAGAGGCAAAGCAGAAATCCCTCTGTGGTGACAAGAGGATGAGTGAAGAATTTCACACTCTCCCCACTTGCCTTTTCCCCCACTCTATTTTTAATATTAAACCTATGCACTTAGTACCCACATTCATTACTTAGAGTTAGGTGATGACGAAGTTAGATCAGGAAGTAGGTTCTAAACTTAAATGTCAGTCACATTGGATTCCACAGGAAAACATCAGAACTTTTTTTTTTTTTAACAAGGAGAGATTATCCTGGGTCACCGTTTTTATCTTTGCAGAAATGATTAATTCCCTTGTGCTAGCCAAGAGTCAATAAGAAAAGTCCTTGAGTTTGTTTTGCAGGTGACTTCCATGATCCAGTTTTTCACTTTAGTTCTCTGTTTTCACCTCCGCGTTGAAGGAGCATTTGGCCATCACGTTGTGATCCCTCCCCAGAGGCAAGCTCACTTCAGGGAGCCCAGATCTCACAGCTTACAAGGAAGGGCTGGGCTCCAAGGAGGCCATCAGCTCACCACCCGAGTCACAGCAGGAGGCCATCAAATGCTCCACATCAGAGATGCACGCAGTAACATGAAATTTTTGAAATGAAGAAAGGATGCTTCGTTATAGTAGTCCTATGTATGTTACATAGGAGAACCTGGGGGCCGCAGGCTCCCATGCTGTTCTGTATTCCTTCCAATTCGACTTCAATGAGCAGACTTTGAAAAGGCACCAAGTACGTGTCGAAAGTGGCAGGTCCTTCCTTCAAGAAGTTTATAGTCTCAAGGACAAATTTAGATTTTTTTTTCAAAATTTCAACACTGTCATTCTTGCCAAGCCAGAAAGTGTTCTGCTATTTTAATGTCTCTCAGATAAAACCAAACCATGAGGTTGGACTTTGGACTCAAAGTTCCAATTTAGCCTAATAAGGTGTTTTCCATGGTCAAAACCATTTGAGAAATAGAAATGCATGAGTTATTTTTTTTAAATCTAATTAAAACATGGAAAGCGTTTGTAACTCAATGTTTGCTTTTATCAGCATCATCAGTTTCTGACACTGCAAAAACAGGGTCAGCATCACAAAGAATATATTTAATAAGGGAATATTATTTAAAGCTCCCAAAGCAATTGAGATTAATACTGTTTATGGAACAGATTCAATACCTTGAATACACAGAGTGATAATGAAGCATGAAAGTGATAAAACTGCAGAAGTACAAATTACTTAGATTAAATAATTAAATTATATAACAATTGGTCGATGAAAACGGGCATTCCAGTCACTTACTCAAATGTAACTAATTTTTAAAGTCTAGCCACTTCTCCATCCCTCCCTCCTCAAATGATGCTAGTAACACCTCTTGTTTCAGGCAGCAAAAAATACCAATTAATCTTTGTAAAGTACAAAATATTTATCCAAGTCAATTAAACTTGGGACAATTTGGGGACTGTCTCTTGCTCACTGGTCTAACACTAGTACCTAATGCATAACAGGTTCTGAATAACTAATTGTTAAATGGCCATTTGATTGGGCAAAAAGTAAATCTGGGGAAAATTCTACAGCAGCATGGTTTAATGCCTTTTAAGACTACAAGGGTCTCTGAATTATGTAGCTATACATGCCATTTGTTTAAAAAGAAAAAAAAGGTAGTTTTTTTTTTCAGGATATGTGCTTCAGAGCAGCTTGCTGACAAAGCTTTATAAAGTCTGAAAGACAAGGATTCTTTTTTTTTTTTTTTAATCCTTACCCAAGGACATGCTAGAGAGAGGGGAGGGAAAGAGAGAGGGAGGGAAACATTCATCGGTTGCCTCTCGGACAGTCCCTGACCATCGACTGTTCTAGGTGCCCCAGCCACCCACCAGGGACAAACCTGCGACCTAGGCCTACGCCCTGATCGGGAATCAAACCCGAGCCCTTTCAGTCTAGAGGATGATGCTCCCACCGACTGTCAGCCTCACTGACCTGGGCTGGAAAACAAGTATTCCTAAAGCTCAGTCTTTAAACACCAAACCGGTTCCTACTTTCTGTAACCAGCCTGAAGAGAAAATGTAAAGACACACCTATTTTCCAGATAACCAAGCAGGTAAATGGCCATGGAAATACCATTTTTGACATGAGAATCTGTTAATGGAGGTAGAAGAATCAATGAATTATAAACAACATTCTTCCACCAAGGGTTAGAAAACTAAGTGGTAATCTCCTTAACAGAAAAGTTGTTCTCTTTTGCCTAACTTCCAAAGCAAATAGTAGTGGCCAAAGGAACGACTGTTTACTGAAACTTAATTTGTGCCAGCCTTGATTCTAGCGGCTCCACATATCTCTTTTCGTTTTCACAGCACTCTTAGGGCTTGTAAGATTAGGTACACTGGCTTCCCCAGGGGGCAACACCAGTGTACGAATAACCAGAACAGCCTCAAAATGCTTCTTCTTCCCCATGGAAATACATTGATTATAATATGGGAGAAGCCTCCCCAAATGTTTTTGACTAAACATACGAGATGATTCGGGGATCTGTCCCACGAGTCATCTTGTATTACCGGAATTTGGGTGATACAGAAATGAGACAAATCCATATTAAGGCAGAAAACCTCATTTTGCCTCAGAGATTAAATGTAACTCTTGTATGCAACAGAAATGAATTCTGGATGCTTACAAAGAGCAAGCAATTTGTATTGGCTGATTTGTTTTTTCCCAACTGTGACCCTATGTGACATTTTAAAGCCAGGATGAACAGTCCTCAATTACTAGAAGAGTAGAACAAAAAATGTTCCAGAAAGGTGTGGGATCTGAGGTAAACATTGTGGCCCCTTATCTAGCACATGAATTCTCCTTCGGCATTCAGCAGGAGCACTAAAATGGAGAGAGCACAGGATGCTCTGTTAATGTTTCCCTACCAGAGGTCACTGGATGAGAATGATTGCCCCAAAACACTTAGTAGGCAGGATCTCAAATATGCAACAACAGTTCCAAATACATAAAAGATAAATAACCTGTAGCACATAAATATAGTCATAGCATCCACATCAAAAATTTGTTTGCTCTCAGCATTTCTCAGCCCGAAGAATCCTATGGGATCATCAAAGATCAAATCATACAGAAAGAATCCATAAGAACACAGATCTATAACTTTTTCTGTTTTTCAGGACAGAAAAATAAATCAATGGCTGGCTTGAAAAGTCAAGGAGAAATTTGGCCAAGTCTGGGAAAGCCACAATAAAGTGTGTGTGTGTGTGTGTGTGTGTGTGTGTGTGTGTGTGTGTGTGTGTGTGTGAGAGAGAGAGAGAGAGAGAGAGAGAGAGAGAGAGAGAGAGAGAGAGAGACACACACACACAGAGAGAGACTGAGAGAGAGAGAGAAAGCACAGATGGAAAACTAGTGTGTGCATCCAAAATTCAGCTGGTATGTCTCTACATCCAATTTGTCCTTAAGTTTCATCAGTGTTATCACCCCATTTCTCCTTAAGACGTAATTAGGGGTTAGAACCAACTCAGGGCCTTGTGTTTCCTCCTAAACTATTATAGCAGCTTCTACCTTTCCCCTGTTCCAATCCAACTGCCCCTTTCCAACAGCATCTGAAACACAGCAAATATAATGATACAAATCCCTCGCTAATACACCTGGCATGGTAAGGCCAAACACAGCACCTCCCGCGTCTGGCACTCAAGGCCCCCTGCAATGAGACTTCAGCCTACCCCCTTCATTTCCCACCCCAACTTCCCATACTCCCCATACTCTCCAAACATACAATTACTCACTATTCCCCACAGATACCATATTCTTTTATCAAAATAATCTCTTTTTCCTAGAATAACCTTCCTTGCTTTTCTCCCTGGAGAAACCCTACCGTTCATCCTTCAAGGCCCAGTTTTACAGTCATCTTGGTGAGGTCTTCCCCAAACTCCCAAAAGTACTGAATCTCTTCTTCCTCTGTATTCCTATAGCATTTCTTCTTGTCTTGTACTAGAGGGCAAATAACACTATGCTAAGTGAGTACCTTTCAGCCTACTTAGTTGGGATCTTTAGATATTCCCCATGTCTGGCACTCAGTAGTTGCTTAGTAAATTCATGATGAGTAAGTCCATCCTTCAAGCCTCTTCTTCAATCAAAAGCACTTTGAGGAAGATACAAATTAGTCTTCTGGAAGTTAGGAGCACTACAAGCTTATGAGCCATCTGTATCTCCTCCTTCGATCAGGAGTTTCTGTGGTTCAAGGAGAGAGCCTGGATTAGAATCAGGAGAGCCACGGTCCAGCTCTGTTCCCTGTGTCACCTCAAGTCATCTCTTAACCTAAATGAGAACAACAAAGCCTGTCCTGCTGACATTTGATGGTGTGTCTGTGCTACAAATGACCTGTAAGACAAAATAATTTACAAACTATAAAAGTATGCGGGAAGGGTCAAGTCAAAGAGCATGTACAAAGGACCCATGGATGAGGACAGTGGGATGGGGATTGTCTGTGGGAGTTGGATGGGGCAGGGGAGAGCAACAGGGAGAAATGGGTCCCTGTAACTGAACTGTAACTGAACACTAAAAAATATAAAAATAAAAAAATAAAAGTATGTGGTATCAGCATAGTTACTGCCACTTTTGTCACCATTGTTTGATAGTTATCGTTGTTAACATCCCATCAGAGTCATCACACAATTTGTTAAAGCCAGCCTAGGTGTCCAATGACTCAGCATTTAATCACTCCAATCGCCTTGCTTCAGTGCTGCAGTCTGCAATTAGCGGGGAAGGAAAGGTAGGAAGGCCCCGACTCCGGTCCTAGCTCTGCTACTTCCTAGCTCTACAGACCTGGTCTCCGAGACCTGGTTACTTCCATTTTCCATGTAGGCAGCCATCCCTCCCTAACTCTGCAACATCTACAATACCCTCCGACCACGGTCCTCCTTCTATTCCTTGAACTCAAAGAGCTCACTCCCACCCCAGGTCTGTGTCTGCGTTTCCTCAGCCCCACCCTTGTCCTCAGGTCCCGGCACAGCTCTGTCAGAAAGGCTTCCTGGACCCCACCAATCATTTTCCAGCACATTCCTTTCTTCATTCTTCTCATAACACTTATCTATACCTGTAACCATTTATTTCTTTGTCTGCTTAACATTTGTCTTCTGTGGTACAATCTATGCTCCTATCCATCAACAACTGTTTTGTGGGGTGTGTGTGTGTGTGCGTTCACGCACACGCTTCCTATTGTGTGCCTAGAAACTAAAATAGTGTCCAGAATATAATATATAATTGATAGGCATTTCTTGACTACTTACAGTACAATCAAAGTTTTACCAGTTGTTCCCGTGTTCTTCACATTTGCACAAAGTACCAATTATCCTTGACTGCTGAGAGGGAATGAAAGCTTGGAGGTCACTTACATGGTACACAGGCAGTACCTCAATGTTCACGTTTATGTAGACATTGAATAATGTGTAACACTCATGAACAGACATTAAAATTGTTACCCAGGGACAAGGAGTACCTACAAGTCATACGCCGACGCCTGCCCCCGTTGGAAACAGACATTACCAAGAAAGGCACGCTGACCCTCATCTGTACAACAGGAACTGAAGTACTGAGCAAAATGGTAAATTGTGCTTATTTAATGAATCAGCAGGCTTACTTGATACTTATTTCACGTTTTGAGTTAAAATTGCTCTGGACCGAGCTGATCCTGAAAAGAAATTGACTAGATCCTTGATCTCGGAAGCAATGACTAAAACAAATGGTTCCGGAGGAATCAGGAGCCCGGGAAGCTAGACAATTTCCTCCCAGGGAGCCATCTCGAAGGCGAGACCCAGAAATCCTCCCGAGCCTGACCATATTGTCCCTGTTTTCTGAGTAGCCCAGCCTGAGAGGGGGCCTGATAAATAAATAACCGTGGCAATCCTTTATAATGTATGAAGGTTATTTTCCAATGGTCATTGGGAAGGACACAGTTTTCAAGTATTTTCAATTAGCAATAGCATGTCAATCTACCAAATAGGCATAGGAATTTATCATCGGCAGGAAATAGCACACAGGTAGGTTTTTAAAAAAGAATAAACACCCTAGACCCAATATCAAATGCATCTTTTTTCTGCCTAACCTGCTCTTCCTCTGGCTTTCTTTTCTTCCTATTTAAAAGCATCACTGTCTACTCTGTTGCCCAAAGAAAATGACATTTACTGAACTCTTACATAAAAGACTTCGGGCCACTGTATAGGACACCTAGAAATGTCAGCAGCATTATCACTTTAACTCATCTGGCCAATATCACCTCCTGAACATTTCTTCCTTCCTCCCACCGCTCCCCACACCACCACTGCCCCATCCAGCCACGGATTCTCCCCTGGGCTAACGTAATTGTCCAGAGGCAGTCTCCCTGCCTCGACACTCACTCTGTCCAACCCATCCTTCCCGGGCAGCAAAGGATTTTTAAATGAAAGCACCATCATGTCCTCTCCTACTGAAAACTCTTCTCTGCTTCTTACCACATGCAAGAGGAAGGGCACCCCTTCACCTGTCATGACAGCCCTTCCGTGACTGGTCTCCATTATTTCCTACTTGGGTCCTCCTTTTCATGCACGTCCTAATACTCAGAACTCACCAAGCTGCTTAATTTCAGGGTTCTGGCACAAGTTGTTTTTTTTTTTTTTTTAAGATTTTATTTATTTATTTATCTTTTAGAGGGAACGGGAAGGAGAGAGGGAGAGAAATATCAATGTGTGGTTGCCTCTCATTTGTCCCCTGCTGGGAACTGGCCTGCAACCCAGGCATGTGCCCTAACTGGGAATCGAACTGCTATCTTTTGATTCGCAGGCCCGCGCTCAATCCACTGAGCTACACCAGCCAGGCCTGGCACAAGTTTTTCCACTACCTAGAACTGCTTATCCCTGCCTCCCTCCTCTGAACTCTTATCCTCCAAGACCCAACGCGAGCATGTCCACCCTCTTTGAAGCATTCCCTGATGCTCCCCGTCTGCACTCGAACAGAGTTAAACACCTCCAAGGTATGGCACTCATCACACCGTATGATAACCGTCCTATTATCTGGAAAGTCCTGGTCCTGAGTTTTATTCATCTTTGCATCCTCAGAAACAAACTCTCCCTGGAGCCACTCAAATAAGTGGTTAGAGAAAGTCTAGGCTTCCCTGTGTATCTGGCCATCTTACAAGACTGTTCCCTGAGGGATGGTGGAGTGTCTTACCTATCTTCCTAACCTCTCAGCTTATCACGGTGCCTGGCACATATGGGTGTCCGGTGCATATTTTTTTGAATTGTTTTTAATACGACTGGCAAAAAAAAATTCCTTCAGTTCAAGAAATTTAGAAATCCGCCCTGGCTGGTGTAGCTTAGTGGATTAAGCGCGGGCCTGTGAACCAAGAGATCACAGTTCGATTCCCAGTCAGGGCACATGCCTGGGTTGCAGGCCAGTTCCCAGCAGGGAATGCACAGGAAGCAACCATACATTGATATTTCTCTCCCTCTCTCCTTCCCTTTCCCTCTAAAGATAAATAAATAAAATCTTTAAAAAAAAAAAAAAAGAAATTTAGAAATCCTTCTGAGCTGATTTCTAATTAGCTCATTTTTTAAAAAGTAATATCTAAAAATTCTTCTCCTCGATATTATAAAACACCACAAGTATTCATTTGCTCCACAAAGATTCATCCTCTGAAATTCCCAGCTTCTAATGGTAACCCAACCAACTGAGGGAACCTAGGGAAAACAAAGCATTCCAAACATACTTTCTACTTTGCATCACCTGGCAGAGGAAAGGGTATTGGTTCTCTCAGGCAGAAGGGGTTTCTTGGAGATGTTTCACCAGCTTTTAAGTTTGGAGGGGAAAGAGCCCTGTCTTTCTGAGTGCAGAATTTCATGGTTAAGAGAGGGACCACCAGTGGGCTGTGGAAGTTCCTTAGGAGCCCAGTGCCCCCCACCCACATACAGGCTCATTATAAGAAGGGGTGTGGCTTGAGGATGGCTGGCAAGACCTAGGGCTTACAGTGGACCCTCAGGCAGAGAATTATTCAATTTCCTCACCCACTCCCCACCTCACAGGAATTAGCTACAATGCATCCAAAGAACTGGAATAAAACTTCTCTCTCCATACATGCAATGGCCATCAATACCTAATGAACTAGTCTCTCCTTGGTGTGGCTAAATGGGGGATACCTAATTGATTGGAAGCCCACCCAAAGTGACTGCAGACACCAGGTCAAGCCAGCTGGGGGGCAGAAGAACGCCCGCGTCCCCCATCCTTCCAGAGCTGCTGATCCGCAAGCAGCACATAGAGAATGAACTATATTACCAGTGCTACAGATGTGATTATCCAGTCTGACTTTTTTTATCTCATTTCTCTGTGACCAAATTTGAGTTCTATTATTTGAGCTGAGAGGAGAAAGCAGAATGAGCGTTTTAAAGGGCTGTGACATGCTTTTATTTTGGTCAAATGAAACTAGGCCATACACTGACCATTCTACACCTTTGTAAGGATGGATTTTTCCTTTATGAATTTTTAAGAAGTCCCTTGAACCTCTAACAAAACTACATCTGTATCACTGGCGGAAATGTAAAAATCATACAGCTCCTTTAGAAGGCAGTTTCTCCTTTAGAAGACTGGTTTCTTACAAAGTGATACGCACAGCCATGCTCCTACCACACACTCCAGCAGTGACGCTCCTTGGTATTTACCCAAAGGAGTTGAAAACTGACAACCACCCAGAAACCTGCACACAGATATTTATAGGAGTTTTAGTCATAATTGCCCAAACTGGGAAGCAACCAAGATGTCCTTTAGCAGGTGAATGAATAAACTGGGGTACAACGAGACAATGGAAAAATATTCAGTGCTAAAAAGAAAGGAGCTATCAAAGCCTTGAGAAGACAAGGAGGGACCTTAAATGTATATTATAACTGAAAGAAGCCAATCTGAAATGCTACATAAATGCAATTCCAACTACAAGACGTTCTGGAAAAGGCAAAACTATGGAGACAGATCAACAGTTGCCTGGGGTTGGGAGGGGAGGGAAAGATGAACAGGTGGAACCCAGGAATTTTAGGGAAGTGAAACCGCAGTGCTTTGTATGATTTTTTAACGGTAGACACATGGCATGATACATTTCTCGAAACCCATAGACTGTTCAACACCGAGAGTGATCAACCTCTCAGGTAAACGATGAACGCTGAGTGATACTGAGTGGTACTGCGTCAGTGTAGGTTCATCCGTTGCAACAAAGGCACCAGTCTGGTGGGGGATGTCAATAATGGGGAGGCTGTGGGAGTCGGGGGGAGGGATATGGGGATTCTCTGGGCTTTTTGCTCAGTTTTGCTGGGAACCTAAAACCACTCTAAAAAATAAAGTCTATTTAAATACCAAAAAAAAAAAAAAAATCTGAGTTTCCCTGTGGCTTAGGTAGTCTTTTTACAAGTTTCAGTTGTCATATGAAATAGATACTTCTGTAAAACAAGGAGCTTTAAAAAAATAGTGAAAGGTCTCCCTCTACCCCACACAAAGCAAAGTTCTAAGAAATTCACTGTGACAAACATACAAACAAATCGCATGGCCGTTTTCACATCTCAGAACCCAAACTCTGAGTTTGGCTGAGTGGCTGAAATACTTTGCTGATACAATTTCCATTGTCAGAGTATAGTAAACCAGAGCACTATGAAGATACTGTGAATCCCACTAAAAATGTATAAAGAGACAAAAAAAAATCTTCTTTCCTTCTGAGGCTCCTCCCCTTTTAGGTTTATGTTGTATAACTACCTAGCACTAAAACAGGAAAAATGTGTTTGTATATTTAAAAAAAATAGCGTGCATGTCTCTAGGCATGAGTAATGACAAGACAAAAGCAGCTACAAAAGATTTAAGTACACCTACAAATTATCACATTTCAATGACAATTGCAAGAAAATAAGAGTGAGTGAAAGGAATGTCTTTATAGAAGAAGAGAATTGCTGTGTCTGGAGAAAAAGAGAAAGTGGGGTGAGGAAGGGGGCACAGTGAGTAAAGTAGTCGCTGTGCACAGGGGCTATAAGAAAATGGTGGGGGAGGGTTCTAGGGGAACCCTCCCATCTAAAGAGGGCCTGTTTGAGGAAGGGCAGGATTTCAGCAGTAGAGGAAGTTAGGGCCAGCCAGGAAGGTCATTCCTGCTCAAGTTATGGCCAGAAGGTAGGAGAGAACTGGGTCAGAAGTGCATTCATTTCTTCAGTCATACGTTCGACAAATATCTGTTTAGAACCTGCCAGTGACAGATGTTATAGATGGTGGAAGACGAGGAGTTCAGCAAAATGTAATGAACAGCTAACAAAATCACACACAGCAGAAAGCCAGGGGAGATGGATACTGGGGGTGCTCCCCACACCGATTCCTCATTCCTTGTAGTCTCCCTTCCCACACAGAGGCTGGCAGACTAACACCTCCATTTTCCAGACTCCTTGAAGGTAGGACTCTGGAGGAGAATTAGGTTCCACTAATTCGATGCATTTGCATGAGGTTTGGAAGGTGCAAGTGACCTAGAGACCATCTTCCTGACCTCTCCTGGCTGCTTTCCGCTCTGACAAGTAAGATCACAGAGGTGTGAGGTTTTTCTGCAGCACCATTCCAAGACCTGTCATCATTCTGGGTGGGGACAGGCAGTTGAGGAGCAGTAGCATCCCTGGCTTCCTGATTCATGAATAACAGCAATGGCTGGAAGTTCTTGAACTCCAGACTTCTAATAGAGACCTTAGAGATAGACCCTTTTTCCTGTGCCTGCATTTCTAACCCTCCTCTGATTTTATAATCCCTAACCTCCACGTTAGATCCCTTCCTGATTAAAATGCTCAGAGTGGCCTCTGTTCCCTATACTGAGTCCTGACTGGTACAGGCAATAAAGAATTTTAAGCAAGGGAGAGATATGATCAGATCTGTGCTTCAGGAGGCAACCTTGGCAGCTGCTTAGACGATGGATGGGAGAGAAGACAGGTGAACTAGAAACAGATCTGGAAAACTCCCAGCCAAAACCAGTGTACCTGGAATAATTGGACTGAATGAAACATGTGTCATTGGAATAAAGAAGAGAAGGAAATAAATTATTTCATAAGTCAAATTGACAGGATCTAATGGAAATGGGATGGGTTGAGAGAAATTTAAACTTGGCCTACCACTTCATCCCACTTCTGCTGGGGCCCTCTGAAGCGCTCCCTTCACCATCATAGCATCCATCACACTTACTTGAGACTGACCCTCTCTTCAGGCTTCGGACTGGCCTTTCTTGCTCTTTGCTGCACCCTCAGTGCATACAGCAGTGAGGCCCATAGGAGTGCACACCAGTTGGATGGAAAGAAGGGAGGGAGGGAAGGAAGGAGGGAGGGAGGGAACCTGCAACCTCAGAGCTGCTGTGAGGATTGAAACTCCGTTAACCAAGGAAGTAATCGCTGGCTGAGTACCGCTTGGATTACATGGGGCATCCAGGTGAAGAGAATTAGCACACCAGTAAAAACATGAGACTAGAGGTTTCGAAATGGAAAGCTGACACGAATTTTGGAGTCACTGCACCAAATGAAAGCTGGCTGCTTCACAGGAAAAGAGGATGCCTCAGTAAACCCTGCATAATAGCCATATTATCACAACTGCAAAGAGAAGAGAGTGGATAAAATGCTAGCCACTGTATTAGACACTATACGCACATGTACTTTTTAAAAATTTTAATGTATTTTATTTTTTTTAGGTTCTACATTTTTCTATTTTATTTTTTCATTGTTCATTCTATTACAGTTGTCCCAATCTTCTTCCCTTTTGTGCCCCTCCACCCAGCCCACCCCTCTCACCCAGAGTCAATCCCCTCTATATTATCCACGTCCACGAGTCATTCATACATGTTCTTTGACTAATCCTTTCCCCTTCCTTCTGCCATTCCCCCTCCCATCTCCCCTCCTAAAGCTACCAGTCTGTTCCATGTCTTTGGTTCTATTTTTTTCATTAGTTTATTCTGTCCTACCTTTTGCGACAGCATGGATGGAACCGGAGACTATTATGCCTAGTAAAATAAGCCAGACAGCAAGAGGAAAAGTACCATATGACCACACTTACAACTGGAATCTGGAATCTAATGAACACATGTATTTTTAATCCATACAGCTTAGAAGTGAGGTATTCTTACCTCATTTTACAGATGAACAAACGGAAGCTCAAAGATAAGTATCGTCCAAGGTCACGGAGCTGGTGATGGCAGAGTTGAGGTTCAAAGCCAAGTCGACCTAACTCTAAAATCTATGTTCCTCATTATGCCCCTACAGTTAGAGAACATGAATAAGGCCTGGCCAGAGAAAACAGAAAAGCAAATGACACAAAAACCAAATAAGCGGATCAAAACCACAAGGGTAGACTAGAAAATGTCCAGTGAAATCCATGATGTTGAACTATATGCAAGTGACCTTGGATAGTGCAAAGTAGGAAATAAGTCATAGAAGCCACACTTTTTGGTAGTAAAAGGAGAAAGAATAGGTACCTTCCATGGGCCACATTCAAAGAGTTTGATGGTAACTGGAAGGATGGAAGTCAGACTGTTATAAGGGGAGGGGACAAAATCAATCATGAGTTTCTTTAACACAAGCGAGATGCTTGTGCAATCAAAGGGAATAGTGAAAGGTGGAAATAAGAGACAGAGGAAGTAAAGGTTCCCCCCATAAAAGGTCCCCAAAAGATGGAAAGAGTGCATGGCCCAGCCATTGAGAAAGGAGGGAAGACAGATGACTGATAAGATTGTGTTGTGGGTCTGATATCTACAAAGGAAGCAGTGAGGATCTCGAGAACTGCTTCTAGTTTGCCAACGAGCCTAACAGACAGTGTGCATTTGCACTGATCCAGCTACACTCAAATAGAAATGATTTCTTTTCTTTTGGTTGGAATTCTATCAACACATTTTGTAGCACTGATTAATCTCCTGCAGAGTGGAAGCTCTAATAACAAGTTAAATTTGTCTTTCATTAGCCAAAAGAAAGTCACCACTAATTATCATTTATTAAATGTCGCCTTTTTCCACAGTCTTCCAAAATTCATGGTAGGGGACAATAAAAGGATCCTTCATAGCAAAACAATAATTAACTGTCAGTAGAATTAAAGACTACGTCAGCAGAACTATAAAAAGGCATAGAATACAATCAGATATTATTTAATAGCTGCAAATGTTGTGACCAGAAAAAAAAATTAGAATACTATCAACCAGTAAATAGATCAGTTCAATCCAGTGGAGCAGTGAAGCAACCTAGGTGGATGATTGCAGACCTACTCAGACTACAAAAGATATCACTGGAGTCAAAAGATGGGGAGGGTAAAGCCATTCCACTTGGATTTGGGGACCTCAGTTACACGACAACTATGGAAGAGAAGTCTACGTGTCCCTTGTGAATGGAAGAAAAAGCCACCTCGACACATGCACCTCCAACCTCAAGAACTAGCAGGATGGCTGACGGTAGAATTCCTTCCTTGGTGGGTAAAAATATCCATTAAGCCAGGGAGAACTTAGAGATAAATGGAAATAACGCGATAGATCAAACCTGTCACGTCAACATCTTTGTGTTTGGTATTTGAAGCATTTATAATATTTAGGAGAATTTGGCACGTTCCATCAGCTGGCAGATGATCGCTGTGATTCCAGTGCCAGTGCTGTGACTGAGTAACAGACTTGCGATTCTAAGTGAGAAGGTATGGTGGGACTTTGCTACGGTTGTCACAATATTTGGATGTTTAGGAGAATTTAAGTTTCATCACACTTATGCACTTTATTAGATTTATAAGAATTAGGAAAATTTTGTTAGGCAAATGAGGTCTTAAAAAGATAACAGGATATTAAAATTATTACTGCATTAAAATGTTTAGGAGAATTAACTAAATGAGGCCAAACAGTAACCAGATTCCTTGTGACTATTAACACTGATGAGTTTAGAACTGAATAAGGTTTGGGAATTAAACTTAAAAACTTAAGGAAAAACTAGGTTTCTGAATTTATAACTTTGATAAAATAAATATCAGTGTTTAGCAGATGGCAAAGACAAACAGTCTGTCGGGAGCACCAAAGTCCCAGCAAGGGTATGTGTTTATCTTTAAAGGCTTCCCTGCTAATGGATAGGTAACTAACTACTGGGTTGGCCAGAAAGTTTGTCTTTTTCCTAAGATGGTTCTAGTAATGCCTAGCTGTCTTCAACTTCATTCGAAACAATTTTGTTAGGTTGTATTATGACAGCTGTCATATCTCTGTGCATTAACAAGAAAACATCAAAATTGGTGAATTGTTGTGTAGCCACTTTAATATTGAAGAGGGAAGCAAACATGCAACATTTTTGGTGCATTACGCTTTATTATTTCAAGTAAGGTAACAATACAACTGAAGCCCCTGCAAAAAATGTGTGCAGTACGTGGAGGCGGTGCTGGGACTGATGAAATGCGACAAAAGTGGTTTGCAAAGTTGCGTGCTGGAGACTTCTCCCTGGATGATGTTCCGTGGTCGGGTAGACCAGTTAAAGTTGATGCGATCAAATCAAAACATTAAGAATAATCAACATTATACCACAGGGGAGATAGCTGACATACTCAAAATACCCAAATCCATAAAGTTATTAGTGAAAATGAAAACTGTGTCTTTCACTTTACAGAAAAAGACAAACTTGTTGGCCAACCCAAGGAGATATGTGCTCGTGGCAGCATCTGGATGAGGGCTGTTCACTGTAAAATTCTTCCTACGCTTCTGCATTGTTTTTAAACTTTTATAATAAAATTTCCAGGAATCAAAAGCTCTCCAAAGGACATTTTCAAAAATTGTACGCATTGTCTTCTGAAGCTAATGAGGGAAACTCACAATGCAATGACAGTATGAGAATATTTCCGATCAGAAGTGAATATTAAGACAGTAATTCACAATTGCTGAACAGAGAATATTAGAATAGACCAAAGCCTGGAAAAGACACTAGATACTGAGATTCGCTTTTGTGGAAGGGAGGGAAAGATAGGGATAAAATTTACAAATCTAAATTTCAATAACATTACAAAATAACGGCACTGTTTATTGCCAAATTTTATATGCAACAGAAGCAACTTTTTCCTTTCCCCATGTAGGACTTAGAAAAAGTGTTCTAATTTATGGAATCTCCTTATGGAAAACCTTAAAATAAGGGAAACTGAACATTAGGGCTGCATCTGCCAGTCTAGGAACAATGCCTCTTTCTCGCCTCTTTCTCCTGGCATTTCCGTCCTTCCCAGCAGGGGTTCAGCATTTCACTGGGGCTATAGAAATCTGGAGACCTGTTCTAGTCCTAGCTGTGACTAAATTGCTTTCTCATCTTCCTTACCTGTGAAAATGAAGACTGAATTGTTTGACAGGTGCCATGTAACTAAAACTGGGTTGAATACCTACGTGCCCCATCTAAAACATGTGGTAAGCATCGTCCCTAAAAGTTAAATAGTGCCACCTGGATATCTTTCCCCATTCATGTCCTTCTTTCTCACCTTCCTCTCATCCCCACGCAGTCCTTCAAAATGTTGTCTGCAAGAGAAAGTTACCTTCAAAAAAGCAGAAAAGGCCGAGGACTATCTGAAAGGAATCTACTTTTCTTTTTTTGATCTTTGTAAAAGAAATAGAGGCAACAGTCCAGCAAGCAGTGGGTGGGCCCTGACGAGGGGGATTTTTTAAAATCTTAATTTAATTCAATTCATCCTTAAACCCAGCTCTTAAAGATGACCATCATTTTTACAACAAATTCAAGTAGCCCCTTCATGTTAAAAACTACTCTTGTCCGAACAAGGACCACAAAAAGTATTCCAGCCACGGGTCCCAGCAACTATACTAGAACCTGTACCCCTGGTCCCCTGCAATGAGAGGTCTAGAAAGACGAGATATTTTCCCAGGCAGGCAGGGCCTGGCGCATTTCTGGTGCCAAATCCCTGGGGTGGTTTTGAACCGGTAACTTCCCTGAGCTCTGGCTTGGGTCTGGATCACTGTACAGGGCTCTCGGGAGCTGGTTCTGACTGCCCCAATGCCAGCAACCACTGTGCTTATCACCCAGGGCAGACCTGGGAAGTCTAGCATCCGGCACCCAGGGACATGCCCAGAACAGGCCTGGGAGCCAGGCTGCAGGGCCTGGAGTCCCAGGTCTGCCCATTCCTGGCTGCGTAACCTGGGCAGGTTCCTGTACCTCTCAGTGCCTGCACTCCCCCTCTTAAAATGGGGATCATACGGCTACTTTATCAGGTTTTACGAGGGTGGAGGGCACAAATTCATGAATGAACAGCACCGGACACATAGTAAGCACTCACTAAGTGTTAACTATCATTGTCAGTTAACATTTTGGCTCCTTGTCTCAGGGCTGCCTGTGTTCATTGACTGGCACCTAAAGTCTGTGGTTCTAGTACAGACTGTAATTTTTTTTTCAGGGGAGAGCGCAAACACAGTCCCCCTCTATGACAAATTATGCAGTCGAGTTTCTCACATTTAGGGAAATCGCGGGGTGAGCACATCCAGAGTGCAACGGGTGAGCCTCACCCTGGGAAAACCACCTTCATGATCACGGTATCTCCCCTGCCAGGTAAGTACGGGACTGCAATTTTCTTTAATCACAGGTATCTAAAAACACACAGCTGGGAGAAAGCCATTCAATTTTTTCCCTCTTAACAAGTAGAAAACTCTCATCTGCAAAATGTCAGAATGGCAATTAGGAAAAAAAAGTCCATACTAGTTGTTCATAGCTTCATCCCTGGAGTGGCCACTACCAAGCAAAGAAGGGCACGCTCAGTTTTCTCTCACTATTTGACTACATTTCAGGCACTGAGTTAACACCTCTGTATGTATTATTTCATTTCATACTTAACACGACACTAAGCAGGGGATTAGTATGACTTCCCTTTTTCAGGTGTGGTATCTAAGATGCTAGGAGCACAGATATCTTCCCCAAGGCCACACAATTCCAAGTTGTGGGATCTAGGACTCGAGCCCAGGTCTACTGAACGACAAACACTGAACTCCGGACCACTGCGTCCTGCTGCCGAGTAGCACGCCCTGCTTCGATGAAGGAGCTAATAATAAAAGGTGTGCACTCACAAGCCCACAGGTCAGTCTTCTTTTAGATGCGAGGGTTTCAGTTTGGACTAAGGTCTCTTCCTGATCTCAAACTCGCCCATGTTCTACCCATCACTTTTAAGAAATACGTTTCCAAAGACCTATACTTCCCACAATTACTCCACTGCGGAAGGAAAAATAATTCTCTGTATACTCAAAAGACTGCTCTATTTTAAAGTGCTCACTTTTTCACTCAGACAGCCCCAAACAAGCACTCATTGAATGTAAACTGAACAGCAAGGTGTTTTCCTATGTATTTTTTTAATTGGGGGCGGGGAGGAGGAAAGTGGTGTCATAGGCTTTGAATTGTGTCTGTCGCTCAGATTACTCTCTCTCTGCCTCACTCTCTGCCTCAGCATGAGAGTTCTTTATGTTGAAATACAGCTTGGAAGAGATTACACTGTTGTTGTTTTTTTTAATTAACTTTATACAATCATTTGTGTTCAACTGCACTTCCCCTTTAGGCAGTTAAGTTATTCTCTAATTTTATTTTCATTTATGAGATTGTCTATAGAAAACTAAATTGGTTTTGCTATTGGAAAATTGATGGTTATAGGAAAGCATTAAAGCCAAAACTTTCTGTGTCGAAGAAGAAGAGAAAACATGGACGGACAACGGCCACCCCATTCCGGTTTGTCTGACTAAGCCTTGTTCCATGCAGGTGGGAGTGGGGGCCCGGGCACAGCTGAGGGGCACATGCCCCTCCCCAATGTCAGTTACAGAATGAGGTATGCTCCAGCTCTGTTTGCTACTAAGTCTTTTCATCTATTTGGATGTTTAACTTCTCACCAAGGGATAAGTTAATCAAAAAAACTCGATGTTTCAGCTATTACCTTCTCCAGGGATGTAATCTCAAGATGTTGATCCCTTCTTCTATTCAATTAGTTACACCCTGTGACCTAAAAAATTATTGGGTTGCTCTAGTCTTCTAGTTATAAAAACTGTTGCTGATAAAATTCAGCACACCCTTAAGGAGGTCAGCCTCCACAGATAATTTGCTATGGGTTTAGTTTCTGGCTCTTCTCAAGATTTCATTAAAATTGATCCTACAGTTTAATATTTTTGAATGTTATAATTATTTAACTTCCTTTTCTCAAATAAAGATTTGCTAGACTAGTTTTATTGAGAGGATGAAACCACACAGGACATAGAGGTGGTTATGTTTTTCCAAGTCACACTCTAGAACAAGGGTTGGCAAATTTTTTCTACCAATGGCCACATAGCAAATAAATATTTTCAACTTTGCAGGCCACACTGTCTCTGCTGCAGCTACTCAACTCTGCTGTTACAGCATGAAAGCAGCTATAGATAATATGAAGACAAATGAGCATGACTGTGTTCCAATAAAACTTTATTTACAAAAACAGGTAGTGGGCCACATGTGGCCCAAGGGCCGTAATTTGCCAACCCTCTCTAGGTCGTCCCCAGAGGCTGAATTTCTAAGGGTGGCTGATTTTCTACCTGGCATCACAATAGAGGTTATCGAAAAATTGAGTGACTTGGGTGCTATCCAACTATCCCTTATTTTATACATTTGTGTTTTATGCACTTATCTGGATATGTGTGTTCTATTTCATGATTAAAACAAAAACAAAAAAACTTTAAGTAACCAAGTGATCCAGGGATTCTGAACGATCAAGACTTGGTGGCAAGATACAAAGGGGACTTTCCTGGATAGGTCAAAGATTTTTACAGAGACTGAGAAAGTTTTTGAAGTTGGAAGAAACTTAATGTTATACTGTCCAACCTCCTTCCCAGTGAATGTTTTTGCAACATCCCTGGCAGGTATTCCATTAACCTCTGAAGGAGTATGTCTATGGCTGGCGTGGTGGAAGAATTACCACTTTATAAAGCAAAACTGGCCCTCGGTAATTATTCCATTAATATCCCTGTGGACACCAAAGGCAAAGACAACAAAACAAAAATAAACAAGTGAGACTACATCAAATTAAAAAGCTTCTGCACAGCCAAAGGAAACCACCAACAAAATGAAAAGACAACCTAACAGACGGGAGAAAATATTTGTAAATCATGTATCTGATAAGAGGTTTATATCTACAATATATAAAGAACTCATATAATTCAACAGAAAAAACTCTGATTATAAAATGGGCAGAGGAATTAAAAGATAAAAAACCAGCAAGTGTTGGTGAGGATTTGAAGAAAGGGGAACCCTCCGTTCACTATCGGTGGGAATGTAAATTGGTACAGTCACTATGGAAAACAGTTTGGAGGTTTCTCAGAAAATTAAAACTACTGTGTGATCCAGCAGCCCCACTTCTAGGCATATATTCAAGGGAAATAAAAATAGGGTAGTGAAGAGATATCCTCATTCTCATGTTCATCGTAGCAAAATTCTCTATTATTCACTACATTCTTCACGACAGCTAAGTGCAAGGGTTCCTACACCCCCAATTTCACTGTGTATGTGTGTGGAGGTTTCCCCACACCAACAAGCAATATTTGGACACGAGTGGGGTGTCCAAGAATTCAGATCAATTCTGACATTATCTACTGGGAAATAGAATCCGATTCCACAGGTAAAGGACTTAGTCCCACAAGACCACCCTCCAC
>CM052539.1:14194664-14218650 GCA_028533065.1 Trachops cirrhosus
TAATATCCCAAATATAGCCATTAAAGAAGGCTAATTACAATGATGGAGCATTATAGCTGCATAGTAGATCCTTTTTTTAAAAGATTATTTATTTATTAATTTTTAGACAGAGGGGAAGGGAAGGAGAAAGAGAGGGAGAGAAACATCAATGTGTGGTTGCCTCTCGCATACCCCACACTGGGTAACCCAGGCATGTGCCTTGACTGGGAATCGAACCAGGGACCCTTTGGTTCACAGGCCAGCACTCAATCCACTGAGCCCCACCAGCCAGGGCATAGTAGATCCTTTTGCTATTACAATAAAGGTCCCCTTAGAACCGTGCTATAATTTGCTACAGCTGAAAAAAATATATAACTAAAATGAAATGACAACGTTTATTTTAAAAAATTCCAAAATAAATAAATTTGAATTATATAGAACTGTTAGTCCCTCATAGTTAAATTTGGGGTTTTTTAAGTAGAAATGTTGTATAACCCTCAAACTATTTTTCTAAAAAAAAAAACAAGATGTCAAAAAACAGATATATCAAATCCATATTTAAAATTTTAAATAAATGTTTATAACAAATTCCTATAAAGTTTGGCAGATTTGTAACAATAAATATAGCTGAAATTTATTTGTACCATGAACTGTTCATACATATAATACCCATATTCATTCTCAATATATATTTATATTATTATATCTACATATTTAATATGTTCACACTCAATCAATATTAAGACTAATGAAATAGATACTATTGTCATCACCATTTAACAATGAGGGAAACTGAGTCACAGAGTGGCCAACTGTTAGTAAAGTTTGTATCTAAGATTTGAAACCAGATTCCAGAGCTCATGATATGCTTGCAAATGTTGAATATGCATAAATCATCTGATGGTTTTGCCTTCTATGTCTTATATTTAAAATACCACTTTATTTATACTTTTCCCTTAATAAAAAAAACAGGTGAATTGTACTGAAAGGCAGTGATGAGCGATGGTAGAGGGGAGACTAGGAGAGGTTTTCCTGAGTACATGCAGACCAGCCAGTCGAAGTAAACTTCGACTGAGTCCTTATCTCAAGGAGAGAGTGGATTATTTTAGTTCTGGCTTCATGGTCTCCATTTCTCAAGTGTCATGAAAATCTCCAATTTACAGCAGAATAGCTTTTACATGTAAGACATGTTTGGAAACTGCTTCATGCATTCTGTCCTTGGACGGATGCCTTTTATAACATTCCACACCAGTTATTGTCACGACAACTTAACCGAATCAAGGACAGAATAGAATTTGCTTTGGGGGGCATTGCCTTGTTATCAAATATGGTGCATTAACACAGAGAAAATTTATTCTAGGATCCAATCATATTTACCTTAAATAAGCTTTATGTTGTTATGTAAGTGACATGATTCTTTTCTAAAGTGACGTGCATCTCATCCTAAAATGTTGCATGTTGCGATGGCTGTAGAGGTGAAAATGTTTTATATTCACATTCATTTGTATGGAGTTTAAGATGGCCCACCTTACTCTGAATTCATATTGATGTAAAACACTACCACAAACTTCCATCTCAATGTGAAAGGCAAAAATTTCTGTGTTAAAAAACAATTTCTCATTTCCTTGAAAGCAACCTATGAAAATATTGCCCTTCTGATCTGCAATGAACACCATCAAATAAGAGTCCTTTATACCAACTATTTCCTCCAGAATTTGCTCATCAAATGCTCCCTCTGGCGGGGAAAGGACTGGGTGGGACCTGTGAGGTACAGAGCAGGAGAGGGGGGCCAAACTGAATTCACTAGATAAGGAACGACACACAAAGGCGGGTTGCAGGTCTTAATTTTCTTTACTTTGCCCACAGTGCCCAGCATACTGCTCTCCATGGCAGGAGCCCAACACCTGTTTATTGCTTAGAGACTCATGGAAGCTCAGAGCTATGAGGAGGCTTAGAAAAGAGCATTGGTTCTGGGGCACCCCTGAGTTCAAATTTGAACTCTATCAGATATTAGTGGTGCAACCTTGGACAGATTAGCTCACCTGGGCCTCAGTTTTGCATCTGTAAAATGGGGGTAAATAATAATAGCTACAGCACAGGATAGTTGAGGGTGTTGAATGAGTAAATGTGTATAAAGCCCTTAGGGCTTCTCAATAAATGTTAACCTCTATTATTTATTATTATTATTATTATTATTATTATTATTATTATTATTATTAAACTCCACTTTTTCAAGATTCCCTCAGGAATGCCAATCAAGTAGTAATTCCTTTCTATTCCTTTCACCAAGGAGTGATAATCATAATAGTGAACAACCAAAACTCAACCAGGCACCAGCAGTTAAACAGGGACAGCTGGCATGCCAGAGTTAACCCTTTAGCTGCTGGGTTGTGGGGAAGTCCAAAGGAACCAAGGTACCAAGCAATGGGGGTCTTGGGGCAGTGCGTGTTTAGTACCAACCAGTATGGAGCTATGCCAATAGTTTAAGACTGGCCTGGGTCAGTGTGTCCTGGGTCTATCAGTTCTGCTTCACACTTTCCCTCCCTACACATACGAACCACTGCACTTCCTAATTACTCCACGGAGCAAACTAGACCTTCTCCTCCAGAACATATTTTCGTTTCTAAATCCCTACTGAGAGAAGTAAAAGCAAACATAATAGGATTATCAGCATGCACATAGCAAATTGATATTTGACATGTAAATACTCTATTTATGAGCACATTTTAAGAAGAGATATTTTACATATCTGTTGAATAGCACATGTATGGGAGATGAGGGGTAAACTCCAGGGGATTAAAATAACATCGACGAAGTCATCCAAAATAAATAAATCAATAACCAAGAAGATTGCCGAATGAACTTTGCTAGCTGCCTGCTGAGAACACATTTTATGTGAGAAGAACATGGTCATTAGGGAGGAGCAAACTTGCCTCTGCTGCAGAAAAGCAGACTGAGAACTAAAAAGCAAACAAAACCTGGAGGAGATTCAAACACCAGTGACAGCAGAGTTCAGAAGCAAAAAGAATGTGTTGAATGGAAGAATTCCCCAATTCTCCATTTACTGACTTGAACTGAGGTTTCTCCATTTGGTGAAACAACCCAAAGCCTGTAAGAGCTAACACTGGATCACAACAAATTTGGCCTTCACGTCCAGTTACATCTTCCTCTCTCATGGGGCCCTCTTGTAGGGTCCTCAGAGATTTCTCTTCTGGGAACATCCATCGAAACTTCCCATGAGACAGAAAATGCATCTGACTAGCTCTTCCTGACTCTTCTCTCAGCCCCTAGGAGTCTGGTAATTAACCCTGTTCATTTTCAACAGATATTCTTAAGGCGAGTGCAGGAGGCTGGGTGCTGCAAACCAGTGTTTGATCGCCTCATTTGCATGTTCTGGATGAGGAATGTAACCTCTTATTTTGGAATGGGGCACTTGCCTTGTTTGGCTTTTGGCCTTGGGGCATCAGCCAAAAAAAGTAAAAAAAATTTCAATTTTTAAAGTAAGAATATATTTTTTAGAGAAGTTTTAGGGTCATACCAAAATTGAAGGGAAGGTGCAGAGGTTTCCTTCTACCCCTCGGCCCACCCAAGCCTCCCCATGATCGACATCCCCACCAGTCCCGCCAGAGGTGTGCAGTCGTCTACCACAACGTGCAATGATGAATCTATATTGACACGGTCATCACTCAAAGTCCACAGTTTCCATTAGGGTCCAGTCTTGGGGTTGTACATTCTATGAGTTTGGACAAATGTATAATGGCAGGTATTCAACATTATAGTATCATGAAGAGTATTTTTACTGCCTAAAAACCCTCTGCACTCTGCTGATTCATCTTTCTCTCCCTAACCCCCCACCCTGGCAACCATTGATCTTTTTATTGTTTCCGTAGTTTTGCCTTTTCCAGAATGTTACCTGGTAGCTGGAATCACATAGTATGTATAGCCCTTTCAGGTTGGCTTCTTCCACTTGGTAAAATGTATTTACATTTCTTCCATGCTCATTTCTTTCTTAGCCCAGAAAAATATTCCACTGTTTAATACGCTACAGTTTATTTATCGATTCACCTACTGAAGGACATCTTGGTTGCTTCCAAGTTTTGGCAATTACGAATAAAGCTGCTATAAACAACTATGTGCATATTTTTGTGTGGACGTGTTTTCAACTCCTTTCGGTAAGGATCATATGACAAGAGTATGTTCAGTTTTGTAAGAAACTGCCAAATTGTCTTTCAAAGTGGTTCCATCATTTTTCATTTTCATAATCAATGAATGGAAGTCCCTGTTGCTCCACATCCTCATCGGCATTTGGTGTTGTCAGTGTTCTAGACTTTAGCCATGCTAGTGAGTATGAAGGGGCATCTCACTGGTTTTTCTAAAATTTGCTCTTTCTAATGACAGATATGGAGCATCTTTTCATATGCCTATTTGCCATCCGTATATCTTCTTTTATGAGGTGCCTGTTAAGGTCTTTGGCCCAATTTTAATTGGGTTGTTTGTTTTCTTTTTGTTGAGTTCTAAGAGTCCTTTGTAAAGTTTGGATAACAGCCCATTTTCAGTATGTCTTTTGCAAATATTTCTCCCAATTTGTGGCTTGTCATCCCATCCTCTTACCAATTATTTCTTTCATAGACCATGCCTTTGGTGTTGTATCTAAAAAGTTATCTATGTACCCAAGGTTATCTAGGTTTTCTCCCATGTTATCTTCTAGGGGTTTCATAGTTCGGTATTTTACGTTTAGGTTGGTGATCACATTGAGTTAATTTAGTGAAGGGTGTAGGTCTGTGTTTAGATCTGTTGTTGTTGTTATTTTGCATGTGGATATCCAGTTGTTCCAGCACCATTTGTTGAAGAGGCTGTCTGTGCCTCACTGTACTGTCTTTGCTCTCTTTCAAAGATCAGTAGGCAATATTTATGTGGGTCTACTTATGGGCTCTCTATTCTGTTTCATTGATCTTTCTGTTCTTTTGCCATTACCACATTGTCTTGATTACCGTAGCTTTATAGTAAGTCATTAAGTTGGGTAGCATTAGCCCTCCAATCTTGTTCTTCTCCTTCAGAATTGTGTTGACTATTCTGGGTCTTTTGCCTCTCCATACAAATCAGAATCTGTTTGTTGATATCTACAAAATAACTTTCTGAGATTTTGACTGGGATTGCAGTGAATCTTTAAATAAAGTTGGGAAAAACTAACATTTTAACAATGTTGAATCTTCCTATCTATGAACATGAAATGCCTCCCCATTTATTTATTTCTTCTTTTAATTTTTTTGTTAGAGTCTTGTAGTTTTCCAACTATACATCTTATACATATTTTATTATATTTATACCTAAGCATTTCACTTTGGGGGGTGCTAATTAATATAAATTGTATTGTGCTTCTAATTTCAAATTTTACTTGTTCATTGTTGGTATATAGAAAAGCAGTTGATTTTTGTATATTGACTTTGTATCCTTCAATATTCCTATAATCACTTATTAATTCTAGAAAGGTTTTTTGTTGTTGTTGATTCTTTTAGATCCTCTACATAAACAATCTTGTCATTTGCAAACAAAGACAATTTTATTTCTTTCATCCCAGTTGGTAATACCTTTTATTTCTTTTCCTTGTCTTATTGAATTAGCTAGAATGTATAGTATGATGATAAAAAGAAATGATGAGAGGAGACATCCTTCCCTGTTTTTAGTAAGAAAACTTCAAGTTCCTCACCATTAAGTGTTATTAGCTATAGGTCTTTTAAAGATATTCCTTATCAAGTTGAGGAAGTTCCCCTCCATTACTAGTTTACTGATAGTTTTTATCATGAATAGGTAATGGATTTTATCAGATACTTTTTCTGCATCTCTTAATATGATCACATGATTCTTTTGGCCTGTTGATGTAATAAATTACATTAATTGATTTTCAAGTACCTCATTTTAATATCTTCTGTTAATCAAGCTTATTAATACAACTTTATGGTAAGATACCTGTCCTATAATTCTTAGATTTCCAGAAATGCTATGGAAAATAGAGAAATTCTACCTGCCATTCCATAACATTATTTACCTATCAGTCCACAGAAAATTCTAATCAATCAAATTATATGGAAACTGCCCAATTTAGAGAATGCCCATGTGAGTTTCTAGTGGATGACAGTCATTTAAAGTGGTGGAGCCAGACTCTTTAAAAATCAGTAGGGAAATAACTTAAGCCAGTGGCTATTGCTTTCCTTTCCCCCTCAAAACACTACATTTTTTTCTTCACATTTATATTTCTTCCCTACAAACCCCAAGTGCTTCAGGGAAACTGCCCAGCTTTGTGTTCCTATAGGCTTGAATAATCTAAGGATACAGCCATTCTCCTTGGACAATGATTGATTCAGATGCTCAGATTTAAGCCAACCAACTCATGGCATTACACGAGTCATGAACTAATTTGTTGAAAAATGAAAATATAGTTTCTCAATTTCTTTAAAATACAACTACTTAAAGTAAAATAATAGGAAAGTATAGGATTTGTAAAATGTATAGACGTAAAGTATATAACAATAATAGAAGAGAGGACATAAGGAGATAAGTAGAACATATACCTTTGAAAGGTTCTTACCACATAAGAGGTATATTATTAATTAATACTGGTAAGTAATGAGTTAAGAAAGCCTGCTCTAATCCTTAAACAACCACAAAAGTACAGCAAAGAATTATAGCTAACAAACCAAACCAATAATGGAGATAAAATGAAATACAGAAAAAAAAATTCAATCCAAAAGAAGGCAGGAAAAGGTGAAAATGAAAACAATAAAACAGGTGAAACAAATAGAAAACAAATAATAAGAAAGTAAATTTACACACAGCACCATAAATAACTGTATTAAATATAAATGATTTACACATACTAATTAAAGGGAGAAGATTTTTAGACTTAACAAAAAAGCAAAACCCAATTATACACTGTTTACAGGAAGTGTGCTTTAACTATATAACACATATAGGTTAAAAGTAAAAGGTTGAGAAAAATATAGCATGAAAACACTACTAATAAGAAAGCTATAGAACATACATTATCAGATAGAATTTAAAACAAGGAGTATTGATAAAATAAACATGGACATTTCCTGTTAGAAGGGTTAATTCATCAAAAGAACATTGCAATCTTAAATGCTTATGCACCTAATAACAAAGTTTGAAAATACATAAAGCAAAAACTGACAAAATTAAAAATATAAATTAACAAATGTACAACTATCTTAACACTCAGTAATTAATAGAACAAGTAGACTAAAAAAATTTGTAAGACAATATATTTGAAAAACACTACGAATCACTTTGACCTAAGTGACATTTATAAAACACGTCACCAAACAATAACAGAACACGTATCCTTTTCAGTTGCCTATGGAAGATTCACCAAGATAGACCATACTGGTGCTATAAACAAGTGTCAACAAATTTTAAAGATTTGGATCCTACAGAGTACATGCCTCAATCACAACAGAATTAAATTAGAAATTATTACCAGCTAGATGCCTGGAAAATCCCAAAACACATTGAAATGAATATACATCGCTAAATAACCTATGGATCAAAGACAACAATAAAAATTAGAAAAACTTTAACAATATAAATGAAAAAATTATGTTAAAATATGTAGGGTGCCTGGAAAGTATCATATTAGGTAAAATAAGCCAGTCAGAGAAAGAAAAGTACCATATGATTTCACTTACATGTGGAATCTAATGAACAAAATAAACTAACAAAGTGGAGACAGTCTCATGGAGATAAAGAACAGACTGACAGCTGTCAGAGGGGAGGGGGCTGGGGGCTAGGTCAGAAGGGTGAAGGGATTAAGCAAAGAAAAAAAGAAAGACTCCTAGACACAGACAATAGTGTGTCTTTACCCATGATAAGAATATAATTAATTAATTTAAAGCAAGATTTAAAATAAAACTGAAATGAGTACATATTTCCATTGTCATTTCTGACAAAGGAAGTTAAATACCATACAGATAAGAAGAAGCTTAGACCGATTCTTGCCCAGCCTTCACAATATTACCCAGTTCTGAAGACGGTTAATTTTTGCAGAATCAGGGTCCAAAAGTTCACGTTGCAGGTATCTTCACGAGACACTCCTGAGGCATGGCCTATTTTATATCGCACACCTCAGGACTCTAAGATCTATTTATATTCTGCTTAAGCTCCTCGTGTAGTCTGAGTCTTTATTTTTCATGTGAAAGTTGTGGCTTTTTTTTTAATCCTCACCCGAGGTTATGTTTATTTTTTAGAGAGAGAGGAAGGGAGGAAGAGAGAAAGAAAGAGATATATCAATGTGAGAGGGAAATATCAATCAGTTGCCTCCCATACATGCCCTGACCAGGGACTGAACCTGCAAGATAGGTGTGTGCCATGACCAGGGATTGAACCAGCAAACTTTTGTGTACAGAACAGTGCTCCAAACAACTGAGCCACCCAGCCAAGGCTAATTTGAATCTTTTTTAAAACTTAAAATTAAATAGTGAATTTGAGGACAACTAATTTCAGTGAATTACAACTTATCTCTCAAACAGCTTCCAGGATGTTCTTTCCCCTAAAAAACATGTTGTTTCAGAGAAATCAAAACAATCTCATAAGAATTTGTTATATTCTATAATGCTGTAATTGTGGATAAATCATATTACCATGATATTGTTACAGCAAAAAATTCTTTATGACTAAATATGATTCACAAGTTTTATCACAAATATTCCTCAGTATAGTGGAAGCCTAGAGAGAACACTGTGGACACCTCTTTGAAGTGTATTGTGATATGAGTCAATCTCCAGTAAATTCACTACACCATTGCTCCTCTCATTCTTCCCATGAAGAAAACATACGTGGACCCAAGACATAAACCTGAATAAAGTCCTAGACTTGCCTCTGAGAGTGGATTGTGTTGGCTACCTTCTCAATATACTTTCTCCACTTTCCCTTACTAATAGAATCCTGAGGGTGTCCTGGATAGCTAGGTGCCCAGCTAAACACACAACTTCCCAGCTTCCTTTGCAGCTAGGTGGGGGCCACATGTACACTCTTAGCCAATGAGCTATAAGCACAGGGTTTGCTCATACCGATGGTCTGCTGAGGATCTGCTGGAACTGCTTATTTCCTATTCTTACCTCCTTTTCCTTCCTTGACTGAGCATAAGGGTAGGAATTCCTGTAACTATTTTGGGACACTGAAGGAAAGGCAAAGAGAATCTCAGGAATATAAGCATGGACATCATTGACCTCGTAAACCAACACCAGCAACCATCTGCTTCTTGACTCCTTTCATATGAGAATAGTAATTTGCTTAAGCCACTTAAGTCATGTATTTTATTACCTTCAGCTAACAACTTTCCTATTGCTTACCCCTCTCAGTCCAGTCCAGTCTTTCTTGTGTAATCAGGTGGTTAGCAAAGGTTTTCTCTAATTCTTCATAGAAATCAAGAACGGGGATTCCTAACATTAATTAGAACAGCTGCCCTTGCACCTGCCTCACTAATGAGCCACACCAAAAGACTTTTTGCTGCCATCTGTAATTTCAACACTCAAATAAGCAATTATTTATACAGTATTATTCCAAAAACTTCCCCACTTCCAAACCTCAAACCCCTACATTTGCCTGAAATAGTCATGTAGTTGAGATTGGATTGTGTCAATGATAGGCTTCCTCAATTCTCTGTGTTACTATTACAGCCCTAGTGTGAGCATGACAGACATCTAGGCTGTGAAAGAAAATCACACAAGGGGAAAACACTGAGGGCAAGATTATTCCACATGATTAAATGAAATCTCAGTTGGTTTCAAAGGTCTAAGCTCAAAGGAGTCAGTGGTGTATTCAACAAGAGATACAATTTCTATGGAAAGATGAACCATGTAATTTAGGAAGATAAGTATTACCTGAAGGAGTATTCTCATAAAATAAGAGTAAAAGACTTTGAAATACACTATAAACAATCCTTTGGTTAAAACTGAAGATAAATATGCCAAACATAACTAAGAATAACTAATTATAATAATTCCAGTGAACTTTTATTAGCACTTGCTCTGAGCTAGGCAATGTGCTTCACACTAATTTTTTTCATTTAACCCTCTTAACCACACCAGAAGGAAGTCACTATTAGTATATCCATTGTATAGAGGAGGGAACAAAGACTTAGAGAAGTTATTCAACTTGCCTGAGCTTATACAGCTAGTGAGAAGCAGAGTAAGGATTCGAACCCAGGCCTACCTGACGCCAAAGCTCGTGCTCCCAACACTGCTCTGTAACCACTCTGCTGCACTGCCTCTGTTGGGGATCACAGGCTGTCAGACCTGGAGCCCCTGAGCAAGCATCCAGCCCCAATATTTTGAAGCATGGACCCATTTTATTCATCATTTTTTTAAAATTTCCTGGTTGAAAACATGCATACTGACAAAAATAGCTATGAGTTCAATGCCACTCTTACATGACCCTACATTATATTTATCATCCATATTCACTTACTTCAGACCTAGGATTCACAGTGTCTGAAGCAATGCGTGTTGCTCGTTGAATTTCTGGACCCTTCTAAGAATTTTCATGACCCTCCACCAAGGGTGGAAGTTGTGTCACTGCTGGTCCTCTGAGTAGCAGAAGCTAAAACAGGATCAGATGTTCAAAAGCTCTGCGGAGGGAAATTTCTGTGAAGGATGAATGGGAAGGGGGCAGAACCAAGCCAGCTGAGCCTTCAAATCACAATGCAGGTCCAACAGCTGGGAAGGCGAGAGGGACGGCAAGGCTGGGTAGGGAAAACCTCGGCGCAGCTCTGTGGACCAGATGATGGAGAGTCTCGTAAGACTATTGTGAGTTTTAAAAAAGGAAACATATGTGAAAACGCTTAGCACAGTACTTGGTCCATACTAATCACTCAACAAAGGGTAGCAATTATTACCTCCAATCCAATGTTCTTTCTACTAGATATAGATTAACTAAAAATGCAGAGGGCATCTTATTATGTCCTTATGCTTTCCAATTTATCATCTGTACTCATGAAAAGTAATCCAGCCCCATGAGAATTATTCTTAAATTACCCTGATGTTTGCAAAAATCTCCAATGTTTAAGAATATTATTAATATTCCAAATCTTTTAAGTCAGGTGGTCTCTGTGCTCAGACAAATGTATTACAAATAAGCAATTAAAATAGTTCTAGGAAGACTTAACAAGCATTTAGAGCTGTATCATTTAGTGCTTTCAATATTAATTCAGTTAAATTTTATTCAAGATAAAAATAAGCCTCTGATCTTTAAAATGCAATTCAGTGCCTTAAAATATTTACTAAAGTCGAGGGCAAGAAATCAATGCTACAAGGTCAGGGAGGAACGTGAAGATTCTTGGAGAGTCACAGCTGCTCCTAGGATCGCATCTCCACCTCAGGCCTTTCGGGGAGCTTCCCAAACAGCAAAGGGGAGAGACGCCAGGCAGCAGGGGGCCTCTAGGGTGGTTGTGGTAACGACAAGTGACAGTCTTATTAAAGGTCATGCGCTCTCGGGTTTGGGGAGGAAACATCCTTTCCCTCCTTGGTTTGAAGCCTACTCTCCACCCTACCTTTTAAAAAAATCCAGTGTACTGGCCCAACAATGAGAATACAGCTGACTCTGTGGAGCTGCACATTAACTAATGGTTAAAATGGTTAAAAAATAAAGCAATGTGGAACTCTGTATATGGGGTGGGGAAGGAAGGCATAGGAACTCTACTTACTGCTAAATTTTTCTATAAACTAAAACTGCTCTAAAAAATAAAATTTATTTATCAAAAACTATTATGCTAAGTGGAAAAAGCCAGACAAAGGCAATACATTTGATTCCATTTATACAAAATATCCAGCATAGGCAAATCTATACAGACAGAAAGTAGTTAGTGTGGTGGTGGTTGGGGGTTAGGGGGGCAGGGAGAGGTGAATTGGCAGGGCATAGGGGGCGTTTAGGGCAGTAAAAATACTCTGTATGATATTATAATGGTGGATACATGTCATTATACACTTGTCCAAACCCAAAGAATGTATGACACCAAGAGCAGACCCTCACATAAACCGTGAGCTTTGGGAGATTCTGATGTGTCGATGCGGGTTCATCCTTGCTGAAAATGTACCATTCTGGTGAGTGATGCTTACAATGGGGGAACCTCTGCACAGGTGGGTGCGGGGTTATATGGGAAATCTTCCTCTTGCTTCTGTTGTAAACCTAGAACTACTCTAAAAAAAAATGATGTTTAAAAAAAAAGTAGATAGTGATTGCCAGGAGACTGGAGACAGGAAGAAATGAGTGACTGCTAACGGGCCTTGGGGTGATGAAAATATGCTTGAGTTGATAACGGTGATGTTGGCATGACTGTAACCATATGAAAACCATTGCCTAGTACACATTAAAAAGGTTGATTTTATATTATGTGAAATATATCCCATAATAATTTTAAAAACCAAAGTACTGGGTAAAATGAGGGTCACATCTTGTTTTCATTTGACCAGCAGACAGTCCAGGAGAACGCAGTGCAGAGGAAAGGAAGCAGCGAAGGTATTGCTCTCCCAGCCTCGGGACCTTGCCCATCGTCCTGTGCTGAACTGTGCAGTGATGCCGGCTGCTGAACCAGCTCTCAAGTGTCTTACGCTGTCATAATCCCTGTGCTTATGTGTGTTGAAAGCAGTGTGTAGTCCTCTGTTGCAAATAGCTTCTTCTGAGTGCTTTTATTTCTCCTTTTCTTAATTTATCTGCTAACTACAGTTATCTATTATCTCTTGATTTCTCTTTCATTCCTTCCCACTCAATGCATGCTCTTTGTACTGTACTGTTCATTGCTTCTCCTGCATCTATTGTTCCCACAGACAGAGAGATAAAAGCCCCTCTGGCTGACTGGTTACCCTTCCTTCCTTCCTTCCTTCCGTCCTTCCTTCCTTCCTTCCCTCAACCACTCATTCACCCATCTATCCATCTACCCATTATCTAGCTGAGGAATCACCACCATTTCAGAAGGAACAGGCTTACTTCCTGGAAACACCACCAGAAAAACAACTCCCCAAGAAAAGAATCACTATTCTCTCCTAGCTTCTGTGAGCAGGAACCAGTGACTTTCTTCACTTCATAATATTTCTGGCTGCTACTAACATAAAAGAGAACAAAGCAACTGTGTCTCAAGGCCATGATCTGCCCAGCTCACTCACAGGTTCATTGCTTTAGCACTTTGACAGGGACTATGTACAGAGGACGGTTGTTTCACTGCTCTCATTATGATGAAAGAGGTCGACACAAATGGCTTAAGTGCTGTCTTGGCATATTCTGTGAATTTCATTTCTAGGCAAACCCAGAAGTGCCCAGCCCAAAAAGTACCTCCCCCATAATTCTGTAAATTGCAGATTTATGGAGGGGGTGCATTGGAGGAAATTTGGTGAGCAAATCATTAGTTTTAGTTTCAAATATCCCTTTGGAGGAATATATTTACTACTGATTTGAATATTAGTATCGAGTAATTTAATCATATCACATCTGGATATAATCAGCCTGGATTGGAGCTTTATTTGTGAGGAAGAAAAGAGCTGATCTAGGGTTGGGCCATCCTTTGCTGCCTTTGAGAAGCTCCACCACGGGGCCCTTAACACCCTCTACTTACCCATCTGCTGACTCTTCTTTCAAGTCTGAATTCAAGAGCCATCTCCTCTTGGAAAAGAGCCTTCCTTCATATCTCTAATTTGGGTTCATTTCTCCTTCTGTCTACAAATGGCACCCTGTGCAAGACACAGATGAGAAAAACATATTTACAATACATGTACTTGACAGAGGAGTTGTACCAAGTGCATTTATAAAGAGCTCTTATAACAGTAAGAAAAATAACCACATTTTTAAATGGGAAAAAATGCGAAAAGGACAGATGAATAGACAATTATTACAGGAAAAGATGCTAAAAATCAGTTACCAAGGAAATGTAAATCAACACACCCTCGAATGTCCAAAAGACTAACAATACCAAGAGTTGGTGCAGACCTGGAGCACCCAGAGCTCTCATTCATTGCTGGTGGGGATGTGGAATAGTACAACTTCACAGAACAGTTGGAAACAGAAATTCTGCTTCTAGGTATTCATCCAAAAGAAATAAAAACATATGTCCACACAAAGGCTTGTATGCAAATGCTTATAGCAACTTTAAAATAGTCCCAAACTGTAAACAGCTCAAATGTCAATCAGTATGCAAATCCTTCAACGATTTGTGGTACACCCAGGCCATGGATAAATGAGAAGGAACTAACAGCTGGTATAAGCAACATGGATGAATCTTAAATGTCACACTGAGCGGAGGGAAGTGTCGATACCACATGATTCCTTTTGCATGAAACTCACTGGCAAGCTCAAGTCAGTCTATACTGATGAACACCAATCAGTGGTTGCCTAAGTACAAGAATGGGAAGGGGCCAAAAAAAACCCACAAAAATTTGGGGGTAATAGAAATGTCCTATATCTTGACAGTGGCATGGGTATATACATTCGTCAACCCTCTTCAAACTGTACACTTAAAATGTATACACTTTTTGTTTACAAATTATTGAGTTGATTTGAAAATATATGAATTCTCCTGCGCTGGACTCTTCACCTCCTATAATCTACCTGCACTTTATATCTTATCTCTCATATTTATTATAGACCCTGGGGGTCACCCTTATAACCTTCAAACCTATGCTATAGAAACAGTGATACCTCAAGTGCTTCCTTCCTTGTGGTCACTGATTACCTTTGGATGTTAGCTGTGTTTAGTCGTTTTTGACCCCAGCTTTAATCATAGGAATGGCCCAGAGGGTAGCTGTTTTGCATCCTTCAAGAAAAATCCTGAGTCATCTATTCTCCTCTATTTCCAACCCCGTGTGCATTTTTGGCGTGATTTCTGAGGATTGTCTAAGCTTAATGGAGACACTATATTCTTTCTTTCTTCCTGCCCATGACTGAAAGTGGTTTGTGGATGAGGGGGGTGTGCCCCCTCTCACCTTACTTCTTTAAGAAGGTGATTTTCAGATCGGTAGGGAAGCTGGCAAGGTCTTTCTTTCTTTCTTTTTTTCTTGCTTGACCAAATTCACTTGTGAACAGAGCACATTTGTCTCTCTCTTTCCCTCAGAAGATCACGCTGACAGAGGGCCAATCTGATTCCTTGCAGAGCAGTTTTATTCCAACTGAGTAGAATGATCTTTATTCCTCAAAAATCTTTCTCTGTGGCAGGGTTGACTATTCTGCGTTTGTCAAGCAATAATTCCAATAATTCAATCCCTCCTGTATTTAGTGGTTTAGTTTGCTAAATGGAAGGTTCTTAGCAGAAAACCTCTTAAGGAAAATTGCTGGACTTAATAACCATTACAGATTTGGGGGAGAGTTTGATTTACTTGCTGCATAAAAAAAGAAATAAAAGGAAAAATTCAAAACAAACCACAGGAGTGACCAAGTGAACCGACCCATCAGACTAGAATGTTTTGTGGGTGTAGTTGCTGCTTTGCCACCCCCCTGTCCACCCCAGCATTCCTTTAAGCTGGATGTGACAACTTTGGGTTTCTTAGAAGGTTTATTAAATGACTATTAAGCTGTTCCCAGCTGTTCTCAGCCAGTGTTAATAATCTGCTACATGAAATACTCTGCTCAAGGTCTCTAACAGCACCAGACAAGATAATTCATGCATATAATTGCAGGCGCTCCCATATTTTCCGGGTTAAAGTCTGTCTTCGAAACCCTTTTATTTCAACAGTACTCTCCTTATTCTTTCTGAGGCTTTCCAAATCTTTTGGGATCAAATAAGATGACTTGTGAAAGTCTTTTGTAAACTTCAATGTTATAAATAGAATTTGATGATTTTTAGAATATGCACTAAAAATCTACCTGACAGTAAAAGATAGTCTCTTGCTCCAGGCAGTTCATACAAAAAGATGCACAAATGGCCTTTAAATACATATATTAATAATCCTCAATTTCACTCATAATAAGAGAAATGCATATTAAAATTACACTCAGATAACTATTTCTCAACTATCTGATTCGCAAAACAGTCAAGAGCTTCATAATACGCTCTATAGCAAGACTATGGGGGGAATGGACCTTCATATGTTGCTGGCAGCAGAGAAAAATGGTACAACCTACACGGCGGAGAATTTGGCATTTTCTAGCAAAATTATATATGCATTAATTCTTTGAGCTATCAATACCACTGCTAGAAATTTACCCTTAAAACACACCTTCAAAATACAAAAATATGTACTAGTTATTCATTATATTTACAACAAAATATTAGGAACAAACCAATGCCCATTCATAGGGCATTATTAATAAATTATGATACGTCCAAATGAAGGGATACTATAGATCCAAGAAAAAGAATGACAAAGGGTCTCTATTAACTGGCATGAAGTAATTTGTAAAATACACTCTCAACTGACAAGAAAAGTGCAAAAGAATGTTCACTCTTTTCTAAAGAAAGTATTTTTGTAGAAAGAAAGATACACACAAAGATAAAGACTGTATATTTTTAATAGATCATATATTAAGATTACAAGCTTGCAAAGACACCTTGAACTTTACTTAATAGGTTTATTGACAGCAGTGTTGTTGGCAGTTTTGTTTCTGCAGCTATTCTGTGATTATTGTGCTACGGCATAAACACTTAAACTTATTAATGTGGAAAACCAAGGCTTTCCCTGTGGGGTAAGAAAAATACTCATATAGAATGGGAAAATTAAGGTTTTGGTTTCTTTTTTTAATTGGAATGGAGGAATCATTATGAATTCATCATTTAATTTTTTTTCTAGCTCTGTATAGAAAAAGGATCAGAAGCAATGACACTCCAGAAGTAATTAGCACACCTCACACTCAGTTCTTTTTTCCTAAATAGCATTCCTCGCGCAAAGAAACCAGGACTTCGAATGGACACGGCTGGCTCCAAGTCGGGGGCAGGAAAAGTAAAAGGCTATATTGAGACATCTTATGCCAAATAGCAAGGACGTGCTCTAAGATTAATGGCGCTATGGCAAAAGGACAAAAAAGTATTGAATTTTTAGAATTATGAGTCCAGCCTTGACTGGTGTGGACCAGTGGGTTGGATGTCCTCCCACAAAGTGAAGGGCCGTCAGTTTGATTCCCGATCACGGCACACGCAGGTGGCAGGTGCAGTGCTGAGCACATGCGAGAGGCAAGCGATCGATGTTTCTCACATCGATGTTTCTCCCCTTTCTTTCTCCCTCCCTGCCCCTCTCTCTAAACATAAATAAATACAATCTTTTAAAAAAATTATGAGTCCACGTTAATACTCAGAAAAGAAGGAGGGGGATCTCTTAAGAAGATTGCCAGTAATGAAAGAGAAAAATGGAAAAAATAATAGAATAAAAAGCCTACAATTTTTCCACCTTAAATCTATTGATTAACTAAGGTAAGTATCATCAGTAGATGCTAAAAACACTGGATGAAAGCTTTTGGGGAAGCAGGATATCCACAAAATCTCAAATAATCACAGATTATTAATTACAAGGGAACACTAGCCTTAACAATAAAGAGAGCTGAGGTCATCACACTGACCAAATGCATGATGAAATTTCACAGCACTCAGTGGGACAACCTGACATTATGTAGCTCCCGATGCGGTATAATAGAACATCACCTATAGCTCATTCCAGCCAGAAATGTTTCAGCAGAGTCCGGTCGCGAGGAAACAACAGCCTACACGACAATGGGCTCAGATGTTTGAATCATCAATGTCACGGGAGACGGCAGGGAGAGCAGAGGCTCTGTTCCAATCTAAACAGACTAAAGAGACACAATAAAGGAATGCAATACATAAACTTAGATTGAACCTCGCATCAAAAAATGAAAACAGGAATAAAAGACATTCTTAGGGAAAAACTGGGGAAAATTAAATAGACGATATTAAAATATGTTAGAATTGTGCATTTTCTTACATATGATAATAGTATTGTTAATGCAGAAGAATGTCTGTTTTCTTAGGAAATGCAGGCTGAAGAATTTAGGAGTGAGAGGCCATAACTTACTTTCATATTTTTATATTTAGAGGAGAACTGTCTGTACAGAGAAAGCACCAATGTGGCAGAAGGCGGAGAGCTGGTGAACTCACGTAAAGGATATGTGGATGTTCATTGCATGATTCTTGAAACTTTTCTGCAGTTTGAAATATTTCCAAAGAAAAAGTTGATATGGAAAAAATCCTGTTAGGAACCTGGCAAGGTTCCTAGTTTCTCTTTGTGTTGCAGATTGAGTGTGTGATCCACAACCTCCTGGCCTAAGGTTAGAAAAAAAGGTGGGGGGATCCTCTTTGCCTGCAGAGACACTCTAATCAAGGCAATATTGAATGCTGGGGCTTTGGTCAGAGACCCAGGCCAGAGACCTATGCAAGTTACTCAAACTCAGTAAGCTTCACTTTCCTCAACTATAAAATGAGCTTAATAATAGCACCCACCTCAAAGGACTGTCGGATGAATGAGATAATCCACGCCAAGTGTTGGTGTGAAATCCATCCAGCACGTGGGTCACCACTGCACATGTTAGCTCTGATTTTCAGAGTGTGAGGTCTGGGGCATGGCCTGGCATTTGGTTGGGGAGATAGATGATAGCAGTTCTTCTCAAACTTAACTGCATTTGCATTCCCTGGGAATCATCTTGTTAAAATGCAGATTCTGATTCCCCAGGCCTGGGTGGGGCCTGAGACTCCACCTTTTGGACAAGCTCCCAGCTGCTGTCCATGCCACTGGGCCAGGGACACACTAAGTAGGGAGGGGTTAGAGGAGCTTTCTTGCTTCCTTATTGTTTGTCTGCTTTGTTCCTAAGCACCTATATTCTCTTTTTGGTGCAAATTACTCCCTCCTATTTACATATTAATTTTTGGATTCTCTGGTTTTACATATTTTTACATAATTTAAAGTCATCTTAGTGGCTTCTCATTAACACAAATATTTTTACACTACATGTGCTATGACCCAGAATAGAAATACTGGTTTCAATGGTTTTAATGACATTTATTTTTGTTTACCTATTTATCTATTTATGTTTATCTATTTCTGTTTACCTATTTTTCAAGTTTTGTCTGAAAAGTCCTAAATTAAAAATAATGATAAAATGATACTGAGAAGAGATCATGTAGAGAGAAGATAGAAGAAAAATGACCACATTTCCAACTTTAAGGAAGTATCAGTGGGGAAGGGAGAGAAAAAGAGAACACACTTTGAAGTTCAGTGCTCAGAATTTCCGAAAGGGAGGGACGATCTCTGCAGATCTTAATTTTGGAGGGGCCGTAGAACCCTTTTAGAATATGATAGGCCCGCCACCCAGAAAAACGGACTCAGTGTCAGGATCTACACGAATTAGCAGTTTGTGGACCCCTGAGGCTTGTTCATGGACAGATAGGTAAGCGTTACTGCCTCAGAAACAGGGACACCGTGGAAGCACAGGGCAGGACCCTCACTCTCGGATGTCTCTATGCGAGGTGTCTACAAGCTCTGGCGAAGCACTGAAAAAGAGAACCTATGCGGGGGAGTGTGGGTTTTGTGATGTAGCCTTGGGAGTGAAAAAAAAAAATAAAGATTCAAAACATGTAAGCTGGATCAGGAACATTATCGGGAACATTAGCGCCTTGGAACAGAATTTCTCAGGGAGCAGAGAGATGCAAAGGAAAACAGCCAGATTAAAGTGTCCCATTTATAGGTAACGCAGATGGGATTAGGCCTCGGCTGAGCTAGAATCCTGGGAGGGGGATGGCCTGGTTCTGCTTACTTGGAGAACCTTGACTCTCAGCCTCATTCAGGGTCCTCATTCAGGGTCCTCTAGATCTAGAATCTGTGTTCAGCAAAGATGAACAGCTTCTTAAGCTCAGGAATTTGTTCAGTTCACAAAATGATTTATTGAGTGTGACTGAGCCCACTCTTAGGAGAACTATTTATAATTGTGGCATAAACTCACCAACCACACTACGGAGGATGTATAGCGGGTTCCAATAAGAGTTTCCAGGTTTCCTGCTGAGGATGTGGTAAGAGAACTTTCTCAAGGCAGGTTTGGTCCAAATCCTCATCTGTGTGTCCTGCATTGCCCTTGTCACCACAGACATCTTACTAAAGAGCCTAGTCTTTCCTCCAGCACGTGCTCAAATTGTAGCCCTCACTAAGCTCTGGGTGTTTATCTATTGATTACCCAAGGAAGCACAGCATCCCTCCAAGAGACCCTGCAAGATGCTGTCTATGGTTTGGTGACTGAGAGCTTTCTCTTGCTCGAATCCAAGTGCCCCGGTCCTGCTTCTGTGCATACCCGCCCTTCTCAGCTCCGGCGATGGCATTCCCAGGGTTTTGTCAGCAGCAGCACTGGAAAGTCTTTTTGAGGAACCCCCGTACCGTATTCCATGGTGGCCATACCAGTTTACATCCCCACCAGCAGTGAATGAGGAGTCTTTCTTCTTCTTTTTATCCATAACTGCTCCAACACTTGTCATTCCTTTTCTTGCTGATAATAGTCATTCTGACAGGCATGAGGTGGTATCTCTTCATGGTTTTGATTTGCATTCAAAAAATCGAGCATCTTTTCAAACACTGGGTGGCTGTTTGTCTTCTTAGGAGAATTGTCTATCAGGTCCTCTGCCCATTTTTTAATTAGATTTTTTTGTTGTTAAGTTGTATGAGATATTTTTTGTATTTTTTGAATATGAACCCCCTATCAGAGGTGCTATTTGCAAATACCTTCTCCCATTTGGTTGGTTGACTTTTCATTTTGTTGGTGGCTTCCTTTGCTGTGCAGAAGCTTCTTAGTTTGATGTAATCCCGTTCATTTATTTTGGCTTTTACAAAACCATATGATTTAACTCACGTGTGGGATATAAAATTGAAAGCAACAAACAAACAAACAAAATAGACACAGACAACACTATGGTGGTTACCAGATGGAAGGTGACGTGGGGAGGAGATAGTAAAGGGTAAAGGGGGTGAGAGATACGGTGACGGAAGATTTGACTTTGGGTGCTAAGCAGATGATGCTATACACAGATGATGTATCATACGATAGAATTATACACTTGCAACCTATATAACTTTATTAACCAGTGTCACCTCAATAAATGTAACTAAAGAAAAAGTCTTTTTGGCCAGAAGAATCACTTGCTACTTGCGATCTCTCTGAAAGAGGACAGCCTATCAAAAAGGAACAGGGAGCCGTGACCCTTCCTGTGCAGCTCCATGAGGACTCCCCAGGGGCCCTTGGTCAAGGTGGACTTCATGTCCAACATCCTGGTTCACCAAGTGTCCTGCTTGCTCTGGAATGCTCTTATCACAGTTACATCCAAAGCCATACAGGAGATGGAATTCCATCCTGCTTAGAATCCCCATCTGTCTCTGGTTTCCCCACCCTGACAGGAGAGAATCCTGTGAGCATATTTCCCACAGGGGCCCTCCTGGCTGTCCTCAGGTCCCCTCTTGCCCACCCTGGGACCTCAGCTGTGAGCTTGATCTCTGAGTTCTCTTGAAGGCTGAAGTTGAGAGTTGACAGCATTAATGGAAGGGAGAAGGAAGAAACCATTCATTGCCTGTTCAGGGATTATTTGTCAAACACGTTCCACAGGTCAGGAACAGTTGTAGACACTGGGGTTACAGAATCTCTGCCCTCGTGGAGCTCCTATGACCATGAAAGGAGACATATATTAAGCAAATAAACATATAAAGTTAGATGGTGGTAATGCCCATTATGAATGGAGATAAGTAAGGCCAAGAAAGGGGCAGGAAGTGGGAGGTCTGGGTGATCAGGGAAGGCAACTCTTGGAAGGTGAAATTGGAACAAAAACTGGAGGGGAGCATCCATGCTGAGAGCTAAGGGAATGGTGTTCTAGGAAAGGGAGCGGCAAGCACAAATGCGCTGAGGCAGGAACAGATCTGACAATGACAGAGAAACAGCAGAAAGTCAGTGTGTCTGCGGCAGAACGAACAAAAGGGAGAGAAGTAGGAGATTGCTTCAGAAGGGAACAGACACTCGGCCTGACCCCTGCCGGCTGCTGTAGTGTCCACAGCTGTTTCTCGCTGTACACAGATGTGCCTGATTTGTCACTTGTCTCCTGGGGGCCGTCATCTCCCCTGCTCTTGCCTTTCTTTCCTCAGCAGACACTTCCCATTCTCTTCCTGAGAACATTTGCTTTTTTGAATACCAAGAATCCCACTCCTCCTTTTATAGAACAAGCAAGGTAATTTTTTGCGAGGGGAAGAGCATCTCCCCCCATTGCTTGTGTCAATCAAAGTGCTCCTCCGTCTTCCAGCTCGGCCAGTCACAATGTCTGTGCCTGGAAGTAGATGCTTCACCAAGATGGGAAATGACTGGAGCCTCATGAACTTGACCCTGGTACCCTGAAAAGGCTGTCCAGCAGTCTCTGGTCCCTGTTTCCCCAAAGCCGCCCTGGTTTCTGTTCTTTCTGGGACTTGACTCTCCAGATTTCCTCTCAATCCCATAATCTAACCAAGACCTTCCAGTAAATTTATTTTTAACTTTACAAGGAAACCCTAACTTCTTACCAATTCATCGGGCTCTTCTTCCTGTCATCACTGATATCATAGGATGTCCCCATTAATGCTAGGCTGTGGGCTTGTGGGAATTTGTCCTTTCATAACTAAGATAAATTTGTCATTATAAACTAAATTTTTAATGTGAAGAAATTCCTAGCATTATCCAACTGGTTTATCAGGATAGTTTTTTTAAAGCAAACTCATGGCTTGCTATGATTTGAGACATTAGAAGAAACGATATCACCATTATATGGAACAGAATAAAGAAAATAATTAATAAAGATAAGGAGGGGTCTAGAACATTGTGATTAAGCTCACAGGTTTTGGAATCACACAGCCTGCGTCTGCAGCTCAGCTCTGCCCCCTGGAGGCTACACAGTCTTCAGCGAGGACTGATCTGGTTCCCCTACAAGCAGACCCTCACATGAGGGTTCAGAGCAAGCATTTATTTGGGAAGTAATCTCAAGAAACTTCAACAGGGAAAGGGAGACAGGGAAGTGGAGGCAGCCAATAAAAAGTACATTTTCAAGCCAGATACTCGTGCGTCACTGAAGCAAATCCTACTAGGAGTCTCTGGGAACCAGCATAGAAAGGGCACCTCAGTTCTCTCTCACCCAAGGAACAAGCAAGTTGGTTAAACTCCATTAACCATTGGTTAAAGACTTCTAGCGGGGTGGGGGAGGGCGGTTTTGGGATTGGAATGGGCGTAATTCCCCAGCTCTTGTGACTCACTCCTGTGGCCAGGACAGCCCTCAGGTAGAAGGAGGCAGACCCTGGCAGTGGGAGGTCAGCCCGTGCCCAGTGACACGGGGAGGCCCTGAGGGGCATGGGAGGGGGTGCTGACCATCCCCCCGCACCAGGTGGTCTGTAAGCGTCCGTTTCCCCGCGTGTACAGCGGGAATCATAGCAGCGCATCACAGGGCAGTGGCGAGGATGCAGAGGGCTGTGCGTGCGTTAGGTGTATGTATGAGTCCACGTGGCCTGGGAAAGAGACAAAGAGCGGCCCCGGGGAAAACCCACGGAGAAGAGTACGGAGAAGTGGGAGGCGGTGAATACGAAAAAAATAACTTTTATGAATTACAAATGCAGAAGAAACGTTGTGAAAGAAGCAGTGTTCTTCAGCGCATTTCGGCAGCCCACAGGCTTCCCACAAAGAAGTTTCAAGAGATTTGCTTCTTGATGTCGGGAAGAAGGTCTGAGCAGCAAAACCCTCCATTCCCCGAAGGAGAGTGACTTCCAAATACAGTAGCAGGAAAGAGGAGAGAAAGGGTCTGTTTTTCTGAAATTGTGCTTCAACCTAACTGTCTTTACTCGTGAGGAGGGTCATTAGTTCTTTCAACACGACAAGCACGCAAGTCTCTGCCTTTTCTAAGAGGGAAAGGAATTCGGTCCATAAAATAGAACCATTAGCTCTATTTTCAAAACATGGGATGAAGCTCTTTTATTAATTTTAAGTTATTTTTATTAATGTATTCAAAATTGGCCTGGGCTCTGATTTTCTT
>CM052539.1:14219150-14268101 GCA_028533065.1 Trachops cirrhosus
TATCGGTATGCTCTAAACCCCAGCACAGTAGGTCTTCACTGGAATGAATGTATCAATGCAAGCATGAATGAATGAAGGTTCATTCCTGGTTTCTGTCACAAGTATCAAAGATGGCAACCATACAAAAATTAAGGAAAAAGAACAACTCTTTACTATATTTGTGACTTTTATTCTTGAGAATTATTTCACTTTGTATCTTCATTTTGAAGAGAGTTCAAGCATTTCCTTCCTGTTCCTGACATTTTTATAGCTATCAATAAATACCTTAACTCTTTCTCTTCCTTCTATAACTTCCCTTTTGCTTCCTGAACAAAGGATAATTTCTTGAGCCGGGGCTTCGGGTTTTACACAGTGTGAATCCTTTTCCCCACCCTGCAAGCACCTTTCAGTGCCGCCCAGGGGAATGCTCTGCTGTTTCCACACATGTTCCAGAATTCCCCACCTGTTCACGCCAAAGCCTCTAGCTGGAAAGCTTGCTCTTTTGTGCTGGCTACAGCATGAGGAGGCAGGATTCAGGTTTCAGTCATCGTTCAAGACAGGCCGCCACTTACTGTTGCTGACTTTGAGTTTCTTGTGCTGGTGGTAAGCCTGTTTGCTCTCATAGGCACCCCTCTCCCTTCTCCTGCTCCCCTCTGGGCCCTATAGGCTGTGTTTTCCAGAGTCTGGGGTCAGCCGATGGCAGGCACCAGTGGGGCCATTAGAGGCCAGGAAAAGGGAGGAGCCGGAGTGTGTCTTCTCTCTCTCCATCGTGGGCACATCTCTGGCAGCAGCTGCATCTCTCCTTGGCTCCAGCTCCCACCGGACAGGCCTGCTGTGGTTTCAGCTTCCTGGGATGGGAAGAGGAGGAAGGAGTCCCAGGGATCTCGGTTGAGCCCTGCATTCTGGTGCCCTGCACCAATAGGATATACCCTCTGTAGTTCTCATTGATGTGAGCCAATATTTTCTCTTTTGAAACGGAGGCTCTTTGGCTTGGGTTTTTTCACCATTGGCAACAAGTAGTCTTCACTGATTTAATCCCCCAAATAAGAAGTAACATCTCAGTTATCCAGTAGGTAAGGGAAAAACTGTTCTGAAATCACTATAATGCAGGGTTGAAAATACGACTAGGTGTAGGAGAGGTGTGGGAAAGATGTAGAAGAGGAAGAGTAACTTCCATCATGGCCTGTAGGGGGGATAGAGCCAAGGCATTTGGCCTTTATTCAGGTTGGACAGGGAAGCCAAGGAAGTTTCTTGAGCAGTGATGTGTCAGGATTCAAGTTGGGCTGTGGACAGATTGTTAAGTGCAGTGCGGGCCTGCAGGGCCACTGCACTGTACAACTGCAGGGGGAGGGGGCGCCATCTACCTAGAATACTTCATGAATGGCGCTCCCTAGCGGTGTACAATGTGCAGCCGTGAACCGCAGACAGAAGCTGGGAGTGTGAAGAGCTAGTAGAAGCAGGCTATTGTCCTCCTGGAGAGTGATGAGAAGGCTATGAACTTGGGGCAGAAGCAGAGGAAGAGGGGTGGATCTGAGACGCATTCTAAAATAATGTGAAAGTTTCAATGTGGGAAGAGAAAGGAATATCAACAGAAATAGGGGAGTCAGGAGGAAGCGTAGATTTGGTGAAGGTGGAAACTTGCTTTTTAGGTAAGAGATTTTATTTATTTGTTTATTTATTTATTTGAAAGATTTTATTCATTTATTTTTAGAGAGGAGAAAGGAGGGAGAAAGATGGAGAGAAACATCAATGTGTGAGTGCCTCTCATGCACCCTCTAGTGGGGACCAGGCCCACAACCCAGGAATGTGCCCTAGACTGGGAATAGAACCAGCGACCCTTTGGTTCGCAGGCCAGCGCTCAATCCACCGAGCCACGCCAGCCAGGGCTAGGTAAGAGATTTTAGTTAGTAAGGGAAGAAGGCTGATCGCTGCTGACAATGGAACTGGGGCTCAGGGTAGTAGAGCTGAAAATAAAGATCTGGAAAACATTCCCACAGAAATGGTACTGGAAACCACGATGTGGAATAAATTGCCAACAGAGAAAATATTTGTTAGAAGGCAGCCAAGGAGTGGTTTTTACAGAGCAGCTACATGAAAGGGGCTGAGAAGGAACACAAATCAGAAAATAGGAGTAAGGAGTGAGAGGCCAGAGAATCATGAGAAAAATCAGGAGTGTGTCAGGAGGACCAAGAGAAGATTAACAAAGAAGGGGCTGGCCTTTCCTACACCCTCTTCTCTCTCCAACCGTCACGACAAAACTTCCACCCGCCTGGGTCCCTCTACAGTGAGCAGAACCCCAGGTGACTCTGATGGACATCTAGCACCACAGAGAAGCAGCCTTTGTTGCCATAAGCCACAAAGTGGTTTATTGTTTCTGCAGCAAAGCCTAGCCCATCCTGACCCATATATACATGGTAGCCACTTGGGGATGAGTCGGGAGAAAAAGGAGAGAAAATGTGTAATCAGTGACTTGAGCATATTTGTAGCATAAAGGGGAAAGCTGGGCAAAGAAAGCCCTCGAACACTTTCAAGGAGCCATTGAAAGTCACACTGGGACAATTTCAGGGACCGGAATGATTCTGGATGATAAAATGAACTCTGGGCGCCTCAGGCTGTGTCTACAAAACACCAAAACTACCAACAGAAGAAGTCAGCCCATCCACAGTTCTATTCCCATGATTCCCAAGCACTGGTTTGACTGAGTTTTAGTGACCTGGTTAAATCAATAACTTGTGTTGACACTACAGCATAAGCGTTGGAGTGGCTTCTCTAAAAACTGGGGAGGAAGGGTCTAGAACATTTTATCTCTCATTCAGAAAAGGGCTTTGGAAGGTCTCCAATGGGCCAATTCAGGGAAGGTTCATGAGTCTCCTGGATCCAGGGGTTTAGACATTATTGATATTCATCCTCAGTAGCACTCAGTAATTGAGCATTTCCAGCCATCAAAAGCACAGATTTGGACTTGGAAGGACCCAGGGGACACATCTGCGTCACAGTGGTCTCAGTGACCTGGAGAGAACAGGCCGATGCTGGAAATCAATGGCTCCTTCATGCAAGAGACCTCCCTGGGTAGCTCAGACCAATTTCAACCAAATTCTGAACAGCTGGTGGTAAATGACCCTTGTTCTTGAGACTTGAAAACAAATACCAGTTTTTCATTTTCTTTTATGGACTCCAGATCTGAAGCAATATGAGAAAATACAAGCTGTTCTTATCAAGGTACTTTATCCCAAGAGTAAAATAATCCACAAAGAAAGAACTGATCAGGGTTACAGTCAAAAAGAACATCATACTGTTGATTTTTTTTTCAACCAAACAGCAGAACTGCCTTATGACCCACCAATTCTATTTCTGGGAATATATCCAAAGAAACCTGAAACATTGATTCAAAAGAATATATTCACCCCTATGTTCACTGCAGTGTTATTTACAATAGCCATGGTTTGGGAGCAGCCCAAGTGCCCATCAATAGATGAGTGGATAAAACAGTTGTGGTATGTTTACACAATGGGATACTACTCAGCCATAAAAAAGAAGGAAATCTTACCTTTTGTGACAGCATGGATGGACAAGGAAAGCATTATGCTCAGTGAAATTGGCCAGTCATATAAATACAAGTACCATATGATTTTTCCTATATAGAGAATCTAATGAACAAAAATAAACTAACAAGCAAAATAGAAACAGACTCATAAATACAGAGAACAGAATGACAACTGTCAGAAGGGAGGGGGTATGGGAGCTGGGTAAAAAATGAAGGAATTAAGCAAGGAAAAAAAACCCTCAGACATAAACAACAGTATGGTAATTACCAGAGGGAAAACAGATTGGGGGGAAGTAAAAGAGGGTAAATGGAGGATAAATGGTGACGGAAGGAGACTTGACTTGGGGTGGTGAACACATAATATACAGATGATGTATTATAGAACTATACACATTAAACCTATGTAACTTCATTAACCAATGTCCACACCCCCTCCCACCCAAAACTTGAATTTAAAAAAAAGGAGAAAGTACAAACTAGTCAGACCCAGGCAATGTCTTATGCTAGATCTGTATGCCCCACAATGCAGTATGTGTAAAAGGTGTTTAATAAATACACACAGGATGACGAAAAAACACTTAAATGAAGATTGTATCTCCTGGAGAACAGTGACTGGTCATATCACTATATCCCTAGAATATAGCTTAGTCTTTGGCACCAAGTAGGCACCCAGAGAAGCTGTTTACTAGATGAACAAAGGAATGAATTGGTGTTCCACTGCATTGTGGTTGAATGGAACCAGTCACAAATGCAGGCAATACAAAGAATATGCTGGGCTGGACCCAGACCCTAGCTAATCTAAGTCTATATTGTTATGCTCTAAGTATGCTCTCACAACCCTGAAAATAAATATTTTGAAGCAAAAACCTGGATAGTAAGTTGGGATGTTTCTCACATTTGCTCTGTACAACTGCAGCATTCTCTATTGTGTTAATGTAACAAAAGAAATCCTTATCTTTAAAGCCACTCTCGTTATCTCCCTCTTCTCTCCTCTCCTCTCCTCTCCAAAATAAGGTCATGTTTGCAGGTTTCTTTGAACTCTACCATGTCATTTTCTCAAGAAAAATCCTTTTGCAGTGGGTTGATCAACAATATTAACTAGTGGTTCACTTGACACATACTGATGCTTAGTTCCATCAGTAAAAGGCTATTTCCTTTCCTTCTTCATTTCCTTTACAAACATTTAGACATTAAACGCAGGAGATGCAATTGTGAACAAATGAGAAGCGGAGTTTTCATCCTAGGTTTGGTGAGGGATTCAGGTAAGTAAATGGAAAATAGTCTTAGGTGCCATGCAGTAACAGAAATAATGTCAGGTGGGAAGAAAGGACATTGGAGGCACCCGGCCCGGGCTGGAGGGACTGGAAGTTTCCATAGTGAACCAGGTGAAGGAGATGGGGGAAGGAGATGCTCAAGTCAAACACAGTGCCTCTGCTGCTGGAGTATCCTCTGAAGGCTCCAAATTATTCTCCCTTCTCGAATTGCCCTTTGAGCTTCACTGAATTCAAAGGCTCTACTTTTTTTTTAACTGTAAGGATAACTGGGACTTCAAAAACAGTTTTTGCTGATGCTTAAGGTAAATGGAAAGTATTGCAAATTTCTGTTTTAAAGGCACTAACCTTCATTTTATCTCAGTGCTTAGGATTAACATTTAAAATGGTCCGTTTCACTCTCCCAACATGCACCCTGTCACCCTGTCACCTGGCACCGTGTCATGAATTACTGGAGGCATGTACATGACACAGCTTTTATCACATTTGCAATGTGAGAGAAATGTATTCATTCCTTTTACAAGAAACATGAAACCTATTCACTTTTTTTTTAATGGAGGTCCTAGGGCCGCCTACAGTCGTATCTTTACCAATATCTATTTTCACTGCACTGCCAGGAAATTGATCTTAGTTTCTAAAATAAGCATTCCATGCGAGATTCAACTTATTTTTCTCTCATCATTTATCCAGCAAATTTTATACAACACTGTCCTGAGGATTAGATGCTATACTTCATTATCCCAAGAGTAATGCTTTGAATATAGTTAAGTGCTTTATAAGTGTTAAACTAAAAACATAAGAATACACTAATCTCTTAATATATTCAAGCTTAGAATATTTTAAATCAAGCGTAATTCAAAAACAAATCAAGATTTTTCTCAGAATACAAAGTTGGATGTAACATTCCAGTGGATTTTTAAAAAAATGCCAAGATGCTATTTTCTTTATCACATCAACATGAGAAGTAAATCAAGTTTGTGGAAAAGTATAAATAGGTAAAAATAAATTTATCCTTTAAATAAAATTCAGTCAATCCTAGTAGATACTTTTATATCTACTGTCAACTTTCTTGAGCATAGATTCCTCATCTACAATAGTTCATTCATTTGTGAACAAATGTTTACAGAATGCCCACCACAAGCCAGGCATTGGTTTAGGCTCTGGAAGCACAGGTGTGAACAAAACAGCTGCAATTCGTTTTTATGGTGCTTATTTTCTCATGAAGGTCATAATACTTACTATCACATAGAATTGTTCAGAAGACTGGATGTTATTGTAATTAAGTGTTTTGTGAGTTGCAAAGTGCTATATAAACCCAAGGTTATTGAATGCGATGACTTATTCCTCTTTTTATCTCCATAACTCAGTAGGTTTTAGAAATGGTGACCTTGCGCAGGCAGTGTTTCAACACTGCCACATCTGACCACTAGAGGGCCTCAAAAGCCATACCCAACATTAATCCATTCCATTTACTAATATTCCTTCATTCCAATGTGATAATTTGTGAGGATAGTTTAGCAAAAGACATTTGAGAAAGTCATATTAAATAAAATGTATTATGTGAAAGACTAGCCACAAGGGGTTAATTATAATAGATAACACATGCCATGTGCCCACAAATCATGGAATAAGTATTGTGTTCTTGGCTAAATACAGATAATTAAGAAATATTATATATTGTTTTATCACTGCAGTCTTTCAGAACAAACCACTTCAGCGCCACACATAATTCTTGTAAGATAAATCAACATGTACATCGTTTTTAATGGCTGCATGGTCTTATTTTGTGGTCATACCAATATTAATGATGTGCTATGATTAACATACTATTAGCTAAATCTCTGCATGTATTATTTCCTCAAGATCGAGTCTTATTGTGCTTCTCTACAAGAACAAAACAGTATATTTACTGGCAAAAGTGTTGTTAATATTTTCCCAATATTCCCCAGAACTCCATAAAGTGTGTTTTTAAAATTTTACATTCATAAATTGTTAGGAAAATTTAATAAAATTTTGTCTAAGTGATATTTTTATGTTTTTTGAAATATCACAGAAAGTATATATTCAATTAACTGCTTTTTATAATTGCTCTGATCATGAATACAGGAAAAAATAGTATTTCAAGACTATTCTCACTGTATTGAACTTGCATTAATACAGAATTATAGAAATTGAAAATTCCTACTACCAGTAGCTTTCTATGAACATAATACTTGTGTGATCAATAGAATTCTGCTTTAATACCTGATAAATTATTTCTCAGAGATCAATAAATATGAGTCTAGCCAAACTGAGACTAACTTCTAGCAGATACAGTAACTTGGAGATCAAATTCTGTTCACCTAATGGCAAAACCTGATAATCTTCTGGTGCAGTGACATAATTTCCACAAGCATAAGGAGGATATCTTAAGTAGCAATGAAATTAAAACTATTCTAAAATTATAAATGCTTCACATACGCAATTTCTCATATGAACCAAGTGGTTGGAATATATTCGGAACGCACAAAAAAAAGCAAACTGAGAACTTGGTGTATATGTTTACATTTTAATATTTGAGAAAATAGGAGTATTATACAAACAATGCTGGCACAAGGAATTACACAAACTTGTATTCAGATAGTCAGTATGTGAACTTGGGTGTAAGAATGTAGCACGATATCATAACAGCTTGTTATGGAAACCTTTTAAAGAAGCAATAGATTTTTAAATCAGAGATAGAGTGAAGAAGGAACAGTCATTTATTTCTCAAAATATTTCCTGTATCCACTAAGAACTGTAAACTCACTGTGAGGAGAAAAGTTAGAAGTAATCTAATTTATTAAGGCATTTTGAAGATGTAAGCCTTAAACACCTCATGTAAAAATAATCATAATTTGTGTTCCTCTGAAGATTAATTTGATATATTAGTCATGTTAAAAATTTATAGCAAAAAACCCCTTTATTCCATTTTTTTTAAAAATACATATTATTTCTTCTTCTGGTTACTTTAGTAATTTAAACTTAATATTAACTTATTAAATATCAAACACAAAAATCTTTATAGTCTTGCACTATGATTAAGAGAAATAAAAACTTTCCAACTTCAACAATATATTTTTTAAATTGTGAAAATGATTAGAGACAGTACTTCTTTAATAGCATTTGAAAATATATTTGAAGAAAGTATCTGTCAGGCATTGTGTATTTCAAAAAAACCTTCATTTTGGAAGGGTAAACCATACATAAATAAAAATTCATTCAACATGAATATAAGTGGAGAAATTCCTACTGAGGAAGAATAAGGCTACTTATAAACGAATTTCCAATTTTTCAAAAAATAATTCTTGGAATTTGTGCCAGATATCTGTGGGACACTCTATTCCTGAGGGCTCCCCACACAAAAGTTCACATACTGTGAAATATACTGGGATTCATAGGTTGGCTATAATATCATTTACTTTGTTTTTAAGTTCCAGAAGTTGCTGATACAAAAGTAGTGTTTCTTCTTACAAGGAAATAAACTCCTTCTTAAAGGTAAAATTCTTCCTCCCTGAAACATGCATTAAATACTTCTGATCACTAAAAATATAAAGCCTCTAGCATTTCTTGAACACTGACTTTACTTTCCAAAGTTGAACATATGATCTCTCTCAATGCCCAGATCAACAGCAGAACTAAACCAAGTATTTGGTGAGTGTCTTTTAAAAAGAAAAGCATCAGTTATTCCAAAAACTAGCTTGCATATATCTTTGATTTTAACTAGATGCCTCAGACAAAAGATCATTTAGTTTTATACAAAGTTTTCTTGCTTCATAATCTATAGATCATTTGTAGTCAGCTTAAAATGCTTATTCTGATTGCACATTTGTATAAACCATTATTTTGCTTTACAAAACACATTACAGTTTAAAATAGAGAATCACAAGCCTCAATATTGAATAACCTGCAATAACTGATAATACTGTACAGTTATTAAATATACCCCAAGACTTATGAAAGTAATATTTAATACTTTTTAAAATACTCATAATATCTTAAAAATCCACTTACAACCACCATCTTAGACTGATGGGTCTATGCAGTCAGACATGATCTGGATATGTGCCTTGGAGAATCCGACTACAGAGCAGAAAATGCTGCATATATACTGTTACTTGCCATTGCAAAACCGAAGGCAGCATGATTTATATGAGAAAATTAATGTAGTTGGAAGACGCTAATTAAAACTGCTATTGTGCCATCTAAAGAAAAATAACCACATGATAGAATTTTTATATAAAACCTTTTAATATAGAATTCTTAGATAAGAATTCTAAGATTCTTTATCACCTTAATTTTAGGATTATTAAAATGTAATTCTGATGTTAAAATATTATATTAATGTAAAAATTCATATCTGCTCTTGTAGGAAATTACATTATTAAAAATATTTTAATATCCTAAAAGCTACTAAATCGGTTTCCCCTTTCACACTGCACAACACCCATCTAAAGTACAAGCTGTACATTCTTACAAATAATATGAAAAGCCTTGGATTTTACCAAATATCAGTTGACATTTCATAATACCTCAATTGGCTTTTTTTTAACCAAAAATATTGATAACAAATCATTACCAATGTTAATAAGCCAGTTAAAAAATCAGTTCCCTCTGATTTGCAAAGCTCCAAGAAAAGTAGCAATTTTACCAAACCCAGAATAACACCGACCTAATCAGCAGCAGCCACTGGTACTTAACTTAGTATTGTTTGATCAGACAATCCCCATCAGAAAAATAAATTAGGTGTCTTTTGTAAGACAAGTGCCAAACCGTTGGGTATTTTTACTAAAATCAGTAACGAATATTAAGAGCACCACTGTTGCTACGAGCAGGTATGTAACATCTCTATATAAATATACACCTATACTTAATATATATTCAAAATAAAGCAACTATAGTTAAAGCTCTAGTAGTGTTATTTGACTTTACATTTCGCTTAAAGGGCAGACATTAATAAAGATTCTATGGACTGAAAATCAGATAAATGTCTATTATTCATAAGAACTTTGTGGTGATTTTACCACTGCCTGCCTCCAAAGGGTACCTTCCAGTGAATTCAGATACCTAATTCCAATGAGCCCTCTCCTTACCACCCCTACCTCTACCCCAGCCTCCAACCCCTATACTATTGTACTCATTGTCTGCACCTATTTGCACAAACAGAACCTTCTAACATGTGAAACTAACACATTCACTCTCTTTTCTGTTTTCTTAAAATGACAGTTTTATTCTTACTTTCTAGGTTTCTTACTTCCAGTCATAACAAAATAATGGTCATCATCTTCTTTTTTCTTTGCAGTCGGTTTTTTATCTCCACTAACCGCTTCCTTATCAGATGAGGGTGGTTTCCTGGTTGAAGCTGGGGATTTGCCACTTTTGGGAGGTCCTCTGGCTGAATAGTGGCTCTTTGTGGCAGTCTGTGCTGCCTTTGATACTGTGTGCGTCTTTGTAGAAGACTGAGGAAGGCTCATGATGGACAGTGGGGTACGACTGGGGGACTTTGAGGAGCTGAATCCTGTCTTCTGGGATGTACTTATAGTCTGAGGCTGCTTTTTGACAACTGAAACTATATTCTTATTTCTTGATCCCTGTGCTTTTGCAGGAGCAACTGAGGATACAGAAAGTGAGTGGTTTAAGTTCAAGGCTGACTTAAGCTTCTGTGCCGGCACTGCCCCTGCTTGCAGGGCTCCATCAGATGGCTGAGACCGTGTTCCTAGTCCTGCAGTTATTGTTTTGGAGCTGGATTTAGTCATTTTTGCAGGGGACTGGTCAGAAGGAGAAGGTGTAGGTAGCTTTGGACACTTTGATGACGAATTCAAGTGTACAGTTGAGTGATACACTGCATTATCCCTGAAAGATACATGATTATGTTTCAAATGCTTTGGTTTGGTTTTTCCAGAACACTTATTTGGCAAACATGTAGACTCAGGCACATCTCTTGATTTCTGGGCTGGGATAAACTTGGCCTTTGGAGTACTGGGTGATGAGATACATTTTCTTAATGACTCAGATACACAAGGTGTAGTTCTTGATAAGGCTGGTGAAGAAGTGCTTTTACCTCCTGGTTTTAAAGAAGCAAGTGAAGGTGATGCACTGTTTGAAGGAGCCTGTGGTTTCTTTGTTATGCCTTTTGAAGATCTGAGTTTGAGATCAGAAGATACTGCTGGAGAACTTGGCATTTTAGAACGGACTGACACGGAGCTCAGGTCACGTCCTTTCAGGGAAGATACTGGCAGCGTCACACCTGGCAGACGTACCTGCTTTCCTTTGCTCCCTGTAATCCCAACTGGAGTACTTGGTTTTGATTTTTCTTTCTGAAACATGCTAACTGCTGACATTGGATTCATCTCAGGAGGCTGAGGTGTTCTGGCAGGTGAATCAGGTACACTTTCATTAGAAACTCCTTTTTGAAATGCTAGAATTTTTTGTTCTAGTGTAGCAAACTGTAATATTCGACAGGGGTCATATTTTAGCAAAAATCCTTGAAGAGTATCCCAGCCTCCACCAACACGGACCATGACATGTTTTCCATGAAGCATCTTTTCCCCAAAAGAAAGTAAAAAACACAGGTGTAAAACTGTAAGTTTCACAGTTACAATTCATTAGCAGTCACAATTTCTGATGTCTGTGCTCCATGAAATTCAGAGTATTTGCCAATAGCTTTATTATAAATTGACAGTCTTCCTTGTATTATTAAAATAATAAATTTAAACCAATATTAAATCATGCAAATGGCAAAACAATATCCTCTATTTGTAAGGAATATATGTACACACAACTTGCATCCTAAACAATGAAACTTACTAATATACAAAATTGCAAAGGCAATATTGTTCAAAAAAAGAATTCAGTATTGAAGGAATAAAAGAGAGAAGGAGAAATGGAGAATTACAGAAAAAAAACAAAAGAAACTATTATGAAAGATAAAAATGACTAATACATGTACTTTATGATTTAATAAATTACTTTCATATATATCAATTTGATCATTTAAAAACTTTGATATAACTTATTACTAGTTCCTTGCAGATGAGAAAATATGGCTCTGAGAGATTAAGGAAATAGTCTCAAATCACAAAGCTTGGCCTTGCCTCAAACGCGCCAGGCCACGCCAACCCAAATGGTGCTTTTGTGTGGGTAAGGCACATTCTGCATCTGCCAGTGGAGACCAGGCTGGATTTCTGCCCCACCTCATCCATTAAACGGGAAAAGCTGCACAACTGTATGAGGCTGCCCTGAAAATCTGAACTCCAAATTCCATGCTCTGTGCGCCATCACTGCACAGTATTGCCTTCAAAAAGAAAGCAAATTTTAAAAAAGTACACATAACGTTTCTGTGTGGTTTGGGTAGGGTGTGGGGAGGTAATGACAATACATGAAACAAAAAAATACAAAGGTTGAAATTATATTTTTAAAGACTTTTGTATTATATTCTTAAATTAGAAATAAAACAGCTCTTGTATCAGAAGTAGACAGAATGCTGAACAGGTGAAACTCCTCTCCCCTTTTCAGCAAAGGGGATAATCAGGTGCAGGTTGCAGGGACAAAGAAAGGAAATAAATATGTACATCAGCATTTTGTATATATACTGATGCTCTATTGATGTAAAAAGTTTTACACCTAAGACACAATGTGTGTATTACTATAAACTGCAGTGCTTCTATTTACTTTTCTTATTATGACATTTAATGTTATTAGGTGTATTGTTTTGTGTTTTTCTTACTACAATGAAACATTATTCCTTTTTAGAAAATTTGGAAAATGGAATAAGTTACCTGAGATATACAAAGATTTTTTCCCCTGATTATATTTGATTTCAAAATAGTGTTAGCTATTCTGTAGTTAGCTGTTTGTTGTGTTAAAGATGCTTACCTAAATTTGTTACGTATTCATGAAAGCAAGAATTCTGTATTTTTTCTGTACCATGAAATTCTTTCATTAATAACACCAATTTTTTAAAAAGTAAAAGGGGAGCAAAAGGGTGTAGGTAAAGCAATAAATCTAATTTCAAAACAAGACCATAAATAGAATATAAATGGTAGACTTACTCTTATAAAGAGTATTTTGTCCCCTAGTCGGTACCGTCCTTCAGATAAGTATTCGATAGAAAATCGATGAGAACAGCTACAAGGAGGGTCTTCAGCAATATGTGTAACCTAAGATTAAAAATAAATAACAATTAGTGCTTGTGACAAAAGTATTTTGTTTAACACTAAAATGCAAGGTTATTTGATATCTAGGTAAATCAAACTCAAAGATAAAAATTTAAAGACAGTGCAACTTTTAATTCTCTTCTTCACTTGCTGAAAAATATTGAGATTAGACATTAGCTAATGCATTAAAACTTCATTACTGCAAGTTAAACTAGCAGTGATCAAGTCTTCAGTCTCTTTCTGCTTCTTTCCTCAGTGCCATCAGGCTTGCAGTGCCTTCACTGACCACTGGGGAAATTTTATGAATGTGTACAACAGTAAAGTCAACTCAAAACACATTCATTAAGCCACCTTAATTCATTAAGCTTGAATTATATTAAGCCCTGGATTAATGTACCTGAGTCAAATCAAAGACAGGGTCAGTCAGCCCTGGCTGGGTGGTTCAGTGGGTTGGAGTATCGCCCTGTACACCAAAAAAGCTTGTGGGTTCGATTCCCGGTCAGGTCAGGGCACACACCTAGTTTGTGGGTTCCATCCCTGGAGGGGGTGCATGTGGGGAGCAACTGATCTATGTTTCTCTTTCTCTCTTCCCCTGACCCCTTCTCTCCCTCCCTCCTTCCCTCCCTCTCTTTCTAAAACCAATAAACATATCCTTGGATGAGGATTAAAAAATAAAAATAAAAAAAGATAGGGCCAGTCGAATAAAGCTTATGTTAAAAACTCTCATTTGTCCCTTAACACTGTGCTAACTTAATAGAAGTGAGGACTTAATAGAACTTTCACAATAAGAAACATTTTCTTTTGAACACAGCATCACTAGGCAGTCTGGGAGACTAACACATCGTGGTCAAAAGTGTAGCAATTACTTACAGCTTCATGCAGCTCTTCATGTTGACAGCATGATTTCGGGATGCTGATGGAATCTTCAGGCCCAGAAGTATTAAGTAAGGTCTCTTCTAGCTCAATTTCTTTCTCAAGTTTTACTAACACTGGTGGCTCAACCCCATATCTGAAAACCAATTAGGAGACCTCATCATTCAAGTGGAGTCTTACCCAAGCACTTCCTTGCATATCACAATAGGTTATATTTTATTTTTAAATGAAGTCTGTATGACTCTCTTCTCCCAATTGTTTCACTGAAATATCTAGAATGCTTTTTAATGTCCCACAGATTGCCAAAAATTCAGATTCTAAACTTCACATCAGAACATACATTTGGGTTACTGGATGCTCTCAATATTCAACCAAGGATGTTGAAAGGCACCTCAAAAACCAGTGTGTGAGTAAAGATGGGGCAGGGCCAGGTAGGGAGGACACAAGCATGGCTGTCAGTTCTGCTTTGGGTCTCGAGGACTTGCCTTGCCTTGACCTGCTAAAAGACTACATGCTCTGTATTCTTCATCTAAAGACTTCAAGTTACCGCCTTTACAGTTTAACATTAAATGAAGGCAAGTTACGTGAGCAAACAGATGTTGGTACGTGACTTGGTTCATGCCAACAGAACAAAGTTAATAAAGAAACAGAAAAATAGAAAAAAAGTTACTTATTTCAATAAAAGTATTTTCTTTTATTTATAGAAAACAGTGTTCTAGCTAAAATAAAATAGCATAGCTTAAAAATATTTATGACATTGAAATTCTGAAATTGTGGAATATGTACCTTGACACAATTCGACCAATTTCAAGAAGACAAAGATACACCTGTCTTGGATCTTTGTGCAAAACTGTAAAGAAAAAAAAACACATTTTATAGGGTAAAATTAAATAGAAAAATATATTTCTGGCATAAAAGCAGTAAAATAAAAGAATGATGAAGACATTTCTCATTTGGAAACTTAAAAAAGTCATTTTGTTTTCTCCACACATTGTAGTCATCCATAAATTTTAAAACAATGGTTGACAAGAAGAGGATGAAGACTTACATCCACCCTTATTTGTATAGCATTTTAATTTTAAAAAAACTAAAGCCTTAAGTAACATTAAATTATTCATAATTTAGATCTCTCAACAGGAGATACTATTTGAAGAAATATATCACCTCAATTTTATTCCAAAGTACCTTTAATGTAGAACTATGTGTTAACAGCTTTCTTAAACTCTTTCAAAATAATAGATGAGGGAGCACTCCTAACTCATTCTACGAGGCCAATATTACCCTGACACAAAAGCAAAAAAAAAAAAAAAAAGATATCACAAGAAAACATAAAGACCTTTATGAATATAGATATAAAAATCCTCAATGTAATACTGGCAAACTGAATCCAGAAGCAAATGGGATTTATCCCAGAATGCAAGGTTGGATCAACATATGAAAATCAATCAATACACACCATATTAATAGAATAAAGGAAAATAAATACACAATTATCTCAGTAGACATGGAAGAAACATTTGACAAAATCAAAGACACTTTCATGATAAAAGACTCAATAAATTAGGAATAGATGGAACTGTATAAATATAAAAACAGACACATATATAAAACCCACAACTATTATCATTCTCCATGGTGAAAAACTGAAAGTCTTCCTCCAAAGACCAGGGAAAAGATAAAAATGTCCATTTTCACCATTTCTATTCAACATTGTACTATAGGTTCTAATCAGGGAATTTAGACAAGACAAATAATAAAAGGCATCCAGATTGAAAAAGAAAGGAAACTATCTCCATTCACTGATTGCAGAGTCCTTAGTATTAAAAAAGCCCTAAATAGTTCACAAAAAAACAACTATTATAGCTAAAAAGCAAGTTCAGCAAAATTGCATGTTATAAGATCAATATATAAAAATCATTGCACTTTAAACACTAGCAGTAATAATCTGAAAATTCAATTAAGAAAACAATGCCATTTACAATAGGTTCAAGAAGAATAAACTACTGAAGAATAAATTTAACGGAAGAAGTGTAAGACTTGTGTACTGAAAACTACAAAACACTGTTGAATGAAATTAAAGATATAAATAAATGGAAAGACATCCTGTACTCATGGATTGACAGACAAAATGTTGTTAAGATGGCAGTATCCTCCAAACTGACCTACAGATTCAATACAATATCTATTAATTCCGTTTCTTCCAGAAGTAGACAGGCTAATGACAAAATTCACATGGAATTGTAAGAGACCTGAAATTGCCAAAATAATCTTGAAAAAGAACAGAGTTGGAAGACCCAGACTTCCCAATTTCAAAACTTACTACAAAGCTATACTAATCAAAACAGTGTGTTACTGGCATAAAAATAGCGATATAGACCAACAGAATGGAATTGATCACCCAGAAATAAATCTATATGTTTATGTTCAGCTGATTTTTAACCAAGGGAGCCAAGACAACTCAATCGGGGAAAAACAGGTTTGCAACAAATGGCACTAGGAAAGCTGGACATCTACATGCAAAATAATGAATTCAGACCCCTACTTCACACCATATACAAAAATAACTCAAAATGGATCAAAGACCTAAATGTAAGAGCTAAAAGTACAAAACTTTTAGAAGGAAACATTGGTGAAGAGCTAAAATTATAAAAGTCTTACAAGAAAACTTGGATTAGGCAATTGTTTTTTAGATATGGTACCAAAAGCACAATAATCAAAGAAAAAATAAATTGAAGTTCATCAAAATTGAAAACTTATGAAATCAAAGGACACTTATGCAACAAAGAAAGTGAAAAGACAACCCAAAGACTGGTATCTACAATAAAGAATTCGTATGAGTCAACAAAACAAGACAAATGACTCCTAGAAGTGAGCAAAAGATGTGAATAGACATTTCTCCAAGATATTCAAATGGCCAATAAACCCATGAAAAGATGCTCAATATCATTAGCCATTAGGGAAATGCAAATCAAAACCACAAGGAGACACCACTTCACACCCCCTAGGATGTAAGAAGAAGGAAAAGGAGGGGGGTGGGGGAAAAGAAGGAAGAGCACAGAGAGGAGAAAGAGGAAGAGAAAGGAGAAGGAAAAGAAGTACAACAGCAACAAGGCAGAAGAAGAAAGAAAAATAACAAGTGTTGGAGAAAAGGTTAAGAAATCAGAACCCTTGTGCATGCTAGTGGTAATATAAAAGGGTACAGCCACTGTGAACAATCTGGTGGACCCTCGAAAAGATAAACATAGAGTTATCATATGACCCAACAATTCTACCCCCAGGTATGTCTCTGAGAGGATTTAAAACAAATGTTACCCAAAAACTTGTACGTAAATATTCATAGCAACATTATTCATCATAACCAAAAAGTAGAAACAACCAAAATGTCCATTAGCTGATAATGAATTTTAAAAATGTGGCCTATCCATACGATGGAATATCATTCGGCTGTAAAAAGAAATGAAGTACATACTGTTACATGCTACAACATAAATAACCATTATGCTAAACAAAGAAGGCAGACTCAAAAGACCACATATTGTATGATTCCATGTATATGAAATACCCAGAATACACAAATCCATAGAGAAAAAGAATAGGTTAGTAGTTACCAGGGGATGAAAGTAGGGAGTACATAATTGGGCCTAATTGCTAATAGGTATGGGTTTTCTTTTGAGTCTGATGGAATTAATTAGTGGTGATGATTGCGCGACATAGAGAACATATAAAAAAATACTGAAGGGTACACTTTTCAGTGATGAATTTTATGTTACATGAAGTATATCTTAATATTTTTAATGCTATAAAAATCTCATGCTTAAAAATGGTTATAATGGTACATTTTGTTTTGCATAGCTTACTACAATTTAAAATTTTTTTACATTAAAAAGAAACCCAAATGTTAAGCCTAACAGTTCAAACAGAGATCCTTAAAAAAATAAAACAAAGCAAAACAAAAAACCCTGATGATTAGAACTCACGCTAAATGCACCAATATGGTAGCTGTGGATCATCTAACTTCCTTTCCCTGTCCTTAGAGTTAAAAGCTCTAGGTTAAACTCCTGAAAGCTAATATAGTAATGGTTTTGTGTGATGAATTGCATATATACTGACTCCTTGAATGGAAATGACAGTTGTTTTTTGATTTATCAATAACATCTATTTTATACCCCCAGCATGAAGCAATAATAAAAAGGCCTATATTTGACTTTAAAATTCATACCGAAAGGAATTTATCCTGAAATTTTTATTAAACTTGTTTCTCTGAACACTTAGACATACCTTTAAATAGAGTATTACCTTTTTATAATTGGTTTAAGTTCCTAGCACAATGTAAAAAATGAAGAAGCTCATCTGTGAAATCTTTAGAAAGTAAAAACATTAGCTCATCAGCTCAATGCCTAGAAATGAATTAGTTATTGGCAGTACTTTATTTAATCCTATACTGACTGTCAGAACAGTTGGAAAATGCCTCCTATTGAGAATGAGAAATATACAACAATCTTATATCCTTTCAGAAATAATAAACTGGAAACTAGAGAAGTCAAAGCATTTCCATTCCCCTTTGATTTCTAGAAGCAGTATATGCCATTAAATCAATCGCACTGTCAATAATAATCAGCACACCTGGATTAAAGCAGCGCGCAACCTGGAGGTAAAACATCCATCAGCTGCATTGTTTTTTATTCTGTAGTGGATAGGAACATCAGAGGCATACTGAATGGGGAGCAGTGGGGGCAGCGCCGAGTGCAGGCAACAAGGGTATGCAATGTCAGTCAAGAACTTTAAAACAGTAATAAAACCAACTAAAAGTCAGTTTGCTTTTTATTATCACCATGAACCAGCAATTCTACACAATGGGATAAAATACTTCTCTCTACCAGGGCAGACTACTCCTCCCATGACCCACCCTTGGGATACTACTGCTCCTATCAAAACATTAGAAATTCTGTGTGTGTGTGTGTGTGTGTGTGTGTGTGTGTGTGTGGTATAATATAGATAAATAAATAAATAAATAAGTGTAAATATAGTTATAGCATACATATACACAAAGCATATATATATATATACATACAAAGCATATATATATGCTTTGAGGAAATATAAATAATATATAGTCTAAAACTTAGCTTCCACTTTAGTCACTGCACAGAGAGTAGTATGTCAATAATTCTTCAGTAGAGCATGACTTTGTCAAATGAATAGTCAAAAACATTAAGCCATTTAGATAATCAAGTTGGCGGCAGCTGCTGCTTACAAGGTGAATCTAAAATCATGAACATACATCATTTAGCCTTCTGTTATTTCTACAATTATCTAGTTAAGTAGAGTAATTCTTGGTGAAACCATTACTAATTAGTAAAGCATTCATCCAGAAACTTCCTCCAGCCAACTCATTTAGAAAGTAAAATATTTCAAGGGCATTGTAGATATATAAAATCTTTAACAACAAATGAAAAGCTTAATATATTTGATTTAGAATCAAATCCTCTAATTCTTTGACATATATTTAAAATATACATTTTTCTAGGAGAATGAGATGTGGCATTTGAATCCTTATTTGGAAAGAAAAATCAGGAACAAGGAATTAAAAAATATTATAATAGACATTGAACACAATAATGATAACACTTACCTAAACCTTCAGATTCAAAGAGATACGTCTCATCAACCCCAATGTGCCTACACCAGTGAAGGAAGTTTGCAGTATTGTCTCGAGCAAAGAATGAACCTGAGGCAGCATCTTTCTTACAGGGCACTTTTCCCATTGGAAAATTCTGGAAAAGACAAAAGAGTAATTTCAAAAATGCACTAAGGATATTTTCACTAGATACCCATTTTAATATCACTAAACAAATGTCCAGTGCATTGAATGCAAGTAAAAAGTGTATAACATTAAACAGTTATCTTCAAAATTATTTTACTTTATTTTGCTCTCCTTTAAGTATATTTCAGAAACAACTTAGTTAAAATTAGCAGTAGAATCAAGAATTTCTAACCTTTTTCTTTTTGAAATGACAAAAGAATCATGTAAATTTAAAATAAATTAAATTTAAATTTAAAAATTACAGTCTAATACTTCCAAAGTACATCTCTATAGTATGTCTCTCCATATATAGTTCACTACAAACACAAAATTACTGCCTTGTAAAAGATTAACAGACACACTCATGTCTGCTTACTTCCTTATTTGCAGATTCATAAATATGGTTCCGAGTTTCCTAAGGAGGCTATCAAATAAGGAAGTAGGAACCCATTCTTAATTCAAACAGAATCCTAGTTTTTTTGACTATCTATTTTTTAAACTTTTTTTTCAATATTGTTCAAGTACAGTTGTCTCCATTTTCCCCCCAGCCCCAGCCATCCCCACTTTTCACCCTTGATCCTACCCCCTTTGGTTGAGTCCTTTATAGTTCCTGAAAACCCTTCCCCCTTTCCCACCATTATCCCCTCCCACCTCCCCTCTGGTTACTGTCAGTTTGTTCTTAATTTCAATGCCTCTGGTTATATTCTAAGCCAAAAATATTTAGATAATACTGCTGAGGTTGGAAGGTCTTTTTGTTTTATTTTAGTTTAAATTTTTACTTGATTAAGCAACTCATGTACGTAATTTTTTTAAATGCAATAGGCATAGTAAATACAAATCTCTCTCCTACCTCCACCCATCAGTTCCTTTATCTCCCTAGAGATAACCACTATTACCAGTTCCTTATATAGCCTTCCTGTTGCTATTATTTTCCAGAATTAAAATAGTCTTGTGAGTTTTTCTAATGTATACAGAATATATGACCATGCTCCTCCCAGTATAAATCAAACAATACAGCCAAATAGAAAGGTGGTTAATATCAACTAAATCCTCTCACCCACATTTTAGCAAGACATATCTGGGCACAAATATACACTTGGAAGATATCTGTGTACCTGCAGAATATTAAACAAACGCACTGTTCTGCAATCTGATTTATGTGTGTATGTGCGTATGTGCACTACTTGTTCCCTTTTTATTGAATTTACTGGGGTGACAATGGTTAACAAAATTATGCATGTATCCTGAGCACAACTCTATAACACATCATTTGTACACTGTATTGCGTGTTCACCAATGCACGTGTGTTCATGCGAACTTAACAGTAGGTTGTAGGCATCTTTCAGGGTAAAAAAGAACAGATTGAAAGAGTCATTTCTCATAGATGAATGAATAATATTCCTCTGTATTTAGGTACCATAATTAACATTGAACCAATTTCTCTCTCGATGAGTATTTAAGTTGTTCCTGATTCTTTGCACAGTCATTTTTGTGAATTTGCAATTTCCTTAGAACAAATTCCTGAAAGTAGAATTACGTTATGTGTCACAGGAGGTGCTTTATTTTATTTTCTTTATTTTATTTTCCAATTACAGTTTACATTCATTATTTTATATTAGTTTCAGGTGTACAGCACCATGGTTAGACAATCACATACTCTGAAATATCAGTTCCCCCTGATATTTCCAGTACCTTACTGGCAGCACACAGTTATTACAATATGACTGACTATATTGCCTATGCTATACTTTACATTCCCATGATTCTTTTGTAATTATTAATTTGTACTTCTTAATTCCTTCACATTTTTTATGACATGCTTTATTTTCAATGTGAGATATGTAAGAACAAATATATCACCCACTGTTCCCCCAGAAAGATGATGCCACTTATAGTTCACCAACAGTGTGAGTATCAAGACCCCATGTGAAAACACCCATGTTTGATGAAAAGAGAGAAAACCTTATCTACTTCAAATCATAACTTGAGAGTCAACAGAGAAAGCTGACTAAAAAATTATTATTCATTCAACTGATATTTATAGAATTTACTCACCAATCCAAAATATGAAGAATGAAAAGATGATACTAGCTACTAACTGTGTACCAGGAGCCACCGCAAGCTCTCTTCTCATTGAACTCTCACAACAACCCAGTATTTCTGTTCTCAGGAAGAGCTATCTGCTGGATATTTACTATGCACTAGGCACTAACCTGAACACCATCTGTAGATTATCTCATTTAATTTTGCTGAATCCTTGCAAATAAATTCTACAGAATAAATGTTAATACCTCCACTTCACAAGTAAGAACAGTTTTATAGATTCTCAAAGAGATTAAGTAAATTATCCAAGGTCTTATAGATAGTTGGGGTGGAAGTTTATAACCTTGCAGAGATAATAAGAAATGTACATAAACAAATCAATATGTATCAACGTGTAAAATCACCATTGTCATGCATCTACTTACCCCTGGTTCTTCAGAGCTGCATGTTTTCACCATGTTTTGAAGAACATCAATCAGCTGGCATAATAGTACTCCATTATCAAGTTCTTCCAATAATCTTTCTGCCTTAACTTCAATACCTGAAAGCATGTTTCAAAGTTAAGATACTTCTAGAAACAGTAAATTCAAACACTATGGTTAAAATTTAATTAGACATGATTAGATTAGGGCTGACATACTAGACAAAGATCAGACCACAATTATTCACTCTTAGAAGGTACAGTTAAACAGCAGAGAATGTCAAGCTAAAAAATGACAACTGAAACCAAAATGTCTGTGACACAGAAGTACAGAAAACAAAATTAAAAAATTGACATGTCTTTTATTTCACTTTAAAAAGAGCAAAGTGCTTTGTATTTCAATATTGACTATTAAGGTTAAATTTTGATTCACTGCACATTACTGCTGCTTACACAAGAAAAAGAACAATTCTCTATAAATAAGATGGGCTCTGATGCAACTTAAAAATTAAAGACAGTAACATAACAAACCCCCAGAGAATACTAACTTTTCACTTCTAAAATGCCTTCTATTCAAGCTTTAATAAACCTTTAATAAACCTTTAAAAAATTTTCTAAATCACACGGATACCAGATATCTGAAGCAAGTGTTTGCTGTTTTTAATTATCTTGGGAAGGCCATAGATTAGGTTTATGTATTCCTTTTCACAAAAACCTTGCAATGATACATGAAATTGTGTATTAAAAGGAGAATTTTTTTCTGCAAAGAAAGTTCAGAGCACTTATATTCTTTTTTATTTTATTTTATTTATTTGTTTTTAAGAGAGGGGGGAAAAGAGGGAGACACAGAGGGAGAGAAACATTGATATGAGAGAGAAACATCAATTGGTTGCCTCTCATACGTGCCCCAGGTGGGGACAGAACCTGCAACCCAGGCATCAGCCCTGACAGGGGAATCGATTTCACTTTGTGGGATGCTGCCCACTCCGCTGAGCCACACCTGTCAGGGCACTTATCCTACCCTTTATCTGAGTAGAGCGATGCGATACCAGACATTCTCTAACCCGGTACTCCCTCCTAGGTTTCATATGCCTCTACCTCTCAATGCCTGAGGAAGAATAATCACTTCAGCTGCAGTATGAATTCCACTCAGAATCTCATGCCTAATACAAGATTAAGTGGGGAAAATCAGTAAGATATAGATTCCAACATTAGACCTATATACTTAGAAAAAGATTGTAATATTTACGGTGAAAATTTTGATTATTCAAATTTTACTGAACTCTTCTGTTAAACCTCAAACTTCATGACTATTCAAGTCCTAAGGGTCCGGGTGAAACCAAATATCTCCCCAACTAGAATATAAGCTTCGTGAGAACAAGGACATTGAAGCTTCATTCACTAGAGTATTCCTCAGCCTCTAGGACAATCACTCCTTGATGAAGACTAAGGTTCTCAATAAATATTTACCGAATAAGAGAACGCAATTTGGAGTATCTCTTCAAGTCTTACCTAACAAACCAGACAACCAGATGGACAGATCTTCTTGCATGGGCAACAAGGTGGCTTTGTGCCTCACAGCTATCCACTCGTCATACTGATAAACGTCGGCCAAACCCGGCCCGTGTCTGGGGGTCAGCGGGCTCCGGGGACTCAGAGGCAGGTCTTCTCCAAACCATACCTGGAGAAAACACCAACCACGTGAACGGATGCGACCTGGTGAAGTTGGCAGAACCCGTATCTATATTTAAATGATGGATTCCAGACCACATATAATACAGCATATATAAAACTGCAGCAGCTCACAGAAAGTATACAGTCTAGAAGCAAACTAGTAGTCAAGATACTTGAGGCACTTTCAATAATCTATACCTTGGGAAATGTAAGTGAACCTCTAATTAATGAATGGATCCTATTATCAGGCCAAGGGGATAAAAATCAACAAGTTACATTTTTACTTCACTTGTTTTACTTCACTTATTTTACTAATTATTATAATTTTATTATACTAATCTCATAAAAATATTTTTCCAAGAAAAACACTTACTTGAATTGCAGGCTGCATGGTCATCAATATTGAAATGAAATTACTTTCCTGAAAATAGAACAAAACATTAATATGCAGACAATGGCAGCTTTCCTACTCCCCCAAGTCCTCAAATTACAAGGAAACTATTTTACTCAACTGAAAACCTAAATCTTTTTCTTCTCATTAGAATTATTTGACTATATGAGAATTCAATAATTGCTCCCAGCTTCTTCAGAAGAGTACTCTTCATCTGAAACAGGAATACCTGAAATACATTTTAATATCTAGTTTCTGGCACTAGTATCAAAGTGATTCTTTTTTTTCTTCTTCCCTAAGACAGAGAAATAATGCAAGGGAGGACATGGTGTGCTGTGGCTCAAAAGTCCTAGTGCTCTCTCTCTCTCTTTCTCCCTCTCTCTCTTTTTAATCTAGTAATCTACCAAAAAAGAAAATGCTGTGTGGTGGGAGCTCTCACGACTATATGACCGCAAGCAAACCAGTTCTTGAAACATCTGGCTTCAAAGTAATTCTTGAAGCTTCTGGTTAGCAAAATAAAATTAACGATAAAACTTAGCCAAGTAAAAGTCTCCCAGAATCTCCCCCCTGTAAACATAACGTAAATACATTATGTCACAACAACCAATACTAAAAGTCAAGTATCTCTCACCTGATGTTTACAGGGAGATCATAAAAGTTCATCTGGACTTTGCATAAACCCACAAGCCATCCATGAGCTTCTTTTGCCAGACAACAAGGTAATAGATATAAACATCAATTTTAACTGTGAAACAACACTCAATGCCTCTCTATAATAACTTTCATAAGTTATTTTCTCCATGAGGTGCTAAAGACAAAAAAGAAAGAAAGAGCATAATTTAGCTCCAAAGTACTCTTCTTGAAATCTACAAGAATGACAACCACAACTTTAATTAAGTTAGGTTAATACAATTCTTTAATGCATTTTCAGAAGGAAAAAAAGTGAAGAGTTTAAAAACAGAAAAACTAGACTATATAAAACCTAGGATTTTTAATTGCTTACAGCAGCATTATATACCAGGGTTTTTTTTTTATTGCAAACCACTATTTAAAAATTCTAAGAAAAAATCTAAAACAGTTTATAAGGCTATAATGCTATCAGTTTCCAAGGAAAAATTATTTTCTCCCCTTAGATACAGCAGACATACCTCATGCACTGTGGCCAACTACACATACCACCTTCCTTTCAGGAACATTTCTTCTAGTACTAAAGTTGAACTTGAGCTAGACCTACTGAAAAGTCTAATATTGCATCACATTTTCTTTGCGGGAAGGCGAAGGATAGCAGAATGTCCTTTTTGATATCATTTTCCCTCTCTCTACCGTAGCAAAAGGGCAAAGGACAACTGAGCATTACTAATGAGCCTGTTATGCTTCCCACGAGCTAACTCAGTGGGGAATACATTTTCCTTTAGCATAAATACTCCTTTGTCCCCAACAAAGATCCACAGTAAGAAGCTTCCGAGTCCATTTTTTAAAAATGCAGCAAAGAAGTTGCTCCCATTAACATAAGGAGTTCCACATAATCAGACAAGAGCTTTAACAGTTGGAACTTCCAACCCAAAACAAAAGAAGGCCTAAATTATAAACCATGTGCAAATCAAGAACAGTTGACACTTTCACAAAGAAGCTATCACAAGAATGTTTAGTAGTGGCATTTTTTATGGAAAATTCAGCAAAATAGGTTTTATGAAAGAAACAAAGAATTTGTGCACAACCTTCAGTCACTTGAACTTCTTTAGCAGAAAGTTTTTGAATCACGCCTCTTGTGTAATGGGAAAAACTACTTTTATGATGACAAAAAGAAAACCACCTGGGTTACCTTTAAAAAGAAATTCTTTAATAAAATACTCAGACAAGTACTCATGTAAGTTATAACATACACTCATATATTAAAAAAACTATCATGTCCACAAATATATGCTTTTATAAAAAAAAACTTTTACAAACTGATGAGATTTTATCAGTGAATCATTAATTAATTCATAAGTACTCATCATGTACCAGATACTAAGAGCCAGTTATTGATATTTTTTGGTTATTCACTATTCTCTTTATAAACCATTTTTGTGTCTCAGGCATTTAATCCCAAGAGCATCACTGTTCTGTGGTTGGCCCAGTTCTCATCCTCACCATGATCACCATTCTTGATTGCTTCTCACTCTTTTTATTACCTGTCTTCCTCTTTCCTATCTTCCCTGAAAGTCTTGATCTCTACTTTCTCCCATAAATCAATCACAAAACTTCCTTTTTGAAGCTACATCATAATTAACAACTTAATGGCTTTGTTTCTGTTTTTGTTTCCTTGTCTTTTTGGAGAAGCCTCCTACAAGTTGTTGCCAATTTGAGGAAGTCTTTTCCCTTAGCTGTGGGTGTAAAAAGAAAAATAGACCTCTCATGTGACCAAGTCCAAACTCCGCCTACACTTTGACCCTGCAGGGAATCTCTCACAAGACATGGAGCATTCACAGACTGCATAAATGAAGGCAACTACACTTAATTTTTAAACCTGGGGGAAATTAGAAACACAGAATGTGCTCATCCACTTGAAACTTAAATTGGATTTAGGCCTAACCCACTCATTTTACAAAGTTTCAGTCATGAGGTCCTCAAGATTATTTATGGTAGGTTCTTCGTACCCATTTGACTTCAGATCATGACGGAGGAAAATGCCAACCCATCGATCCTTTGTCTCATAGTTGTGGGCTCTGAGACACATTTATGAGCACATTTTTATTCCTCACCCACATTGTAAGTATGGTGGGTTGACTAGGTCCTGGTACAAATGGGGGGTCATTTTTTTTAATTGGCAAAAAAAATAAAAAGCAGACATAAGCTAAGTTACTTTGGAAAAATAATAACATTAACACCACTGCAGCTCGTAAATTCAGCACTCAGCCACCAGACTATTGCCGAGATACATAAGTTGCAAGGGTATGATAAATGCCAACGCTGGGAGAAGAGTTACTGTAGAGGAGAAGGAGGAAGATGAATGAGACTGGGGAGGAATGCACAGAGGCCTTTCAACAGGGCTGGTGAGATTTTATTTCAAGAGAAGTGGTGAGAACACAGGTGTTATGATATGCCTTTCTGAATGTCAAAAAGATGTTATCATTTTTTAATGCTTTATCTAGAAAAACAGTTGAAGAAGATAGCTTCCCTGATTTGTTCAGGAAAATAAACAACAACTTTAAATAGTTAAATATTTCCCAATTGCCTAGTAGAGAAAATAGAAATGCTATATTCATACCAAACATATTTTGTATTGATATATAACTCACCATAAAAACACTGCTGCATTAGTAGAAAGTAGCAGAAACAGCTGGTGTGAATTCCAGCTATATGACCTTGGGATAATTAACTTCTCTGAGCCTCAGTGTTCTCACTTACAAAATGGGATACCACCTCCTCCTTCATGTGACTGTTGTAATGATTAAATGAGATGATACAAGAAAAGTACCTGACACATAGCTAGCACTTCACAAATGAGTTGTAATGACTCATACTATGATGAGACATAATTACAGTACACATATTATAATTTATCAAATTAAAGAGATAAGAAAACAAGGCAAATAATACTCAGAAGTCATTAAATGTAATTTGGAAAGCTTCTTTTACTAACATAAAAATAAAGATGGCAACAAATAAAAGTAAAAGCTTTAAAATATCCACATCATAATTGGGACTATACTGAAATATGAATTCATGACTTATAACTGTCTTGCTAGAATAAAAAATATTCGGCAATTCATGTAACATACGTGTTTTGCTCCATTCAGCCTTCCTCCTCACTGTCCTCCCTCCCCATCAGATTTTCTCATTTCTGTGGCCCTGTCACTATTCAGAATGCATGCTTCTTCATATGGGGAACACTCATTCATTTATTCAACTAGCATTTACTCACACCTTTTATAAAAGTAGGCACACTGGGTAGAGACACAGCAATATACATACCAGACATGTGACGGCCCTTATGGAGCTAGCAGTGAATACACAAATATGCAATGTTAAATCATGATCGTTGCTTTGAAGGAAAGAACGAAGAGAGAAACATCAGGGGCCTGCTTCAGACTTAGATTGAGTGGTTAGAAATGGTTTTGCTGGAGGAAACACATGAATTTGAAGAATGGTAGGAATTACCCAGAGAGAGAAAGAAGGAAGAGTTTTAGCATACAGCATCATTTTTGTAAAGACTCTCGAAAAAGAAAGAGTTTGGTGCATGCCAAGAGCTAAAAGAGGCCAGTATGGCCAAAGCATGGAGAATATGTGACTCAGGACAGGGTTGAAAAGTTAGACAGTAGTCCCGCCACACAAGGCCATGCTGAGGAAACTAGATTTTATTCTAAGTGCCACAGGGAAGCCATGGAAGAGTTTTAACCGAGAGAAACAGAATCTAATTCATAGTTTTAAAAGAGTTCTCGGGTAGAACAAACATGGGAGTGAAATAGTAACGGGTTTAAAAGTTAAAAGGGGGAAGGCACTGAAGATGGGGTGGATGGAGATGTGGGGGAAAGAACCAGGGGAAACAATGAGAGAAGAAAAAGAGAGGGGTACAAACAAGAGAGCCAGGGAAACAGAGCATATAGGAAATGAGATGGACAGAAGCCTGGAAGAGGAAGAGTAAGGAATCCATTGCAGTAGTTCCGTGACAGATGATGATGACTGAGCTGGAATGCTGACAGTGTCTCCATTGGAGAGGAGTGGGTGGGTTGATATCTATTCTGGAGTTAGAAGCAAGACGTGATCATGGTTAGAGACGGATGGGTGAAGAACAGGGACGTAAGGGCAGAGTGAAGTGTCAAGAACGACTCCCAGGTTTCTGGCTTTAGCATCTGAGCAGATAAGTGGTAGCATTTACTGAGATGAGGATGATGGAGACTGACAGACTGAAGCAGGGAACACAGCATAGATGGTCAAAAGTGCTGTTCTGGCCATGTTCAGTGGAAGAAGCCTTTAAAGACACTTGAGGGGCAATGTCAAGCTGGCAGTTAGAAATAATATTCTAGAGCTAAAGAGGAAGTCCAGGAGACAGAAACTGTCAGCAAATACTTGGTAGGTAAAGCTACTGGAAAGAATCAGATCATCTGAGAAAGAAATGAAGAAAGCAGTGAGTGATCAGGGTCTAAGAACAAGTCCTGTGAAAATCCAAAATTTAGACATGGGAGAAAGAATCAACAAGGGGAATAGAGAAGGAAGAGTTGAAGAGATTCCTCATCATCTCAGCTAATCCAGGCTACAACTTTTTTGATTTACCCCTTCCCCGTAGCCCTTCCTGATTGAACTGAATTAATTAGAACTTTAGCTTTTGAAGTCGCATAGCATTTCTCCCAATCATTTGCCTTTACACTTGTATTTTGAGTTAGTTCTGTTGCTTGCTTGGCCAAGTATATTATAAGTTCCTGGCTTGCTAATAGAATGTTTTGTGTTTTTTTTTTTTTTTAAGAGTTTTTAGAGAGAGGGAGAGAAACATCAATGTGTGGTTGCCTCTTGCACACACACCGCCCCCCTCTGCTGGGGACCTGGCCTGCAACCTAGGCAGGTGCCCTGACTGGGAATCGAACTGCAACCCCTTGGTTCGCAGGTCTGCGCTCAATCCACTGAGCTACACCAGCAAGGGCACTACTGGAAAGCTTTGATAGAAGTATTCAAGCCTGAAGTTTAGGAAACACTGTTGTTAGGAAAAATGTGAGTACCTCTAGGAAAATCTGGGTTGTCTCCCTTCACAGTGTTTTTGCTGTGGAAGAGAGGTGACAGCAAAGCTGAGAAGCAGCCACGCAGTGGATGCTGAATAGAGACCTCTTTTGGTACTGTTAGTTTTTATTTTTATTTATTATGTAACCTGAATTGATATTTTGCCTCTTGCCCAACATGTCCAAGGGGAAATATGTAGAGTGGTTACTAGTTAAGGTACCAGCAGTTCAAGTGAGTTGCCTGACATATCAGAGGAATCACTAAGAAAAATATTACTAAGACTGATGTAGAGGCAGAGGGTCCAAGTAAACAGGATGGAACAGCTGTGCCAAGGGGCAAGGATTGTGGAGACAATGTGCTACTCGGACATTCACAACTGCCCCAGAGAACGATACATTTTTATTGCACTTAAACACCATTTATGGTAGATAGAGTAATGGTCCCCAAAGATGCCTATGCCCTATTCCCCACAACCTGTGAATACACTACCTTCATGGGCAAAATGGACTACAGATGATTGAGTAAATTGAGGACCTTAAAGTGGGAGATTATTCTGGCGTGCCCAATGTAACCAAATGAGCATAAGAGGGATGCAGAAACGTCTGAGTCAGAGAAGGTGATGTGAGAACGAAAACAGGAAGAGAGGAGGTGATATTATGATGGAAGACAGGCAGAGAAAGAGACATGTTTGCATGGTTACACTGCTTTGAAGAGGGAGGAAGAGCCAAGAAATGCCGGTGCCCCTAAAAGCTGCAGAAAGGAAATAAATGGACTCCCGCTTCTGAGGCCCCAGAAGCGACACAGCATCACCAACATCTTTTTTAGCTCATTCCAGACTTTTGTTTTCCCAAGCGGTAAAATAATAAATTTGTGTTCTTTTAAACCACTAAGTTTGTGGTTATATGTTCTGGCACTAAAAGGAAACTAACATGCTTAAGTGAAGAAAGGAAGATTAGCCCAGAGGATCAAGACATTTGACCTAACCCAGAGAAAGCAATGTGTATCAGCGAGCCCAGCATGTTGAAATGATAAGAAATGGGCACCACTTTTATACAGCATGCTTTAAAAAAAAGATGCAAAATGTATAGTGAAATGTGTTTGCTGTTATTACCACCATCTTCTCCACCATCACCACTAAATGCTCCTTCCTGCCTTTGTATATTTAAAAATCATCTACATATGCAAATGAATATTCATTCATTTAAATATTTACAAAGGTTTCCTGTATTTAGAATCTCAGGGAATGACACCAAGATTCACCAAGTTACCAGGTCTTCCTTGATTCCATCCCCGCTTCCTTCCTCGCTCACACCTCTACTTCCTCATTCCCGAGTCTCTCTCTGCCTTACCTCAGCCAAAACAGTCAATGACCATGTCTTCTTGCTTCTTTCTACATCTAAACTTTCTCTTCAATACCTATAGCCACTCCTCTAGTTCTAGCCACCATCATCTTTCTCCAGGTTCACTGAAACAGGCTCCCACCAAGTCACCCCTTCTCCAGCCTTGCAGGCCTCCAACCTTTCTTCCTGTCCTGCAGCCAGCGATCTTCACAAACTCCCACCTGAGGACATGCGTAAAACCCCTAAGGGCTCTTCACTGCCTTTAAGGTAAAGCCTGAACTTCTTAACAAAGCTAAATAAAGCTTTCCAGGAATCTCTAGCAGCCCCATCTCTTGAACCCTACACTCAAGCCATACTGAACTTCCTTTAGACCCTCTGAGCTCCATGCTCTCCCATTTCTAGTTCTTTGTATAAGCTGATCCATCTACATAGAACACTCTCTTCTTCCTCATTTTCCAGACTCACTCCTATTTATCCTTCAGATTCAATTTCTCTAAAATTGAACCCCATGAACCCACTCTTCAATTTAGGTTATACAGCAAGATATGCTTCAGTTTTACTGTACTCCATACTTTTTAAAATAAGGTCCTTGAGGGAGTAACAGTCTCCATTTCTTCTACTTCTGTGTAGAAACCAGTGCTAAAATTAGTGCTGGAATTACTCCTAAGTGTAAAACATGTTAGATTTATTGCTAAAAGGAATATGAAACAATAATGAAATAAATCTGTGGTGTATCCATTTAAGAGAAAGGCAGCTTCCGAAGCCAAATGAAAACTTTTAAGAAAAAGAAGATTCTTACAGTTTAATAAAACATCACATATTACTTGCAAAATATAAAAACTGCTCAATTGTTGGGAGTCTTCACTTTTTTATTAGAAATTTTCTTCTTTCAATGGTTGGCAAAGATTCAACCTGATAATTTTATATTAAACATTAATCTGTCATAAAATTTTGAGTGATACAAAAATTTAAAAGAACTTAAAATCAGTTTGCCTTTATACATGACAAACTAAAAGACTCTGTGAAAAATATACACAGACAGACATTAATAAGAAATATAGCTCTGGCAGGGTAGCTCAGTTGGTTAGAGCCTCATCAGATAAACCAAGGGTGCAGGTTCAATCCCAGTCACATAAAAGCAATCAGTGAATGCATGAGAAGTGGAACAACAAAAACCAGTGTGTCTGTTTGTCTGCCTCTCTTTCTCTCTAAAAAACTCAATAGAAAGAAATGTACAGCCAAAGCAGCCCCGCCTAGTCTCTCTCCTGTGGCTTCTCCTATCCTAGGTCCTTCCTTGTTTCACTGTCCCCAGCTCTAATAAAGGTACTCTCAAAATAAATTTTTTTTAAAATGTAAAAATAACATTAAGTGTCTGTTAGCAGGAAACTGCCCAAATAACTTATGGGACACTTACACAGTGGGTTTTGATAGCCACTTCAACAATACATGATACAGTTGTACCTACTAATCTGAAAAAAATGTCTATTATACCTTATGCAACCAAATATATATAATTATATTACTTAGATCACAATCTTTTCTAAATTGTGTGTGTGTATAAAAAAAAACTTCTGAACACAGCTAAATTATTTTTCAACAGCCAATTTTATTTTGGGAATCAAAAATATTAATAAGTCAGCCATCAAGGGAAAACAAAAGTCATTATGTTTAAAACTATATAAAGTGAGCCCTTCACCATAGCTCATACTATACTTTCTCACAGAAAAGTTTATGTTGTGTGACAGTAGGCACAAGTCTCAATCAGTCAGCACTTCAGCAACATCTAGCATGTCATGGTCGTAATACTATAAATTCCTAAGATAGTTTTAGCATCAAAGATGAAATTACATTTAGTGTATATGCTACATTTTATTACATTCTAATCCTTTTGGCAAGTAGTAAACCAGTTTCTACACCAGTTTAACCTTTTGTTAAAACAACCTACTCTGTAACAACGCAATAATATAAAAAAACTTTTTGAGTTTTTAGAAGGAGAAATACTAAAGAAATACAATTATTATTATTGCCTATATCTTGTAAACATTACTTCTGAGACATTTTCAATGGCAGTTAAATTTCAATTAAAAACAGGGAAGCTCGAAGTGAGAAAACTGACAGACTCAAGTTTCATATTTTCTCAAAGCCTACTATGCGTCACATGGTTCATTAGGTATGCAAAGGTATATGTTATATCAAAGTATAGATAGCAACAAGTAATAGAAAGTAAAACACACACACATACACACAGACATGTTACTTGAAGAAAGTAAAATATCATGACACATAATAACTTAATCCCTTACTTTCCTCATCAACAGTTGGCTGGAAAACACTTATTGAATTAGCTGAACTTATTTTGCTTATCTCCAGACTTAAATTAAGATTTACTGGAAAAAGTGACAGCATGGATGGAACTGGAGACTATCGTGCTAAGTGAAATAGTCCAGTTGGTTAAAGACAAGTACCATGTGATCTCACTTATAAGAGGAATCTAATGAACAAAATAAACTAATGAGCAAAACAGAACCAGAGACATGGAAACAAGAGAATAGTCTGACCGCTGCCAGAGGGAAGGGGGGTTGGGGAGCAGTGGTGGAAGGAAGGGGAAGGGAGTAGTCAAAGAACATGTATGAATGACCCACGGACATGGACAATGGTGTGGGGGCCGACTGTGGGAGGGGGGAGGGGGGACAGAGGATGGCAAAGGTGGAAAAATTGGGACAACTGTAATAGAATAAAGAATAACAAAAAAAATTACAGGAAAAAGTATACTAGTAGAGTGCTGTTTAGTAAAAATATAGGGAATAAGCAAAAACTAATGTTTTTCCAAAAATATACATTAGGAAACATTTCTGAACTGACCAATTCTCCAAACATCATTGGGCTCATTTAGTTTTTGAGTAATAGCATGTATATTGTTGACATTCTCTCTTTTCACATGCTTTGATTCACCATCACAGGTTATTTCTTATTTTTTTAATTAATGACGTATCAAAATAAACCCATACTCACAGAAGAAATGAACCTGGGCCCTACAAACAACTCTGGGCAGAGGAGTTGCTTCACGCTGGGAAAATAAATGCAAGGGCAGCGCGATAGAAAAAAGAAGCTGGACACTGGAATGCGACAGTCTGGACTGAATTCTGATGGACCTTAGTCAGAAGGCTACGACCTTTCTCTGAGCTTCAGTTTACTCATCTACAACATGGAGATAACACCAACTCCAGGACAGATTCCTAAAAGGTTGAATAATAATACAAATAAAGCACAAAGAACACAGTACCTGGCACATTCTAAGTAATGATGTATTTGATAACTAAGAACGTTTAGTACCAGCCAGATGCTATTTTAAGCGCCTTGCAGGTGTTAATCAGTGAATGATACCCATCACTGCCTCTGGCACTGCCTTCACCTGTGCACCTCTCCGCCAAACTAAACAGCACAGACATAATAGCTGTGTGTCAGGTGCTGCACTAAACTAGTTATGCGGATTATTTCATTTAATTAATCCTCACAACAACCCTTGCATCAATAAGGTAGGAACTCTTATTAACCTTCTTTTACAGAGCAGGAAATTGAGGCTTACAAAGATTAAATAACTTGCCTAAATTCGCACACATAGTAAAGTGTGGTTTTGGAGCCCACACGCAACTCTGATACACTAGAGAGAAATTACTGTTCATTCAGTAACCTCAAAACAGCAAAGACACCTACAATTCATTGCGCACTGATTTTCAATGAGTTTTTGAGACAGATCACAGACAATACGAACCAGTTTCTACACCAGAGTTTCCCTTTTTTCGTTTAAATCCATTCCAATCTCCTCCCAGAGGGAATCTCAGCTGGCAAGAATTCCAATTCCTAATCCTTTAACTGTCATGAGACGTGATCAGAGAGCAGTTCACAAACCACTTAACTCGAGGCAGGAGTTATCATCAGCACTCTCCACACAATCGAAGCAAAACCCAAACTGACCTGGACTGGGCCTGCAAAAACCACCTCTTCACTTAGTAGCGACTGAATCAGCTTCTGCACCACACATATGCCACGAGCACTGTAAATCCACACGATTCAGTCCCTTGGTTTGAAAGGACTAGGTAGGAACCAGGACTGGCCGCATGGGGAAGCAGGCCCCCCTACACTTTCCTCCGGTTTACAGGCAATCTACAAGCACCGCCAACCCACGCAGCTCTGCCGCCCGAGGGGTGTGAGTAAGACAGCACCGCGCGGATCTCCTTGTTCCGTCCATCTCAGCGATCTGGGCCTTGCATGGACTGGAGAGGACAAATAGGGAAGAGAGTGTAGGGGAAATGACTGCGTCGCTCTCTCTCCAAGATCTGTGACTTCATCAAATCTTCCCAACGGTGATGTGGGACAATCAAGTGATCCTAATTGTCCTAAGTGCTCGCGCAGGTGGGTGCCCCGGGAGACCCTAAGCTAGCTTCAGGCTCTGACCCCTGTTTGGATGCTGAAGCTAGAGTGGTGGCAGCTGGATACCTCTTCCCCAGACTAACGCGCAAGCACCTGCCGTAAGCCACCCCTGCACACCTGTTGCCCCTCGCACAGCACCAGAGTGGGCAGCTCAGGGCAGACCTCACTTCTCCTTGACGGCCCCAGAAACCAATCAGAGCACGCGACTCCCGCAGCGGGCCAATCACGGAGCGTCTTGGATCCTGAAGCTTAGGGTTCCAACCTCCCGCCTCTTCGACTCCTCCGAGCGCGGGGTATTCCTCGAGCCTGGAGGCTGAGGCGCCGCAACCCAGAGAAGGCGAATAGAAGTTCGCGAGGATAAGAGAATAAGGGAAATACTCACCAGCGCAGACGCAGAAGGGTCACTTCACCCTGGGGGGCGACATCGTGGCTCAATCTGTGCAGAGCGCAACACCCCTGACCAACCGCCGCCGCCTCAGCCTTACTGTTTGCCGCGAATTGCCACCGCCTGTTTCGAAGGGACCAATCGGAGGAGGGGGAGGGGGCGTGGCTGGAGGCCCCGCCCCCGGGTCTCCGGGGGAGCACGAGACCCGCGCGCGTGTCCCAGTCATCCCTAGGCGCCCCGCATTGGTTCACGAGTTCAGCATTCACGCCAGTCTTGGTCACTGAACACGTTCTGCCCTCTAGCCCCTCGGCTACAGCAACATCCCCTCCTACTAGTCCCGATAGGCAGGAAAGTTGAACCAGCCTTTCACCTTGGAATGTGGCCCAGTGGAGTTTAAGGGCGTTGTCCTGAGTTTCATCCTGATCTGTTAAGAGTCCCTCCCAACCATAAATCCACTGCCGATCTGGCTGTACTGAAGGCGCCTTCTTTCGCGGAGGCAGTCACCAAGCAGGAATGGGAGTCCTACGCAGGAAAAATTTCAGCGAGAGGCCCTTCTTCTCATAAGGGGGTCAGGGTGACAGATGAAGGAAAGGAATCCTGTAACTTCAGGCCAAAACCAAAATCAAAAAGCGGATGTTGGCACTTCCTTAAGAAAACACAAGAACTAGGGGAGAAAAATTAACCTCAACACAGTGAGATATGCTTACTAGCTCTGAGGGCTAGTCACCAGCGACTGTTCGTGATACAGTCTTTCCCATAAGTCAGCAGGGCAACTGCTCGGCTAGCTGCCTGCTGAGCATCCCGGCACCAAGGAGTAGACAAGAGTCACACACACAACTATGCTATTCACTCAGCCTTTATTAAATGTAGGTTCACTCTAAGTAGAACATCAACATACCTTGATATCCTACTCACACGCTAACAATCTAAGAGAAACATACCACATACATAGTAATCAATGGGGAATAACGAACCCCAGTCCCAGAGTCTCAGTCTGCAAGTCCAGGAGACAGCACGGCGGGCAAGGGAGTTGTCAGTGTCTTGCAGGGAAGGATCTCCGGAGCCAGGTGGTCAGCAGGGCAGACAAAGTCCTCAGCCCAGCAGGGCAGAGCCTCTAGTGGCAGATGCCAAGGGACATCAGTGTGGCGTGGAGCAGCACTCTGTGTGTGGAGCCCGGCTGTCTCAGCAGTGGTCTGCAACCTGCCTCCGTTATACCTTGAAAGTGGTGCGCTCCAGCCTTCTGGGTCTTTTTGATAAGTGTCTTGGCAGCCCTGATGCCCGGTAGGGAATTTGCGCAGGAGCCTATCTATGGGTGGTCCCATTCTGCAGACATGGCCTCTCTGACCACGTGTGCGGATATCTTAGTGTGTCTCCTTGCCAGATGTGTTTACTCTGACTTGGGCAGTTTCCCTCTTGAACCAGTGTCCTGGCTGACTGACAGCCATTTTAGTTGACGTATGTGACTCCACTTTGTTTTATATACTTTATGCTATCTTAATTGGACCTATGCCATTTTATTCATCCTGCTTTCCAACAGGTTGACATAAAGCAGAGACTGGATTAAATGGAACAAGAGATGGGTCTGTAATATCAATGACCAAAAACCTGGAGTTCCAGGCCCTTCTCCTCTTGTTAGTTCAGGTTTCTCAAATCAAGTCACCTCTGTGGGACTACGTTTCCCTATGTACAAAGTGTGGGGATTGACCTGGAATGACTCATACTTTCTCTATTGTGCACGCGTGCACATTTACTCCTTCACTCACTCAACAAAAACAAACAGGGAGTACTATTGCTGGCTGAAGAGACTAAAATGAAGAAGGCAGTCCTGCCCTCAAAGTGCCCTGCAGCCTGGTAAAGCCTCAATCAATGGAAGTCTGTGGAGGTCTGTGCAAGATGGAACCCCTAACGATCTTGGACAGGAATGGTCAGAGGTTTGAAAGAAGGTGAATTTCGAAGGATGAATTCGAATCTGCCAAGAGGAAGGATAATTGGGAGTAGTAAGTGCTTTCCAGGCATGGAGAACAGCAAGGTTCCAGAGATGGGAGAGTGCCTGGGATAATCTGGGCATAGCAGGTACAAATGAATGACTTAAGTTAGGAGATCAGGAGATACATGAGGCTGAAGAGGAAGGCACACATGAAAGTCCTGGTAGGTGCCAAGGACTTTAGATTCTTTCTTACAGGCAACTGGAATTGATTATTAGGAGGAAATGGTATGAATGTTTGTTTTAGAAAAAAAATTATTTTCAAGGATTTTGAAGAAAGGAATAAGACTGGCAGCAATTTAAAAAATAAAAGATGATGCCCTGGCTGGTGTGGCTCAGTGGACTGAGTGCTGGCCTGAGAACCAAAGGGTTTCTGGTTCTATCCCCAGTCAGGGCACATGCCTGGGTTGCAGGCCAGGTCCCCCCAGTAGGAGATGTGTAAGAGGCAACCACACATCAAGTTTCCTCTCCCTCTCTTTCTCCCTCCCTTCCCCTCTCTCTAAAAATAAATAAATAAAATCTTTAAAAACAAAACAAAAAATAGGTGACATTTATCCAAACTAGCTCAGAAGGGATGGTGAGGAAGAAGTGTCGAGAGATACCTAAGAGGTTGATGTATCTGGACTCAGTTATCATGTGACACTGATACCCATCTAAGGAATGCAGGAGAAACAACTCTGGGGAAAGAACAATGTATTTTGTTTTGGGATGTGTTCGGTTTGACGTACGAGAGAAACATGTAAGCAGAGGTGTTCAGGAGATATTTGGGAAGTTAGGGCTGAAGGTGATTAAATTGGTTTGTGCAACAGATACAGATTTGAGAAATCAATTCAACGAGTACTATTGAGCACTTGCTCTTCGCCAGACTATACCCTAAGCACAGGGGTCCTGCTCTCACAGAGCATATCTGCTTTGGGGTGGGCAAAGATGGACATCAAAAGGTTGACATATAAGTGGTAATTGAGCCTGGTGCCCAACAGCCCCTCCCAGAACACTTGGTAGCCCATGACTGCAATGGGTCCATTTTCACAGGACCTGTTTTTCAAATCGGCCTACGTTTTATAGTGTTTCTACTTGAAACTAGAGGCAACTGTCATGCTCCTTCATTTAGCAAAATGTCTAGCAGCTTTGTAGTTTTAAATTGGATTTGTTGAGCCCTACTATTGAAATATGTACACTTCTCTGGAGAACCTTAAAAATAAATTATGTTATATAGATCTTGTTTGATGAGTCATTAGTTAATAGTTTTTATTTTTTCTTACATGCGTACAATATGCCTAAACATTTGAGTACCTCTTGTTAAAAATTGCTATATGAGGTATATACAGAAGTGTTCTCTCTCTGTCTCTCTCTCTCTCTCTCTCTCTCTCACACACACACACACACACACACACACCACTTAGTAATTCTAACCATTTATTGAAACTTTGGTAGCAGGGTATTTTATGGTTGCTTACATTTTATTCTCATTGTCTATTTGGCTTGTCTTGGTGATTTCTCTTCCTTATACAGATATAAGACAGCATGTGGAAAAGTGAATCCACAGCCAGCCTGTGGAAATGTTTCTCCTCTCTAAGGCCACATTCTTCTCTGGTGAAATGTGGGGATTCTCTTCTAGATTCTTTGATCCTTGTTGTTTCCCCTTCCATATAAACAAGAGAACAGTTGTCCTCCTTTCCCAACCTCACCTTTACATTAATTCTCAGTTAGTGCCCCACTTGATAAGTGCACTCATCATCTTACCGACCTTTAACACTGCAATTAGTAATTGAGGGTTCCACCTAATGAGCTGCAATCTACTTTCATGTGTAAATTTCCTAATTGGTGGTTGGGTTAATAGCCACATTTTGGACAGTCTCGCTTTACTTGAAATCCACGTGATTGCAACATGCAGAGCAAGCCCCATGCATTTGCTTTCATCAGATGACAGAGTCTATTAGTTCTGTCTTTCCCAGCATTGTGAAGACGTGCCCCACTTTATTAAGTATTGAGCTTGGAAATCTAAATTTTGAGTTATTACGTTAGGAATAATCAATCATCTCACTAAACATCGTTACAGAACACAGAAGAGACTCTCTCATGTACCCCTTGTATATTGAAATACGATTTGGCTCTTTCACAGTTCTACAGGAATGCTCTATTGCTTAAAATATACCATAGCTGAAGGTTTTTTATTTTTGCTTTTGGTTTCCTAGTTGTTTTGTCCTGCATTTTTGTGGTTGCTGCTATTGATTTTAATGCCTTTACATTATTGAGTCAATCTCAATATTGCTTTGGGTGATATACTAGATGAAATTTTAGGTCAACAGAAATCTTGATTCATTCACAATTAATTAAACTACTCATTCGGCAGATAACCTATTGAAAGCCAACTTCATTAAAACCAATACTAAGTTCCATCTTAGAGGACTGTTACCAATTTACATGAACAAAATAACATAAGTAATTAAATGATATAAAATTTTGAGAACCATCATTATTGATATTAAAATATTAACTATATGATGGGTTGAATAGTATCCCCTCTAATTTATGTCTGCCTGGAATCTCAGAATGTGACCTTGGCAAATAAGATCTTTGCAGGTATAATTTAAGGTTAAGGGTTGAAATGAGATCATATTGGACGTCAGTGAGCCCTAAATCCATTGAGTACCCATATAAGAGATAAGATTTTTTTACTTCTATATGAAGGGAAAAGTTCTCAATTTCACACATGAAAAAAGAAAAAATAATTGGCTCATGTAATTAAAATTCCTTGATAGAATTCTCTAGTTTTAGGCAAAGCTTAATCTAAGATTTCAAATAATGTAACCTGAATCCAGTCTCAAAATGCTGTTTACATTGGCTTTATACTCAGACTTCCTCTGGTTACAAGATGGCTTCCAGCAATTCAAGTTCCACATTCTCTTAGGTTCAAGTATAACAAAAAAAAAAAGGAACTCTATAGTCAGGCTCAAGTCAGAAAACATGAGCCAGTCTACAGCCATACCACCTTGAACACGCCCAATCTCATCTGCCCAATCTCGTCTGATCTCGGAAGCTAAGCAGGGCCGGGCCTGGTTAGTACTTGGATGGGAGAAAACATGCACCACTGTAGGTGCTTCAGAAAGAAGAAATTTAACACAGGAACCTGGTTTCATAGGAGAAGAAAGAACGAAGACAATAAACAGGAGCAGATGAGACAACCCAGAGATGAGCAGCCCTAGGAAGCCACCGCACTTCTAGGGCTTGGAAGTTCAAAAGAGGAATCCAGAAGGCCAGGCCTTCAACAACAGGGTAGGGTTTGCCCAAGAGGGGATTCAATCAATACTAGAGATGCCATGTGAGGCAGAGAGCAAGGGAGAAATACCCTGGATTTTCCCTTTCTGTCCTTCATTGATTTCACCTACCCACAGCTAGCTGAAAGGGGAACCTACAAAATGCATCTCCCAACCCCCAATACGAGCCGAGGTAATTCTTGTATCTCAGTCATCTTTGTGTTCTCCTGTGGTGTTCAGCAAAAATCTTGTATTTAGTGGGGATTCAAGTCTCTGTTATTGGAGCAGATGGAATTCAACTGATGCAGCCCCAACTCACTCTCTTTTCCACTGACTAGCTAATTTTAGGACTTCAGGGTTGCCCCAGTATTTTAATACAAAAAAAAAAAAATACCCTTTGCTTGCTAAGCAAGCTCCATTTTGGCTGACTTCAGGAGAAAGGGAGATATAAGCCCATTACTTATAGAAGGTGTTTTATTGTATTCATCAAAGGATAATGGGGAGAAGAATGCAACAGTATAACAATGAAGGAAGGAAATGAACTAATTCCTGCTTTGGAGTAAGTGTACAACAGCTGTGCACCTGGCTAAAGGAGTGCTTTCCAAAAGTAAAGCAAAACAAAACAAAAAATGATTAATTATATGCACTGAAGTCAACAGTGAGCACTTTTCAGAGAGAAAAGGAAATGTCCCATCACTGGAGTTATTTGCATCCTCTGAATTTGTAGTGCTGCCTCAGGACGATGACTATGGGGAGTATTCCTCCTAAAAGTGTGACTAATACTCATGGCGATATTTTATGTGACAATCATTAATTCTTCCATACGCTATTCTCTTTGAACATCAAAGAAAATGAAATGATCAGAGGGTTACTACGAGTGAATAAATGTTCACCGGGGCTTCTCTGGGGATGAAAAATGTACCATTTGTGTTGTGAGAGTTTATCTTTTTATAAATTATCCCCTCAGGCTCGATAGGGTGTCATTTGTTCGTATATTTTTTCAAATCCTGTTCCCAAATGAACGCTTGTTGCCATCATGTTCAGTTTATTGCCAAAAGTACACACAACTGTTTAATAAAATATATGCAATAAGGGAAGATGAAGAACAAAATGAGATTTTCCCTATTTCAACATAAAGAATAGAAGTAATCGTCAATTTTATTAGGCAAACAGGGCACGCCAATTAGAATAAAAGATTCCCTGAAGCCATGTCAAGTACAAAGTAGAGAAGGGAATTCTATCTAGCCCCCTATGTACAGTTGTGGAAGTTATATAATTACTGCATAAATATTCATCAAAACTCTTGTGTGAAACCAGGTACAAATGAAATAAAGCAAAGTTACACATCAGATTTATAACATGTGGAAAACAGAGAAGCAGCCCCGCCCCTGCGGCGTGCGTCACTGCACGTCCCAGATTTCGCAGAGAAGCGGGGTGAACTTGTGGTCGTTGACTCGCCACGACATCAGCATCTCTGCGTGGTGATGATTGAACGTCCGCAACTCAGTCAGGCGGCCCAGGAGACAGGCGAAGTGCTGAGGGTTTTCCGGCTGGTGGATCTTGCACAACTTCTGGAGCACATCGAGCAGAGGTTCCTGCAGCTTCTCCACTGCCTCTCTGTCCTTTATATATTGCCTGTCTGTTTTGAAGTTGAAAATAAAACCACAAAATTAAAAGGTGGAATGTTCGGTGTAAGTATATCGTATCGTTACCCTTTTCTGAAGTAGAACTTACACATGTTGTACATTTGAAACGTACAAATGAAGTGTTCAACTGGGTGAATGTTTACACATGCATTTCATCACAACCAGGTCAATTAATCATGTTCATTTAATCAGGACTAGATCAAGATACAGAAAATGTACTGCCCTCAGAGGCCTCCCTAAGTTCCTCTTCTGATTTATGCCCCCAAAGTACCTGCATGGTGAACCTAAGCGTCATTTCTGGTGGCATATCCCAAGGACCGGGATTGCGGGGTCATGGGGTTTATGCGTGTGTAACTTTAGCAGGTACTGCCAACATGTCTTCCTTCTTTTTAATTTAATTTTTATGGTAAAACAAAGTAACAACCAGCTTCTGACTTAATACCATGTATAAAATGGTTTAAGGCCACAAATTACGAATGTGGCATCACTTATACCAAAATAATTAAGCACAAAACATAGAAAAATATATGTATTCATTTCAAAATTGTTTAAAACAACAAAAAATTGGAAATATTCTGAATATCCAAACATATGGTAAAAATTAACTAAATGATTGGTCATCAATAGAACGGAGTATGATGCATGCATGACAATAAACTTTTACCAGTATAATTTTTTAATGACATGGGGAAAGACTTTTAAATAAAAGTACACTTTTAAAAAATGACAGTATGTTTTATATTATGTTAAAATATGTTTACCACAATAAATTTAATTAAAATTATAAATAAATAAATACTAAGCTGTAAAAAAATGTATATATAATTTCATTTAGGTTCCTGCCCATATAATCCCACAGAAAAGCCTTCCCTGACCACTAATTAAAGTAACACTCTACTGCCACTTCCTTCTCATATTCTCATCTTCAACATTCACCACCTCAATAATTACCACAAATTATTTTTGTTTCTTCACTTACTGTCGTCTTTACCCTGCTAGGGTGTGGAGAGCTCCGTGTCACTGTGTTCTCCCCGTTTCTTTACCGCCCTGTCCCCCAGTGTCTAGAACCATGGCTAGTGCGTAGTCGGTATTAAAAGTGTATTTACTGAGTGGATGTGAGGCTTCGAAAACAGGTTGAGGAGAAATACACTGATGTGTAACCATGATTCAGTGTGAAGCCGTGGGTGTATAGGCATTTTACTTTTTTATGTTTGTTTTCCTGATTTTCTTGCATAAACGTTATTATGGTTATATTGAAAAAAAGAGAACCAGTAGCATATAAATAAAAATCTCACATTGAAATTACCTGGAGAGAGGATAACAATTGCTGTAAGCAGAGCATACTCTTCTTGAGTCATTTTTAATTCTCCCACACTTTTATAGAAGCTAAACATCGGTGTTATATATTCATCAGAGATACCTGTGAGTGAATTTAGAAGTTGCAGAGGTAAAGTTGTTGAAGAACTGAGAAGTGTAATTACAAACACATCACACACACATGTTAATATTTGCACCCATACGCACACATTTAAATAATACTATATATTACATGTTCCAGCCAAAAGCAGGGCAAAGAAGGTCAGATAACAAAATCTGCAAAATACAACTAAATCAATGATCGTATGTCTTTCATTTTGACAGTGCCTTTGTTTTAGTCACGACTGTCTGACAATAAATGATAGTGTTCCTGAGTTGCCAGAAGAATCTTCCAACTTCACCATTTTCTACATGGGATTTGTTAATCTTTTAAATATCAATACCTCTAATTAGGGCATAGATAGCATCTTACATACCCCCCCATGAAAATTATTGTTCTTCAGCCCAGAAGTATAAACAGCTCCACTTAATAATGGGTAGAGTTCTTATCAGAGTTCTCATCTCTCTCTGAAGTACCAAACCTGTTTATCCATTGCCTACCAGGCTCTGGTGCTTGACTGCTCTCTTCAAACTCAACACGTCAAAAATTAAAGACACCTCGCACAGAACTAAACTCTTCATCTTCCTCCAAGTCCACCTCATTCCTAGTGTTCACGTGATTGGTATTCTCACCCACCCAACTGCCCCCTCCTGAAAACTGAGATTCAGCCTCCCTCTCACTTGGTCAGGTGCTGACTCCTGTGATTAGACCAGCTACCTCTCACTTAGGGGCTCCCTTTCCTCTCTACTACCCCTGGGATGAACTTAGTTTAAGTCTCAATTCTTTTCATCTGGAATACTGCAATGGCCTCCTCACTAGTCTTCCTGTCTTCAGTTTAGTCCCCTTCTACCCAACCTAGAACTACCTTTCTATATAATTCAAATCCCACCCCGACTTCCCACTTACTACAAACCTTCTAAGACTCTCCGTGGCTTTGCATAAACATTCTTCCTTTTTACACAGGAAACTCCAGGACCTGCCCCTGCCTATTCCAACCACCCACTGCTCACCCACAGGATAATCTAGGAGATCACAATTATTGAGTAGTAGTTATATATTGGGCAATGTTTCAAATACTCCTCATGGCATAGCTCATTTAATCTTTCTAACACCCCATGAGATAGGTACAGAGAGGTCATATAGTTTGTCCAAGGACACATACCTGGTGAGAGGTGGAACTAGAATTCAAACCAAAACTAGCAGGCTCCAGAGTCCTGGCATTTATTTGTGACTAAGCTGCTCGACCTGTCCGTCATATCACACAGCCCTCAGCCCATCTGCGTTGAGACACTGCAGTCCCTACATGATGCACATTGCCCGTTTCTGTACCTGTTGTTCTCTCTACTTGGAATACCCTCCTTCTTTCTTTATCTAGCTTACTGCACATTGTCAATGAGGACTCCTTTGTGTCACTTCCTCCATTCATTCAACAAATATTCGTTTGGCGCCTGTGCTGTGCATGGATCCACTCCAAAAGAGCTTTGACTGGGAAATGTGGAGAGAAAAGGAAAGCCTGTGATGTGACCTAGGGGTGGATCAAGATGAGCACGAGTTCCCAGGACTGGGCCAGCCTAGACTGCTCTGTTCTATCCCCAACCAGACCTAGAGCCATAGAGCTTTGGTGAGTTGAACAAGGATAAAACTGGATTCCAGATTCTAGAAGGTCTAATTATCATCTAATACTACATTTCACAGAATCAGAAAGCCTAAATCCTCACCTTTATTTATTTATTTTAATTGTTTCCTTTTTATTGAATTTATTGGGGTGACACTGGTTAACAAAATTATACAGGTTTCAGGTGCACAGTTCCACAACACATCAGCTGTATGTTGTATTGTGTGTTTACCACCCAAGTCAAGTCTGCTTCCGTCACCAATTGTCTCCCCTATACCCTCCTCCGCCTCCCCCCACTCCTTCTGCCCCAGGCAATCCCCACACTGTTGTCTTTGACCATGAGTTTTATCTCTTTTTAATCCTCACCCTTAGAGGAACCTAAAGCAGTGTGCCATACTGATCCCTTAACCTTTCTCTCTTTAGTCAAAATGCCACGCTTTTCTCCCCTTTGACTTTGGATTCCTTGAGCAACTCCAGTGGGCTCTCTTAACAACAGTGTCTTTGTTGAGCACCTTGGGGGTTACACCATGGGGAAGACTGTCCTCTATCCAGCTGTTTCAGATTGAACTGAATACCCACGACCAACCTAGACACAACTTAAAATGCAGAGGGTTTGGAGTGTGAGTCTGGGAGTACCAGTCCTGTCTTCCAACAAACATAGGGGTTAAGAGGTACTGAGCCAGCTCTGAGTTTGAAATCTGATTTCTGACTTGATCTTGGGCATATTACTTAATCCCTTTAAGCATCAGTTTCCTCATCTATGAAATGTAAATTATAACCATAGTAAACCCTCCATAAATATCAGAGCAAATAATTACAATAAGAGCTACTGTTATTGTTAATCAGGAGAATTGGATTAACACACTAGTTCCATTTTAGTCTCAATCATCTTAAACTTAGATGAAGCTCATAAATTTTTGTGTTTACAAAGCTATGTTTTGCTTTGCTTTTACATTCTGCTGTTTACTAGGGATGAATACAAATTGACTGATCAGTGATTTGCCTCAGTATTTTTCGAGGTAGTAAAGCTAAGCTGAGATCTGTATTTTCCTGGTGAAGTTGTTCTTTTACACCTTCAAACAATGGCAGTCTTTGGCTTTGGGGACTACACAATCAGTTGTGTTTATCTAAAATAATACCTCATGACTGCTATTATTTTAAACAGTAGGTGGCGATTTGGGAATAATATTATACACAACTGATTTTAAAATATTTAATTTTTAGAAATCATCTTTGACTACCTAATATTCTACTTTATTTATCTTTATAAATCCCAAATCACCTTTCAAAGATGTTACTTCTACTGGCTATCTAATTGTAGTTGATAATTTTGGGAAAAAATAAGTTAAAATGCTTATTACACTTTTTCATCTTGTACAAAGTGAACATAGAGAAAATATAGAAAGTAAATAACAGAAGGGTTTAGAAAAATAATTTTCCCACAAGATGAATCAAATATAAAGTTGCTTTTGAATTACAATCAATAATCAGAATTAACCACAACAGCATAAACTAAGTGGTGTTTTAAGTCTCTATCAACAGCAATTTCTAGCACGAGAAATGTAACAATAACATCAGCCTGAAGGGGCAGTCTTTTCCCATTCTCCTGCTTCCTCCTTTCTGGAGACTGGTTTAAGGTTTGTTTCAATTGGGCTCTTTATGCCCAATTAGCTGATTTTTGGTCACAAGGTGGGGCTATTCTCTAACTTAATCACAAAGGCTACTATGAAAAAGTTAAAGTTGGGAGAAAGCATTTATGTTTCTATTCCTCTATTTCTTTTCTTTTGCTTTGTTTTTTAAAGTTTTCATGTTCTTATACATTTTTTAAAAAGAGATCTTTTTTTAAAAAAAAGTGATTGATAAATTAATTGCTCAATGACCAGAGAAATATTCTTTGAAAGAATAACCATTTGGTAGGATTAACACTATGCTGTTGTAAGTTGTTATTTTAAATATAAATGACTTTATTTCCTAATTAACTTTCTAGTTTTAATAGGAGACAAAAATGGAGCAGAGTTGGGGGGGAGGTGTGCATTTTATACAAGGGATCCTTGTCAGGCTAGGACGCCCCATCAAGGCCAAGGTGAAATTGTGTTTTCTCTCTGGAGCTTTCCCTGTCACAGTGGAGCAGAATTAGTTGCTCCCCTCTGTATGTTCAATTCTATTGCACCTGTCAATTCATTTCTCTCCATCCTATTAGAGTGTGAAATACCATATAAATTTTAGGACAGCAGGAGCCAACTGCTGTACCCAGTGCCTGGCACGCTGCCGGGCCAGTGAATTGTGCTCCATAGACATGGCGCATTCATCTCTGTCTCCTTGGTAACTAGCATCCTGCTGGAGACATGGTAGGGGATTAATAAATGTATACTAAATTAGACAATATTACATTTTGCTAGTATTTTTGTGATGAAGGTGACATGGTTATAAGATGTGAAGGGGGAAAGGATGCCATTAAGACCATGGAAACATTCTCATGGTGCTAACAGATGGGACCTTGGCCTCTGTATCACTGCTTATTGTACTCAGAGTCATTTGTGCCATAAGGTTGGCCTTGAGTAAAAAGCTGCCAACAAATTAGCAACTCAAAAAAAACTATTTACATTATAAAATATTTAATATAAAACATTGCATAAATAATATAGTTTTCATTAGTCCTAGCGGCTTAAACTTATCTGGCCACATTAGACCTCACCAGTGTTCAGGAGCTGACAGGGTTTGGACCATCAAGTCGCAGACTCATCTCAATAAAATTCACCAATTTTTGCACATCTAATATGTGCCAGGCACTGTGATAGTGCTGGGCATAATCCTGGAGCAGTTAACAGATTAATGGAAGATGCAGACACAGAAATAAATACATAATGCCCAAAATGGAACACATATAAAAGACTTAGGAAATACAGCTGAGCGTTGATGGGAATACAGACTCTTCCAGTACTTTAATACTCTCTCTTACTTTGAAAAAATGTTCTTCCTATGATTTGAGCCAAATTTGTCCATGCCAAA
>CM052539.1:14268601-14311962 GCA_028533065.1 Trachops cirrhosus
ACTTCTTACTCATTAGTTATTTAATGCTGCTAAAAGTTTAAATGCGTAACAAATTCTCGGCTCTAGTCATTTCAAAGTAACATATTTATATATCAATTCCACCTGTAAGGTAGGAAAGGCCCCAGAAAATAGTAACTTTAGCCCATGCATTTTCAGACATTGTACATACAATTTTATTTGTGATTTCCTGAGGCATCCTCTGTTTGCTGTATGAATCCATAATATAATGTAGGAGAGTCTGTTGTTCCGGGGTGAGTTCGGTTTTCTCCTACACTGGCAGAAAAATGAAAGGTGTTAGGGAGGGGGGTTGTAAGGCATTTTTCATATATGTGCACTCATCTGGGGAAATTGTTGGGAATACGCTCTGATACAATGTGTCATCGCTTCTTCTGAGTCCCTGGGCAAGCCAAATCATATTTCCCTAAAGCTGTCCCAAGTTACTCATTTTCTTCTCTGTAAAATAGGGAAGACAAATATTTTTTCATGTATTTCTTAGGAATAAATAATAGCTTGGATATAAAGCCTATTGAGCCCATTCAAGGACAAGTTCAGTGAAAGTTCAAGGTTTAGTCATAACTAAGGAAAAGTTCCCAAATATCAAACGAAGAATCCATTTGCGGCTATTTTCTTAGAGCAGGGGCTGACACACTACGGCCCATCAACCAAATCCACCTGGTTTTGTAAATCCACTGGAACACAGCCACCCTCCTTTGTTCGTGCATTATCAATGCTACTGTACATTGAGCAGTTGAGATAGAGACCATGTGGCCAAAGCCTGAAATATTTGGCCCTTTACAGAAAAAAATTCACTGACCCCTGAAGTAGAGAGTCATTAATCTGGATGATTCCAACCTGAAACATCTCTTTCTCTCTTACTAACATCTTTTGAAGAGGGTGGACAATTGTGTTAATTCTTTGCTTCCTTATATCAAAGTGTTACTGATAAAGCATTATGGCAAATAATACATTTATATCCAATAATTTTTCTGAAATAAATATAAAATAATATATTTGAAAAACTAAACATGGATGAAGTTTCTTTTGCCAGTAGTATAATATAATATTAAAAAGGATGTGACTTGAACAAAAATGAATTATTGGATTTTCAGCTATTAGCAAATTAAAATTCCTTGAAATGTCCCATGCATTATCAATTTGTTTAGCTAATCATACAAGAGGCTATGCCTCTATTTGTCCCAAGTTGCTCAAAGGATTTCTGGAGCAATTCGTGACCTCAGTGAGAAGGACTTTTCTCTTTCGGTCCACAAATGTGCATTCACCCTGTTTTACCCATGAATAAAGACTAACTCATAAGTCTCTACTGAGTCCACACCCTTCCCAGTCTGATCCTCCCTTCTCACTGGCAGGTCATCAAACTCAGTTTGAAAAATCCATTTTGTATACCACACCACTGTTTACTGGCAACCTTTGGGAAGTAGGAATGGAATGGAGCCAAGGAGAAGAACTGTCACTTTTTTACTTTACACACCGTTATTATTTGAAATTTACACAGAAGGATGTATTACTCGCTTGATTAAAAAGAAGTCCATTTAATGCACAACTGAAATGCAGTCCTGCTCATAGCTGTGGCTCTAATTTGCAAGTCTCCCAGCCAGATCACCGCACGCCTAGAAGCCCAGCCGCCGCTGGCTCTGGCAGGCGCTGTTGCGTGTCATTACCCTGCAGGACTTAGTTGTTGAGGTCACTTGTCGCAAGTCACGTCCTTTGCTGTCTTCATTACTGATCTGATCTGCATGCTGCTTCACATTTTTTCTCAGTCGTTTAGATTTACACTGAATTTCAGTTAATAAGCCTGAAGAAAAAACAAACACAGAGACTTAACTGACCGCAGAAAGTGCTGTTGGGTGTGTGGCCACGAGGCAGCTGATATGCAGTTGATTCCCAAGATTTTCTATACAATTTTGGCCCAGAGCTGATTCTACCCCTTCTGATGTTTTAAGACTTGGCCTTGAACAAGAAATCGATTTTCTGTGAGTCTCAGTTTCTTCATTCATAAAATGGGAATGATATCTACCTTGCAGTATTTCATGCAGATTAAATGTTACCATGTCATTTTTAAGTGAGTTTTATATAAAGATGTAATGCCAAAGCATTGTACAAATGCAAGGTATTCGATCAATGAAATGAAGAAGGACATTCCCTATTCCTGTCCTAGGGAACTTTGAAAGTTATTGTTTCAAAACCTAGTATTAATATTATTTTTCATCCATGTTTATATAATTGTACCATAAGATATATATTCAACTTCATATTAAATATATATGTAAACAGGTTGAATAAAACAAATGCCAAGATCTTTTAGGAAAAAACTTCAGAAAACTTCTGAAAATTGTTAATTTTCAGAACTGTATAAATTACTGAGAACATAGTTAAAGATGAAAATAACTCAAGGGGACTTAAAAATTTTCTTTTGAATAATCATATATCATCATTAGTCTACACTTAATAGAGCTATAAAAAAATAACATAGAATGATCTTCCACATTCCCATTTAACTTCCTCATTCTCTCAATGTTAATGAAACGGAATTCCAGGAATTTCTTTGTCCAGGAAATGTAGCTTATAGGATCATGGGAAAGCTTTGCATCTGCTAAAGCTTTCATAAATCATATTAGAGGCTCTTATAGGAAGAGTCATGAAAAATGTCCTCAGTGCTTCAGTTGGGACAAGTTCATGTTTAAGTGATGAGCAACATGAACTGCCCAGTATCAAAGTAAATGTTTCCATTGCAAGATCGGATTCCAGCAGCAGCGCCCACTGCAGGCTCTTGTTTCATATAAGCTAAGAGAAGATTGTGATCGACCACTATAAAACTTTCATCCTTCCAGAGCTGGATTATTTACACTGACCTGTTTTTTTCCCTCCTGCGTGCATTATTTCTCTGGGTGCATCCCAGTTGCTTGTACGGTTTGGAAACAATAGAACTGGAATCGCCTTCCAGAGGCTTTTATTTCATGTGGCATTCCCTCCCTGACTGTTCTTATCCCCTTGGTGACATTTGTTTGTCTACTGGTGTTTTGAGGGGGAAGAGGACATATCTCCGAATCTGAGTGGTCTGTACAATTTTCAGAATGAAAACTTAATATGTTATATACTAGCACGCATTCCAAATGTTGATGAAGATTACGGTTTCTCACAAAGCCAGCAGTTAATACAGTGTCTTTTGTTATCAGATTGAAGGGCCAAATGATATTAAAACTCAGGGTAGTTAATTTCCTGTGTAAATCTATACAAATTGGTTTAGAGCTGCACCCAAAAAAGAAGGATTCTTAATAAAATGACTTGGCTTAAAACTCTATTTAGACAATTCAGAGGCAGTTACACCTTAGTCTCATTCTTTCTCGAGACTGTGAATTTTTATGCTAATTAAACAATAAATTTAAAAGATGCTAAATCTAATTTGGAGGAAACTCTTAGACTGTCATTCTTTGCAGTTCATAAAAATAATGCCACTTCACTCCATCCCTAATTTAATGCAATGACAAACAATAAAACACAGCTGCTTCAGGGGAATGGAATGCTCTGTATGTAGCTGGCAGTTTGGACAATTCCAGTGGTTCCATTTTCCTTTTCAAGAACTTAGGTGGGTTAGTATACTCCTTCTTTAATACGTGAAGTACCACTCTAATCAGACGAGTTACCTGACATCTGCCTTCTTAAGAGATATTTAGTGGAATTTAATGGCTTGATGTGAATACCTCTATACATACATTCAGCCAACATTCCCATCTCTTTGCATTTCCTTAGTCGGCACTCCTGACACTTTCTCCGCATGTACATGTCCATCACACAGTTGCCCCCGTTTTTACACTTGTACACGGCGTTTTTGGTAATGCTTCTCCGGAAGAAACCTGTGGCAGAAACACAGAAAGGAGTAAAAAGGCTCCTGACACCTTCTCCTCGGAGAAGCACGTGAGCGTGGAGATGCCCGGGCACTTTCTCACACGCCCCTGGGCGCAGCGTCCAGGCGATCCTCGAGTGTAACGCTGACAAAAGTACTTCCAACTGCCCCGCACCATCCAGGAAGATTCTGTTCTCAATTCATCTCTCAAAAATAAAGACATGTTTCAATGATACCTTCTCTTAGGAAAAAAATCTGAGTTTTTAAGGTGAATTATGTTTATTATCCTGCATGGGGGGTGGGTTATACACCAGTGCACCTACTCCAAGGTGTTAGTGGTACAAAGGTGAAGAGTCACCCCCGCCCTCTTGGAGTCTGGCAGGGGCGTCCAACCCCCGGCCCAGGGGCGTGTGTGGCTCAGGATGGCCATGAATGAGGCCCAACACAAAATCGTAAATTTATTTAAAATCCTTTTTTTTACTCATCAGTTTTCATTAGTGTTTGTGTATTTCATGTGTGGCCGAAGACAACTCTTCTTCTTCTGGAGTGGCTCAGAGATGCCAAAAGGTTGGACACCCCTGGCAGGTTGAGGACAAAGCCATGCAAACAACCGGACCGGTAGAATTCAGCATTCCCGGGCTGTGCCGGGGTAGAGGAGGCAGGGAGGACGGTCAGATCTGGAGGAAGAGGTCAGACTCAGAAGTGAGCACTGAGCTAAGTCTTGGGAAATCAGTTGCTGTCTACTAGGCAGACAAGAGAGGTCACATTCAAGGTTTCAATTCAGTACTTAATATGCCCAGCTTGGTGTAATAATAAAGATGCCAACCTCAATTTAAAAGGAAACATCTTCCCGAAAAGGTGTAGCGGCAGCTGCAGCCTGCTACACTTAATCTGTCTAGAGTCGGGGACAGGAGACGACTGGCTTTCTGTCTGCTTCTCCTTTTCTCCACTCACCACTTCTACTCTTTCTCCTCCATCTGGCCAACCAAGCTCCTGAAACTTTCAGAGTCAAAGGTGGAGGGGCAAATAAGGAGAGGATGGTGGGAGGTGAGGCAGGAGGGGACAGGAAAGTACTTACAGCACTTGCCTCTATTGTTAGAAGCTGGCTTGGAAAGCTAGCAAGTCTCTGCAATTGACTTTCTTTGGGGGGTTGGGCTCTTTAGAGAACACCTCCCATCACTGGGATACTTTCCTCTGCAAGTCCTTCACATGGGGGAGTACATCTCTATTCTAGCCCACAGCTTGTGTCCCCTTCAGCATCTAGGAATCTGGCAATTCACCTCCGCCCTGTTGACTCTGATGCCTCTCCACATGGCCCTCTTGCCAAGGACTTAAGATAATTCCATGCTGACTTTCTGTGGTCCAAGAAGCTCTGTGGGGCACAGAAATCTCTCCCACTTGTCCATAAACAATCTTCCATCCTTTTTTATCCTTTCAACTTCTCAGCTGAAATTCAGATGCCAGTCTCCAGTCTCCCTCAGCTTCCGGGGATACAGGCCAGTCTCCTCAAGTGGTCCTATTGAAGGCCCTTCCACTGGGGAAAGGGGGACCCCTTTCCCTAATTCTCATAAAAGTATCATATGTTTCCGTTGTGGGCCCCAGCAGAAGATACCGCACCCCACATTCACCCCTTTCCAGTGGGGATGTGGGGTTCATTGCACAATAGTCATATGCACCAAAATCTTGGAAGCTATAATTTCCATTTCCTGCCTACTTCATACCCTCAGAGTGGGTGAGGTAGTTAAATAGTTTTTTACTATCTATTGCAAGATGGGTTCACTTTGGGATGTAGCATCCATTGTTACGTTACAGAATTACATGCTTATGATTTTATAATAAAAAAGTAGTGTTATTTGTACCAGACCTTGTGTAATAGGACAATTTTCCAATAGCTAGAAGTCAAGTGTCTTGAGAAAAAGGCATTACATGGCCTGGGAATAACCCTAATAAATTTTAAGTAGAAGGAATCATGGAAGAATCCATGAGGAAAGTAGAATTTGAGCTGGATCTTGGAGAACAAGTAGGATTTTGAAATATATTCTGTGAAAAGAAAGGACATTCTGGGAAATGAGCAAAGGCAGGGAGTTACAGAAATTCCAAGGAAGTCTGAATAATCTATTTTGATGGGAGGTTAGCAAGAACAGCTAAATTAGTGGGAGATGGGTGAGGTAATGTAGGGGGACAGATTATGGTTGAGTGCCTTTGAATGCCAACCTAAGGAGTTAGGTCTTTACTGTGTACAAGGTGAAGCCATTAAAGGGTTTGGGTGTTGGCAGGGGAGGGTATTACCTAACCTGCATGTTGGGAAGAATCCTTGGTGTGAGGGGAAGAAAGGAACAACAGGGAGACTGGAGAGAGGACACCAGCCAAGATGCCCAATGTCTGAACTTGAGGTGGGCGGGGGACGGTGAGAACAGGGAGGAGGACACAGGAACCATCAGGACTTGGTAACTGAATATGAAATCAAAGGCTGATGGAAAAGTTAGAGATGTCAAGGCTAAAGAGTGATAGACTTGCTTGTGAATTTGTCATCTGGCGTAAGTTGCAGTAGGAAAGATCTTACCACTTTCCTAAATGTCAAATTCAACTGTGGAAAGTCTAAAAAGAGACTGTACTTCAGATCAAAGTCGATACTGAGAATGCAAATACCAAAATATGTATTTTAAAGAGACTATAGGCAAAAAATTTTTTTTCCTAGTACCAAATTCTTGAGCTCAATGACCACTTTAGCCCAAGTCAATCTTTCTACTAATCTTCAGCCCCTGCCAGGAACAATTCCCTTTAACACTGTCAGATACTGATGGCTCAATTGCTAACAGAAATAAAACTCCTTATTCCAAGATGAGTCAAAGGAACAGTGCGTAGGAAAAATCTGCAGCTTTTTTCTCTGATATTAACTCTGAGAAAGAAATCATTATCATCTCAATAGCTGAATTAATTAGCTTTCACTCTGAGGTGGCAACACAATATTATCATTATATCACTTAAATATGGGTACATATACTGTATTTATATTTATACAAATCTATCCATACACCTACCTCTGCTTCTATCGTGTGCATATTTAACAATGTGCATATCAGAGAAGTCATTTGAAAATGAATGAAAAGGGATATTCACTGAGGAACAGAGACTCCCTGGTAACAAAAGATGAGCAGACAGGGTTGGCTTTGCACTACAAGGATTCCTGGGGGGGCAGGAAAACAGCTTTAGGATGGGTAAAATGGACCCCTCTAATATGCAGAATATTGCACAGCACGCTTTTCTGCTTCCTTATAGACATGGTACTTACTTACCACACCCAACTCATACACATACATGTATACACATGTACACACAAACACAGAAGCACAAGCCAGACTCTACTAACTGACAGTAGGCTACCCATTACTTTGAAACCATGGTTGTTTACAACTTTGAGGGTCTCCATGCTTTGAAAACAGCAACAAACACAAAGCTGAGTGACCAGCGATCTTTACATCCAATGTGGCCCAAATAGAGTTAGACTTTAGACCTGTGTCAGCACACTGTAGGATGAAAAAGGTGCCCCCACTCACTTTTATAGGATTTATTTTGTATCAGACACTGTTCTAAAAACTTGCAGATGCCAATTCATTTAATATTCACAACGGTCCTACAACATAGAGACTATTATTATCTTCTGCTTACGGATAAGGAGTCTGAGTTACAGAAATGAAGTCATTTGCTCAAGACCCTATAGACAGGGAATGGTAGAGCTCAGATCTGAACCCCATAGGCTAAGTTTCAAACTGTGCTTTTAACCACTACATTTGCTGTCTTTCTGGTGAGGAGCTTGCATTCTTAAAAATTGTCTTTAGACATTAATCTCCCCAAATCCCACATGGCTTGTTAAGTGCGCCGAGGTTTCTTCCCTGTCTCCAGCACTTCTTCAGAAATCTCCTGCTCTTCCTCCGACACCCGAGCTGTCCTCTCCACCTCTGTCTCACTGTTAGGAAGCTGCAGATGCAAAGAGGTACCGACTAGAGCCAGGGCTGCCAGTATAACAACGGAAGCTTCGGCTTCCATCACACCCTTTCTTAATCGTTAGGATCTCAGCTCTTCTCTCCTTGAGCTTCTTTCTGAAATTTTTGGAATGTCATAAGAGACTCCTGATCACCTGGTAAGAGCTGTTTCAGACTGTTGTTTCTGAAAGAGAAAATCCTCAAACTTTTGAGATGCAGTTGATAAAATTACTGTAGACTATTTTGTTCCTGCTAATCATTGAATTTAAGTTTTTTCCCCCCTTAATATCCTAGAGAACCAGAAACTGACTTTTCCTACCTGACTTTTCCAACACTTACTTTTACCAACTACAAATTCTATTGATGTTTTAAATTAAATAGTTTAAAAAGAACTGACTTTGAATCATTTTTGGAAGTTGCTCGATATCATTCATAAGCAGACAAATCTATAAACAACTTAGTAGTCGAAGGGCATTCATCAAACTTCTATAGTCCCTTCGGTCAAAATGTGCCATGAAAAAAATATATATACTATGAAATTAGAGAAATGTTCATTAGTTTAGAAAGGCATTCAAATACAGCTCCATCAATGTATCAAAAATCTTGATAAATCTCTGAAAGATAGAAAACAGTAAATTTATGAAAAAAACATGGCCCAAAACAGGTGCATAAGAATGCAGGAGTAGGAGCAATGGGGGAAGGTCCAAGTTCACATACAAGGAAATGCAAACCATCCTAAAGCATTTATAGGGAGGACTAGGCTAAGCCAGGATTTGGCTAACTGTGCAAGGCAAATTCGCCCTGCCACCTTGCCTATTTTTGTATGGCCCACAAACTAAGAATGGTTTTTATGCCCTGGCTAATGTAGCTCAGTGGATTAAGCACAGGCCTGCGAACCACGGGGTCGCTGGTTCGATTCCCGGTTGGGGTGCATGCCTGGGTTGCAGGCCAGGTCCCCAGTGGGGGCCGCGTGAGAGACAAGCACACATTGATGTTTCTCTCCCTCTCTTTCTCCCTCCTTTCCCCTCTCTCTCTTAAAAAAAAAAAAGAATGGTTTTTACATTTTTGAACTGTTGAAAAAATTTTAAGAATATTTTGTGATGCCCTGTTGGCATGGCTCAGTGGATCAAGCACCAGTCTGTGAACCAAAAGGTCCCCAGTTTGATTCCCAGTCAGGGCACATGCCTGGGTTGCAGGCCAGGTCCCCAGCTGGGAGCTTGCAAGAAGCAACCAATTGATGTTTCTTTTGAGTGTCGATGTTTCTTTTGTGATGTTTCTCTCCCTCTCTTTCTCCCTTCCTTCCCCTCTCTCTAAAAATAAATAAATAAAATCTTTTAAAAAAAGAATAGTTTATGTTAGTTAAAAATTATGTAACATTCAAATTTTGGTATCCACAAATAAAGTATAGTGGAACACAGCCAAGCTCATTTGTCTATATGACGTCTGCTTTTGCACTATAATGGCAGAGTCAAATAGTTGTGACAGAGACCTTAATACCCACAAAGCCTAAAACACGGGTCCTTTACAGAAAAAGTCTGCCACCTCCTGTGCAGTACTTACATGCAGTCTCAAGCAATTAATATAAGCCTGAGGGGGACAGCAACAAGCAGGAGGAAAGGGGCATTCCCTTGACCAGATGACAAGGACTAGAACATTCTACCCAAAAGCACATCTTGTCCTCCGTCCTGATCACTAAAAGCAGCCTGCTCAGACACGAACAGCAGCTTCAGAGAGGTGAGCGGGAATCTCAGAGCCTACGCAGCGAACGGGATCACGCTTCACTCTAGTCAGGTAGGAACTGCCTGTGTAAGAGTTTGCCCTGCAGGCAGCTGAATCTGTTTCTCCTTTTGCCTTTACCTACGGTGGTGGTGCGGGGACTCCCCAAAATGGAACTGGTTTATAAAAAATTGTGTATTTCTTCTTATGTGTTCAAATGTCAGTTGCCTTCAAAATACTCTCCATTTGACACAATACACCTATCGAGACATTTTTTCCACTGCTCAAAACATTTGAACTTGTCAATTTTGATGCCTTTTGGTGCTTCTGCCATTTTTTATTTCACCTCTTGCATATTGGCAAAATGTTTCCCATGGAGGATTTTTTTCATGGGGGTGGGTGGGAAGTTGCTCAGGGTGAGATCGGGTGAATAGGGAGGGTGGGATACCAAGTGTCACGCTGTTTTTGGTCAAAAACTGCTGAACACTCAGTGCCATGTGGGCAGGTACACTTGTAAATCACCCATCATGAAATGGGGAAACGCATTGGAAGAGTCTTCAAAAAACATTTATTGAAGCTGAATGCAGCCTCTCACAACAATGCCAGTTGGTACACTGATACAGATGGGTTCCTAGAACACTCACCTAGCATGGGAAGCCTGCACTATAAGGGGTCTGCCCTCCAAAAGGCAATTCCAGTGTTTTGGCAGGGTCCCCCCTTGACTTAATAGCAAGTGCAGGGTCCAGGTCTAAGACACTGAAAGTTACCTATTGATAAGCTGACTGACACAAGCTACAAGTTAATGGGTTTTAAAGCCTTTCCTATAAGAATTTTTAGAAAGCTTAACTTATTCATCAGTTCAACCACATAACTGAACTGGGAAAGAAATTAAATCTACTTCATTTTAGCACTGTAAATAAATATAATAAATCTTCCCAATTTTTTAAAAGGCCATTTTGATTATTTGGCCTAACAATTTTGGATGACCAAAAGATAAATCATCTCCCAATCAAGCTCAGAATAGAAAGCATTGTAATCAGCTGTAAATAACAACGATAACAACAACAACAGAACCCTCATATCCTTTGGTCAGCTTATCTACAGCAGTACCTTTATGAAGTCCACCTATTCCTTCCCCATTCTTCGCATTCTTCACATCATTTATTTCTCCTTAAATTTATCTTATCATTTTTGAAGAGTCATTATTTTCTGTGGTTCAAATTCAATGGACATGAAAAGATATAAAGTAAAACATTTCCTCCCTATACCTGTCCAAATGCTACCTAGTTGTCCTTCCCTAAGACAATCAATCTTATTTGCTTTTTATTTTTGTGTGCACGAGTGCATGCATCCTTATAAAATCACCTCCTTGAATTCTTTTTATTCTGGGTTGCATTAGATTAAACTCAACTTGCCACTACTCCATGCCTACCTTTGAGTAGCCTCAATGTGTCAGAAAGAAATGCACAACCAAACTGATGTTTTTGTTTATTCCTAACAATAAATCTGGAGTGGGCCCTCCATGCAACAAGCATCCGGTCACACCCCTCGTCAGGGCCTTCTTTCACTCTCCTAGATTTTGCTACAACTTCTCTTTAATCTCCCAACACCACTTCTATAGTTCTGACTCTCGGCTGATGACTGAGCTTCTTATTTGACTGAGAAAATCTAACCTATCACATGAGAATTCCCACTTGCAGCATGAAATCTATTCACCTATCTGTATCTGCACTACATAATTTTCCTTCCTTCCTTCTTTCCTTTTATTAAAGATGGACTAGCCTTGTTCTCTCAATCTCACCTTAAAATAAAGCCCTCTTTTGAGCCCCACCCTCCATCCATCACCCTATTTCTCTGCTCCTCTTTATGGCAAACCCTCTTGAAAGAGTGGTCCATATTCACTGTTTCTGCTTGATCTCCTCTCTTTTTCTCTTGAACCCCTGCTAATCCGGCTTTCACCCCCAACCATGCCACCAAACAGGATCCTCCTCTTTCCTTCAATCCTTAGTCCCCCAATCAGCAAAAATTCACTGATACCTTCACCTCTACTTGGTATCTTTTAGGAAGGTGAGGGGAAAGGTAACGATGTGCTAGGTGAACTTGGCTTTGCATGCCTTTAAGAGCTACTTAGATTCCCTGATAGGCAAAATCCCAGGAGCTGGAGGCTTAATTAATTACTAGAAAGAGATATAGTTTTGAACATAGTATATGATTCAAATGAGGGAGGCTAAATCGAACAGATAAATAACAATGATAAAATAACAAGAATTAATCAACAAAATAACAACAGCTATTGCTCACTGAGCACTCAATTGTGCCAGACACAGGGCTAGATTATTTTGAAAAGTGCATCTCATTTTTTTGCAAGAACCCAATAAGAAAAGTGATAGTAGTAGACATTTATGGAGGGTTTACTGTTGGCAGGCACCGTGTTAATTGCTTTATATGATTACCTTATTTAATCCTCCTGACAGCCCCTAGATCCCGGCCTCAAAGGTTGTCCTGAAGATTACAGGAGTTAGGACATCTAAAGTCCCCAGATAAGGCCTGTCCGTAATAATCACTTGATATATGTTATCTATCTTTCTTTCCTCTTCCTCCCCCTCTTCTTTTTTTCCTCCTTCTTCTTCCTCATCACCCTTATCATCATCTCAATCTCCTTAATCATTTTCATTATTATCCTTATTTTGCAGATGAGGAATCTGAAGCCCAGAGATATTAAGGAACTCGGAACAACTGGGGAAAGAATCAGCTGGGTTGGAATCTAGGTTGGCTGCCTTCAGAATCTTACTTTTCTTGTGATTTTCACAACATATTACAAAAGGCTTTTAATGCAGTGAAATAGCTTAAACACCATCCTTTGCAACATGCTTTTAGATCATTTGACCTGCAGAGAACATTGGGATCATTATTAAATTATGTGAAATCATATCTCAAAGTCAAAGAGGATTTTAGTAAGTTTGTGAGTCAGGGCACCTGAGTCCTGACCCATAATCAAAAGAACTATTGAAAACTCTCTACATCTATTCTATACACTAGAATAGTTTCAATAATTCTGGAATCTTTCCTAAAACTTTAGAACTAAGTCTGACACTGGTTCACTATATCCTATAAAAAAATGTTCAAAAGGACAACAGGTCACCCATTTACTCAAAAAAATGCCTTTTAAGAATTCTACCATTCTCTCAGCAAGAAGAATGTGACTGACACTGACCTATTTGAAAATGCAGCCATTTGAAAGTTCCAGTCAGATGCAGATGGGTTTTGTTAGTTGAGGTTTGAAGTCTGAATCGAAATTCATCCTGACATTAGCATATTTCCATATGCTCCACAGATAACTGAGGGGAAAGAAAGCTAGAGATTTAATCGAGCGCTGAGCAAATGGTAGTCATTGTCACTCTGCATTATGCCTGTGTTCTGCAGTTATTTTTAAAAAGATCAAAATTTCTTGATGCCATATACATCTACAAGGAATAAAATACCCAGAAAAATTAAAGTAGTTCTAATAGAAACAGATATAGAGACCAATGAAATCAGGAAGTTTAACCATGATCTTTGTTTTATTTTTAAGTTTTAAAAAAGTTTCTTGTGTATATGTGTGTGTGTGTGTGTGTGTGTGTGTGTGTGTGTGTGGTATGTGTATTAAGTATCACAAGTCTCACACATCTGCAGTGAAGTCTGAAAACAAGAGAGCTGCTGGGTCTTCACGTATAAAACCTAGCTTAATCCTCAAAATGACCCTGTGAAATAGACAGTATCCCTTGAAAGGACAAAGTCAGCCCCATTTGCTATGGTGGCACCACTTGCCTAGCAGGCCTATGATCTCATTAAACATGACTGCCATTTTACTCTTCTGAGCCATCTCCCCACGACAGGAAATTTCTGGAAGCAAGAACAGAACTAACTGCTCCCTACAGCCACAGGCAGAATGTAACATTGGAACAAACTCGCCCCAACAGCCCAGGGGCCACACAACAGCCCACCCTTTTTTAATCCAATTACAATCCAATAAAAGCTCAAAGCCCCCACCCCTCAATGCTAGCGTATCTCTCCATAACATGCCCCTCCCCTTTCTTGGAGAGTGAATAAAAACTTTATTCACTATACTCTCATCTCTTTGTGAATTCTTTCACAGCCCACATCACCAACCCCCCTAACATCCCTGTTTTGCAGACTGTAGGCTTAGAGAAGTTAAAAATTTTCCAAACTAAGAATTGGCTAACTAGATATCAACTGTGTCTCCTTCTATTCTGGAACGGGCCCTCTACTTTAAAGGCAGGAGAGTAGAACCCACTCTTTCCCAGACTTCCTTGCAGCTAACATGTGGATATGATTTCAGCTCTGCCAAACAGATGCCCTTGTGAGACATTTGGAAATTGTAAGTGAAGCAAGAGCTGTGCTTCTGCTGCTTTCATTGTCTCTCCTGGCAAGCAAGATCGTGCGGTTTTGCTGTGTCCACATCTTGGTTTCCAGTCGCTAGCTTCAGAGGTATGAGAGGCAAGACGGGGTATTCATCGTTTGTATGGACAAATTTAGCAGGCAGTGTGCACGGCCCTGGATCCAGTCATTGTGGTGAAGGCAGCTTCCTGATCCCTAGATGGCAGCTAAGGTGGCCAACAGTTCTTGTGCTAGCTCCCTGATTCTTCATCTTCTTGAATAGCAACTGCCTGGCAGGCCAGCTCTTCAGGGTGGCTCTGAGCATCGTCCTGGAGGCTAAGAATAGAGCCTGCTCTGCTGCCCTTCCAACTTCTCCTGTATTAATTCCTTTCTACTTGAAATGTGGCTTCTGTTTTGTTTCACTGAACACTGACAGATATATTGTGTACCTTGCTTACTCCTTCAGGAAGTACAGAGCCTAGATTCAGTGGATGCCTGTGGAACATCAAAGCCCACCCTCTCTTTGGGGGAGAGTCAGGGAATGGAATTTGTCCTGCACCTCGTAAGTGCAGATAGCCGAGCAGTGTGGGGATGGGGACCAAGCTGGCTTAGCTGACAGGCTGCCTGGCATGGGGGCGCTGGTTCTTTCACTCGCATGTTGCCCTGTTCAGTGCGCCGCTTCCCTACTCACTAAGCCAGGGCAACTTTCACTTGTTTTCTCAAGAGAACATACGCAAAGCACAAAGGAGCCAATTAGTGGCTTTCAGTCACCTAAGCCTAAGCTTCAAGATCCCAGACACTACATTTCTCCAGTTGGGAGAGGCAGACAATCAAAGAAGAAATGAACAAGCTCAAACATGTTAAGTACCTGCAAAGGCCCTGAGCAGCTCTGTTCCTCTCAGTCCCCACCCCCAGGCTGAGTCCTGGGATGGGTGCAAAGAAAGATTATAGAGACTCCACGTCATCTGGGAATCCTGGGGCAGAGGGATTCTTGTGTCTTTTCCTGGGGAGCGTCTGCAGAAGCCCTTGGGGTTCCCTGCACCCAGCATGGCACGGGAGCAGGTGAAATGGCCGTGTGGGTTCTCTGGGCAGCCAGGCATTTTGGCGCCACCTGAGCTGCAGGGAAGCAGGAGGGACAGAGAGGAGAGAGACGTGTGCCCAGGACCCCAGGATGGAGCCTCTGAGACCTTTCCCATTGATGAGTGCAGGACAAGCCCACAAGGAGGCCACACTGTGTTAACAGCGCTGAGAACCAGGGCTTCCCCTCACCGACCAGTGCCCAATCCCTCCACAAGGCTACAAAATCCAGGAACTTAGGCAAAACCTCAGAAAAATGACTTTTTGTGGAGATGGAGACAGTGAGTACACTACTCCTCAATTAAAGGAAATAAAGTTGTCACCAGAGTTTGAAATTGAATTAAATTAAAAAACCACACAATTATACAAAATGTGTGGTTACATTTCTTGCACCCAGGCCCTGAGTGTTGTGCAGCTTCCAGTTCATCTGACACTGGCCCTCGAGAGTCACTGGTCTAAAAGAGGGGTCACCAAACTACAGCGAGGTCCATGGGCCAAATTCAGCCCCTTGCCTGTGTCTTTTTTTTTTTTTTAATTTTCCTGCCTATTTTTTGTGAGCTAAGTAAAGCCACAGCCACGTCTCTTCTTTACGTGGCTGTGTTTGCCAAGTTGCACAATTGCAACGGAGACCGCTATGGTGCAAAGCCTAAAACATTTACTATATGTCTCTTTACAGAAAGAAATCGCCAACCCCTGGCAGAGAGCATGGGTTCTGCCTGGCTCCATGTCATGTCCTCCCTGGCGCGCGGGTCCTTCTGCTGCCACCAGGGGGGCAAAGTCTCAAATCAAAATCAACGAGAAAGCTCTGCCTCCTTTCTCTGCTCTTAAAGATGTATCTACTTTCAGTTCCAACTTTTCCTTCCCAAACTACCCCGACCACTGGTTCCCTTTTGACCACTTTTTGGTCCCCTGTCTTGTCTCCTGTGATCCTGCACTTCCCCGGAGCCTCCTGTTTCCGACTCCTATTCTCTATATCCTTTGTGGGCTTCTCCTCTTTGCCTGCCTTTAACGTCAGTGTTTTTTGTTTGCTTGTTTTGATATGTTTTCTCAATCCTGAAGTCAGTGTTTCTTAGGATTGTCCTTGGCACACGGGTCTCACTCTAGTCTCCCTGCCACACCACTGAATTCTTCTCAAGGGGACCAGTGTCACCATAGCCTTCACCTGCAAGGAGGTGAGCTGGCCCAGGTTACTGCCTTGAGGGGTTTATGCCCTTGGCTGGGGCAATACCAACACCTTAACACCTAAATGAGCTCTTGATTTTCTTCCTTTGGGCTGATGAATTAGTCAATATTGACCTTGAACAAATAGCTCAAACAGTAGAATGATCACTTAGTGGACAAGCAATAAAAGGCATTGTGACCTAGAGGTTAATAATAGAGGCTCTGGTGTTAGATTTATAAGCTAAAGATTTGAAGCCCTACCTCTTATTAGCTGAGAAGCCTTGAAGAAGTTGATTAATCTCTTGTGCCTCACTTTCTTCATCTATAAAATGGGGATAAGGTATGAGAATTTACAAGCTGACAACTGAAGTGTAGTAAATATATCACATAAGCTATTAACACTGGCCTCCAAATCTCAGCTTCTTTTTGAAATGAAATGCTTATTCCTCACTTTTAAAATAGGTTCAGTAATACCTACTTCTCCCACAGGTTCTGCAAGGATCTGAGAAAATGTTTATAGCATTGGTTTGTCATTGGCTCTGAGATTTGTAGGTTCAAATTTATAAAGGGATTTTTCTTTTGAATCAGATTTTCAGAATAAACTATGTATGTTCTTTTCTATTTCTCTCCAAGCAGGAAACATGACTTGGTTAGACTTTGTGTGTTTCCAGTCAACATTTCTATCTATTGGATTTTCCTTCTGATGACTGGAGAGCAGCATCTCCCCCTCCCCCACCTTTGATAATTTCACAATCACAATACACAACCAAGCTGCTTGGCCAGATCAGTCAACTCAGGTGCCTCTTAGGTATGATTTACATCAGTAGTCCTCAAACTTCAGTGAGGAGGGTTTGTTAAACCACAGATTCTTAGACCCCGCTCCCAGAAATTCTGATTCAATAGGTCTAGGTAAGGGCCCTCAAATTTGCATTTCCCACAACTTCCCAAGTGATGCTGAACTGATACTTCTGGACCGGGGACCACACTTTGAGTAGCACTGGTCTACACAGTCAAGGTGGGAAGGCTTTTGGTAATGAGTCAACATCAAATAGAGTAAGTGTTGCCGAAACAATGATAATGGTCTAAGACCATGTCCTTTGCACATATTAAATGTTTTTATATTTTTACTTTGTGGATGTCTTTAAAATTAATAACAGTATTCTCTGGATCATCTCTATGACTTTGTCCTCCAAAGTAACAGACACGGTCACTTTTTAAAATTGATTTTTAGAGAGAGGAAGGGAAAGAGGGCAAGGAACATTGATTGGCTGTTACACTTATTTATGCCTTCATTGGTTGATTCTTACAGGTTCCCTGACTGGGATTGAACTGGCAAACTTCGCATATCAGGATAACCCACTGAGCCACCTGGCCAGGGCCCACTCACTTTTTGACTAGAGCTACTACAAAACTCTTTTTCTTTTATGTAGGTTGGCAATTGACTTCCCAAACCTACATGTAGAATTTTCTTTTTTATTTTAATCCAACTTTCAGGCTGGTCATTTTGAAATTTTCATTTTTTCTAACCCATTAGCTATTTCTCCTTGCCTGCTTTCAACTCTCCCTCTTTTTCATTTCAGCTTATTTTGTTTCTTTTTCCCAGCTTTATTGAGATATAATTTGTATTGGCATACAATGTTGTGTACATTGAGAGTTCCAACACATTGATTTGTTACACTTCCATGATGCAAAACGCTGACCGCCGCAGCCTTCACTAGTGCCTCCATCGGGCCACATCCCCACCGTATCGTGTCTTTTCTTTTTTTGTGAGAGCATTTAAGATCTATTCTCTTAGCAACTTTCAACTCTTTTTTTCTGTCACAGAAGCAGCTTTCCATCTCCAAAACTCTGCTTGCTCAAGAAAAAAAATGCCACCACATATGGGAATGGGAAGGTAATATTACTTTTATCATTTGGGGCTATGAAAAAATTCAGTAGATAAAAGAGTTTGAATATATCTTTACAAAGTAGAGTTAGATATACTAAGAACCAGTGATGGATGTGGATTTTCACGTGTCATTCGAACAACATTCATCCCTTACTTACTATACAGCAGGCACTGTGTTGGGCGCTAAGGGGAGCAGGAGAGCTGAGGACATCATCGACGCCTTCCAAGAATGTGCAAGTTCTCTTTTCACCTATACAAACTTGGCTCCCCACAAAGAGAATAAGGATATTCTGAAGGCCATAAATGAGATCTTTTAAATTCTCTTTATAGATCTGTTTTAATTTTTAAATGTGGGACATAAACCCCACTTTATGTTTTAAAATTTTAATGACATTGTATCAAGTTTTTAAGAGGTGACTAATGTTGTTTTTTTACACAATCTGATCATTTGAACTTTCAAAGGTTTGAAATGTCCTTGAGCCATTCTTTTGTGACTGTTTATTTGCACAGCAATCATGGCCATCTGGGAACCTGAACTTGGCACACCATTCACAGATCCGCTCAAGGGCAGTTCTTATTCAGCTTTCAATGTCATAGAAGCTAGCAGAGTACCTAACACAAGGTAGGCATTCCATAAATATTTGTTGAATGAAGAAATACAAAGATAAACAGGTTAACCTACTAGTCCACTCTGTTCTTTCCTCTGAAATTTTATGAACTTATTACCTTGTCCTTCTTGGGACAGTAATCACATAGGATTTTAAATTGAGTTGTTTTTATATTTCATATGTTATATTTTATTCATTCTAAATGGACAGAAATTTCCCTGATCTCCCTACCCCCAAAGCATCTCACAGATGGGCCTAAGTGATATACCTGTTGAATAAGCTATTATTACTTCCTTCTTTCTTAATTTTAAAAGACTTAAGTTCAAGAGTCTCTTTAAAAAAAACAAAAACAAAATCTACATCATAAATTTCTTAACTAAGTATAAGGTTGTGAATAGGAAAAAAGTTACTTATATCTAAGCAAAATATTCTAACAGGCTTTTCCTAGAGATCTAAGACATTGAAACAAAGGTGAAGAGATAGGAAGAGGTAGGAGAAAGTGGGAAATTATCTGGGAAAAGGGGAGGATCCAGTTGGAGGGATTTCGACAACCAATATAGTAAAACCTTAACAAGGAGAACACTGCCAACCAAAAGATGCTTACCTTTGCACCCCTCACAGGTCAGGGCATTGTAATGGTATCCAGATGCTCTGTCTCCACAAACAACACATAGCTCATCTCCTTTTATTCTCCCTGCTGATGCGCCCATTCGGGCCTTCTTTGTTACAGGAATCTCCACTATCTCAGTCTCTCCCTGGTAGAGAGTCTCAGCTGGCATTGGCTTGAGTTCATATATTCCAGGAGAGTACCATTCTTCAGGCTGCTGGGGGTAGAAACCCAGGTTGGAATAATAGGATGATGAGGAAATCTGCGGTTGAACTTGGGGAAACTGAATATTGTTGTATTGCGAGTATGACTCCACTTCTAGATTCTGTCCCAGGGGGCCCGCTGTTGGTTCTGTGAGTACACCTGGACAAAGTGACGATAAAACTGGAATGAACATTATCATTCTATACATTAGAGAGGCAGTTTAGCATGCAGTATGTTTAAGAGTGTGGGCTCTGAGAAGACACTGAAATGTTTAACTATATAAAAATTAACAACTTTTTTACATCAAAAAGTCTACACAAAGAATTAAATGACTAAATTATAAGCTCCGAAAAATATCTACAACATAAAGGACGGATCAAATAGTTACAGCATTAATATATAAAGAGTTCTTGCAAACCAGTAAGAAAACATTTCACATGGAAAATTGAAAACAAATAGGAACATTTTAAAAACAAAAATGAAAAGACTGTTAAAAAAGCATTCAACATGGAGAATATTTAACATTCCATGGAAAAATGATGAAAGACATGAATGGTCAGTTTTTAGAAATAAAAACACAAGTGCATTAAAAAGATATAAAAATGTGTACATCCTTGCCAATAATTAAATTTAAATTGAAATGACAATAGAAAATATCATAATTTTCACCCTTAAACATGTAAAGGTTAAAAAAGTTTGACAACACATGCTCAGGAAGCTAAGTTCTTAGAGAGCAATTTGTCACCAGCTTTCAGCATTTAAAATTCAAACACTCTTTGAACCCAACAATCTTCAGCTAGAAAATTGCTTTCAAAGATATATTTGCATCTGAATGAAAAAAAATGTTTGTGTAAAGTGTTCATTTGTAGCAACATTTGTAAGAACCATAAATTGAAAGCAATTTAAATATCCATCAATAGGAGTCTAGTTAAATAAAGTATGTTATGTCCATACAATGAAATACTACACAAATGTGAAACAATATGTGTGCTGATTCAGAAAGGTTTCTATAATATGGTGCTTTTTTAAAAAATTAAGCTATAGAATAATGTGCCTATTTTCATGAATGTTTAAAAACACTGTGTGCATATGAGGGAATTCTTCGTCCGGGGCAGAGGGAACTGGGTGATGGCGGCAGTGGCACGTGAGATTTCTGCGCTGTTCTCTGGGGCGGGAGAATGCACACACACACAAGAATGCCATGCCTGAAATCTGCCCACCTGGGTTCAAATCCCAGCTTTATTTTATTACCTACTATCCATGCATGTGGACCGTTTACTTAACATCTTTAAGTCCCTGTTTTCTCTTCACAAAACAAGATTTAATACCTGCCTCATTAGGTTGATGTAAGGATTCAATGAGGTAATGCATTCAAAATGCAAGTACTTTGCTAAGTGTGTAGACACATAAAGTGCTAGATGAATTATAGCTGCCACCAAAATTGTAATAATCATTATTCCCCCTGCCATTATGAAACGAGACCCTTATCTAGAAAACCTCTAGGTAATAGAAAACTATCAGGTTGTGAAAATGCTTCTATTTCCTAGAAACATAAACTGTGGCTCTTTAGAAAATAGCACTGTTTAAATTATACAAAACGCTAAAAAATTTCACAGACATAAATAAGATACAGGAGAGTATACAAATATGTCTGATTCTTCAAAGCATAATCAGGCAACCCTAAACCAAATTTCCATCTCCACCTCTAAGAACAATGAGACAGAGCAAATTACTTAGAGTACGGATAATCCCAGTTTTTACAGCAGTGGGCTTGGGATGAAATACATATATCGAGGGTGGATGAAGAGTGAAATAATACAAATGCACAGTTCCTCATCTGAAACTTTGGAGTCGCCCGTGTTTTCAAATTTGGAGTTGTTTGATTTTAGAATAGAATACAGTATTATTTCTCCCAGCACAGGCTGGGGAAGAACCCAGCATCAAACAGCAATGCTTTCCACAATGCACTGTGTGAATGCTCACGGTGAGAGAAGTAAACGAAGGCCGTGAATGCCCTCACATGCATTTAGGTCAGGTTTTGCCACCGAAGAAGTCTGCGCCACACTTTGAAAAAAACGCTTAGTTTCTGGAGTTTTGGGAATTTGGAATTGTCGATTAGGGATTGTGAATCTATGCATCTATACATGCGGAATGAATGCTCTTCACTATGCTTGCAAGATGGTTGTTACTATTAGTATTATTACTACTATTACTTTTGAAAAACTTTATTATAGCATTCTTCCTAGTGCCAGGCACTTGTATATTTTCACATGCTTCTCATAAAATCCTATGAGGTAATTAACATTATCGCCCACTTACAAACAAGTAGCCTGTGGCATAGAGAACTTTGGCAACTGTACTCAGGTAGGTACCCGAGTAGCTGAGCTCTGAACTCTGGGAGTCCGACTTCAAAGCCCATGTGCAGAACTGTCCCTCTCTAGGATAACTTCAGACATGTGATGCTTCAGAGCCTGACAGTAAAGCCCTTCTCTTCCTCTCTCCGAGTTCTTTAGTCTCTTCACTGCTCTGCTTGCAGATAACCTCTCACTAGATCTGTCGGGCTCAGTGTGATCCCACCCTTTCTTTCCCAGCCATTCCTTAAATGTTCCTTGCTGATTCCAGACTCAGGAACTTTCCCATGTGCTGCTTTCTGAGTCTGGGGCTGCCAGCAATACATCCATCCCCTCTGAGGGCTTCGTCTCACTAACATGCACTTACCTCTCAATTTTCCTTTAAGTATAGCTTCTCTCGGAAGTTTTCCCTGAGTCTGAGTCCCTGCGAGTCCTGGCTCTGAACCTAGTGACAGGGCACTTAGCTTCCCTGCCTGGGCCAACCTTTGCTCATCTGTAAGGACTCCATGCTGGATAATCTTACTACACTTCTTCTTTATACCTAACATGTCTGTAAGTGTATGACTAACGGTCCATGAGCATTAGAATTCAGCACTTTCTGACAATGGCAAAGTGGAGTACATGCATATTTCATGTTTGTTGAAAAGAATGCTTTCTGCGTTGGCCCAGGAAGGGACCAGCAGAGCACCAAGCGTACGCTCTCTGTGCAGACCCCAACTTCTTTCATGCTCGACTTGTTCATATGAAACCAGCATCAAGTCAGAACACCGAACAGGCAAAAAGGTTGGTCTAAAGGCCACAACATGGAAGAACATAAGTATATGGAATTATGGCAGAAAAAAAGGAAAGATATAAAATCCTGATTTATTTAATAATTACATGACTAAAGTTTCTGGAGTGAATAGGATCGCAAAGAACTTAGCATTAAAAACAGGTTCGCGTGAACTTACAGCCAGATTTTGTCCTCCAAACCATCTTACCCCTAATCTACTCCAAACCTCCACCCCTGAGCCCAGTTTCTCTCCGCCTGCCCTTGCTGGAAGGTGAAGCAACTTGCCTGAGGCCAATCAATTAGTGGCAGAATCTGGATTCTGTAGAACCCAAGGAAATGTGTACATTTTTCTCCTCTTATGACAATTCCAAGATCTCTGAGCATCATTTCAACAAAACAAAACTCTTTGTAATCAACAGACACCACGGAGTCCCAACTCCTCAGAGCCTGGTATCAATAGCATATCCATCTCTGGAATCGTCTCAGTTAAAATGGGAGGCTTTCCCAAAGACATCACTTCTGTTACATGAAACAACGCATGGTAAGAATAGGAGAGTGGCACACAATGAATAATGCCGTATTCCCAAAGCACACATATTGAATACTTCGAGTATGTCATTGTCCCCACTAAGTCTCTACAGAGTAGAGACAATAAATATACAGGCAACTTAAAATAAAGTAACCCCACCACGGCCAGCATTGTTCAAAATGGGGTACTAGAACAAATTCCACTGTGAACTGACTGTGAGACCTTGAACTACTGCCAAACATTTCTGTCTGGATTTCTTCCGTAAAATGGGGCTATTAACAACACCCAGCCTTGCTCTCTCAGAAGGCAGTTCTGACTGTAAAACTGTCCTTGAGAAAAAGTTTTGACAAGTTGAGTGCCATAAAAAGACATGTTTGATTCCTGAAGAAACTAGCAAAACTCCGACTCATGACAGTTAATTGATAATTAGTAATTGTTAACATCTATCAGTCTGTTTTGATGACATAAATGATAGGGTACTTTTTCACTTATATACATATATTGGACACTTACCATTTGCCAGATATGGTGCTTGGCTCTGAGGATAAAGCAATGAATGAATAAGGGAGGTAGACAACAGATAGGAAAGGCCACTCCTGTGCGTGTGTGCATGTGCGTGCTGCAAGGAGGGATGTCAAAGACTGGGATAAAACCAAGGAAACAAACACAGAAGTTTCTGATAGAGCATAAGCAGAGGCAGGTCAAGTTTAGAGTATGCTTTCTGAAAAGCTAAATTTATTTCTACTTGAATAATTTAAATAGATATACACATAAGTTTGAATTTGTGAATAGTTTTTTTTTTTGAATCAGCTTATCAAGCGGTTGGAAAATTTGGATTCCTTATAGGAAATTCTACATGAATAAGAGTATGAGAGTTGAGTAAAGAGATTTTAAAGGGGAACACCTGAATAGATTCCAGGGGAGTCCGAGACCCCCTGCAGAGGAAACAAATTCTGGGCAGAGAGACCGTAGCATTTAATAGTTTCTCTAGAGGAATACGGTCTAAGGGAAATTTCCGAGATGATGGAAGTGCTCTATGCCTATCAACACATTAGCCACTAACCATATGGAATAGTGAGCACTTGAGACATGGCTAGCAATAATGAAGGAATGAATTTTTCATTTAATTTTAAATAATTAAAATTTAAAATGAAATAGCTACATGTGGCTAATGATATCACAATGGTGCAGTTCTGAGGAGTTCATGGTCAGAACCACTGTGCACCCGCAGGGAAGAACAGGGTTCATATAATAGCGATGGCACCTTCCCAGGACCTCACAGCTCCGGAGCCCGATAGCGGGTCCAGGTTTTACCCAGTTTTCCCTTCTGGCACTGTGTCAACCCCAGTAAACATGACATGGGTGTTTGCTAAAGTGCCTCTGCCTCATTTATTTCCTAATTCATGGATTCGTAACTATAGGATACAGCTTCATTTGTGGCACTGTTTGCTTTTCCTGGTGCCCGGGTGTCAGTGGCCACCTCCTCTGTGACGTCTGTCTGAACTCCCCTGGGTAGAACTGATCTCCCCTACCCTCTGTACACACCTCTACCACAGTGCTTAGAATCGGTTATAATCATTTTTGTTTGTTTATAGGCTTATCCTTCATGCTGAACTGGAGGTGAAATGACAAACTGGTCACAAGGGTCCTACCTCATGGACAGCTCTGGACACTATTCACCTACAATTTGCTAGACGTACGAACTTGCTAAAGACATTGAACTTCTTTAACCGTCTGTCCTCTACAAAGCTGGAATAATACAGTACCCCAATGAGAGATTTTAGTGAAGACGTAGGCAGACCAAGGATGTGAACTGCACAGTGCCTGACATGGCATTAACATTCAGTGCATTTTCGTTATTGCTGTGGCTAGTCTGGGAACTTCCTGGAGTATCATATCATCACACACTCCCTTTTTCAGTCCTGGCACCTCACACAAAGCCTGATGTAGTGTAAATGTCCAATAAATGTTAACTGGAAATAATAGGAAATTTACTTCCCCAGCCTTTTAACTAATTTCCATTTCTAAATAGCCAGTCACTTTTTAAATTTTAATGTTTACTGTATTTTTCCCATTACCATTTTGTCCCCTTAACCCTCACCCCGCAGCAGTCACCACGTTGCGGTCCACATCCGTCAGTCACTTTTAAACATCACATTTAAACAAACTAGTATGCTGCCAGGTCTGTGGTCACAGTATGTTCAATATTGAAATTACTGTAAAAATGGTTAGAGTTTCTCTTTCAGCTGGAAATTGAAAAGGTAAGATGCTATTTTGAGAAGAATGCCAACACAGACAAAATATACTGTCTTCATTCTAACCCTACGTTTTCATTATAATCCATGTTTTGCTTCAGAAAAAAATAAATAGCTTAGGCCTAAAGTTGAACTCTTTGCCCATTTGATTTTCCATAGACTATTAGGAGAAATAGGCCGTGAAAGTAGTTCAGAAAATAAGTGTTCCTTAATCTCTTTTTATTTTTCTCCCCGGAACCCACAGTTTGAAACAGACCTTCTGTCTCTACCCCTGTGCGCGCTTACACGTAAGTCATTGAAACAAAATTCCTACGAAGCAGCACTTCTCTTTGCTCCTTGAGGTGCACGCTGAGATTTCATTCTACTCTACTCTACTCTTACTTCTATTCTATTCCAGTTGGTAATGCTGGTGACAAGCCACAAAGCAGATTTCATGAACCTCTGGGATCTGAGACTTGCCATTTTTACAACACTGCATTAAATAACATACTTTACAATGTTATTGCAAGGGTCCATGAGCATGCAGGTTAGAACTGCCTAGTGTTTCACTTGAAACAATGGTGCTAATTTTACATAATATCTAATGAAGAATTTTAGGAAAAACATCCTTAGGTTTAATCTCAGTGAAATACCTACCTGGAAGCCTATAAAAGTCACCCTATCCCCACTTCTCACCCCGGTCTCTCAGTTCTGACCAAGCCATCTTTGATAGAGATCTGTTACTGTCATCTCAAACCCAAGTCTCCCCCTTTCCCTCAGGCCAGTTGCAGGAGCCCCCGACCGAGAGTGGCTAGGAGCAGTGTCCTACCTTTAGCAGGCTTCATGCCCATCATTTCCATGACAAATCCTGACGGTGTGCAGCTGTGACAAGGACTAATTTGCACGGGATTTTCTAACTCCTGAAACTGCATTACCATTCTTACCTTATTCCCAGCAACTGAAAATGAGACTAGGGAAGGAGTGACAGAGGCCAGAGGTTGTGTGGCTTACTGATTAACTTCATTACTGAGCAGAATATTTGTAAATGTTTATGAGAAAAGTCCTCCATGCCAGATTGCCTAGTAAGCTGGAAACAAGTCTCTTAGATAAACATTTTGGGGGAACACTTTCCACTTTAAGAACCTTTACAGGGTATATTTCTGTTCCATTGCTCTAAAAGTGGATTCGGGGACTCAAGTGCTATGCTCCAGATCTTAAAATTTGTTCCTGTCAAAAGGCTATGGAATGGTATAGTTTGGTAACAACAGGAAGCATGAAAGCATAATGCATCACAGTGTGAAGCCACTTGATCTGGGTTTACATCCAGTGTTGTGGTGGAATTGTGCTCCCCACAAATTACGTGTGTTGAAGTTCTAACCCCAGTACCCCAGCAGGTGACCTTATTTGGAGACAGGGTCTTTTTAGAGGTAATCAAGTTAAAACGAGATCATTAGGTTGGTTCCTAACCCTGTAGGACTGGGGTCCTTATACTAATGGAATTTTGGACCAGGGAAAGACACACATGGAAAGAAGACATTGTGGAGAGACACAGAGATGAAAACAGTCATAAGTCAGTGCTTTCCAAGGCTCTCCAAGACCAGGAACAGGTTCTTCCCTCACAACCCTCAGAAGAAACCCACCCAGCACCTGCAGTTTGGACTTCTTGCCACCAGTATGATGAAACAATGCATTTCTGTTGTTTAAGCCACCCAGTCAGTATATGGTATTTCATTACAGTAGCTTTTATTTTATCCACACCTGAGGACACACTACTGATTTTAGACAGAGAGAGGAAGGAAGGGAGAGAGGGAGAGAAGCATCGATGTGAGAGAGAAACCTCAACAGGTTGCCTCTCGTATGCACCCTGACTGGGGACTGAACCCGCAACCTAGACATGTGTCCTGACCGGCAATGGAACCCGCAGCCCTTCAGTTTACGGGACACTGCCCCAAGGAACTGTGGCCAGGGCTGTGGCAGCTTCAACAAACTAATACATTCAGGCTCACTTGGCATTCACCAGCTCCGTGGACCGTGGACAAATTCCTGAACCGTTTTCTGGCGCAATTTCCTAATAATCAGATAATCTCATAGAATTATTATGAAAATTAAATAAAATAATATTTATAAAATTCTGAGTACAATCAGTGGATACCCATCATTATATTGATGTGGTGATTATTCAGCTTTGGACTCATGTTTTAGGGTAGCTTGCATACTGAGTAGGAATAATTTCTGCAGCACAACTGGTAGATGTCGAGCTTGTGACTGTGGATTATTTTTGGAAGAGGGAGCTTTAGAATAGGACTCAGTAGGCCCAGGGTTGAGCTCAGGCATAATGCAAGCAGATGCACTGTGTAACCTTAGGCCAGTCTCTCAGCTTCTGCGGGCCACATCTGTATACATCAACAGATGGTAAAACATAGATAATTCCTGCCCTACTTCCCTCATAGACCTTTCGTGAAGATAAAATGACATAATAAATATCAAAGCAGTTTTAAAAGGCAAACATGACCTATATAAATGTAATAGTCATTGCTGAGATGTTTCTACAGCCTGTACAAGGTTAGTGTGGTTTCACATGCATTCTCTCACCTGGCCCTTATTTGCACCCTTTGAGGAAGCTGTTATTTATGACACCCACTCTCTCTACCCTATTTTACAGACTCAGAAAAGCAACTTAGTGAGTTCAATGAGCTGTCTAAAGTCACCCAGTTATTAAGGGATAAAACTTAAACTTTAACTAAGGTCTTCTGACTCAAAACCCTGTGGCTAAAAAACTAAAGCACACTTGTCCTAATTGCCGAGAAAGAAGAGTAATGGCCCATGGGCATACTTCAATTTGAATTGCTCAATCAAGGGTTACCACTTGCAAAGCTGCTCTCAATCCTATTTGCTTCTGACCTCACACTCCTCTCCTCACAGTTCAAGCTATCCCTGCCTTGAGAGGACTTGAGGTACATGAGCTACCCACAGGATGTGAACCGGAGAAACCACCTCTGAATTTTCTATTTCAAGAATTCTGTGCTCAGCTTTTCACTGGTCAAACAAATGGGTCTGTCTGTTGACCTCAGAAACTTCTATACTGGAAAAAAAAAAAGAAAAGAAAAAATGAGCAGGATAATTTAGCTAATCTAAGAAAACTTCATTATTGAATGAAATCTACACAAGATGTTCTCATAATTAGACTAATTGGATCTTGTTGTTTCTCTCAGTGATGACCAACTGCCTCGTGTTATTTTTTTTCTAAAAATACACTTTTTTATGGGGGTGTGGAAGAGACTATAGGGGGGATGAACGGTGATGAACAGAGACTTGACTCAGGATGGGGAACACACAATGCAATATACAGATGATGTGTTACAGAATTGTGCACCTGAAACCTGTATGATTTTGTTAACCAGTGTCGCCTCAATAAATTCAATTAAAAAATAAAAATTTCAAGTGAATATCATTATTGGAAGGCACCTGTTTTATACCACAACTAGGAATAAATAAGTATGAAAGGTTAAAAAAGTGAAAACACAGCACATTTTCCCCCTGCAGTTCTGTAATGTCTGAAAGAGCACCCACTAGTTAGTCATACCTGGCTACTTAAATTAATTTAAATTAAATAAATTAGAACCAAGTTCTCAGTTACAGTAGTCACATTTTAAGTGTTCTAAGCTACATGCAGATAGTGGCTACTGCATTGGACAAAGTAGGTCTGGAACATCTTCATCACCACAGAAAGTCTTACCAAACAGCGCGGTTACAGATGGTACTTGGGAGCAACGTGAATGACACACCAGTCAGGGCAAGTGGGGGCATCAGCTACGAAGCTATAAAGAAGGAAAACTCTCGGAGTATATGTGGGCGATGCTCTTCTGAGAACTATCCTCCAGACAGGACTTGGCCAACACACTTGGAGTGGCACAATCTTCTTGGAAAGCCTTTCTCCACTGAGGTGAACAGGAATACTCTCCTTGCCTGGATCCTTAACCATGCAACTCTGATTCTTGCCCTGATCACATTTTGGTTCCCCACTTGCTACTTAGGAAACCTTAAGCAACTTATTTAACACAATTAAATCTCCACTTTCTCACCAGTAGATGGGGAATGGTAACAGTATCTACCTCATAGGAGTGTTGTAAAATTAGTATTAATGGCAAATAGCTAATGGAGTACTTCTGATACGCCAGGCATTCCTCTGAGAACTGTAATAAGTAAGGCAAGTATCTTGAATTTGCCTAAAACCACATACTTGTCAATGGCAGAGATGGGACTGAATGTGGAACATCTGTCTGCTTCAAAATCTAAAATGTTCTCGGCATGATGCCTGACATGTAGAAAGCGCTCAAGAATTGGTAGCTGTTGGCATTATCACAATTCTTTTTATCACTGTAAAGCTATGAATCTGCAATCTGATTTTACAGTCAACTTCTCTCAGCTCAGTTCTTCTAAGTGCCCCTGAGATGCGTGTCTTAGCCTGTGAAGTTAAGAGCCATGCCCTGGATGGCAGTGGATGCGCCCACCAGCTGGCCAGCTCGTCTATCACTCTTTGTCTCGCTGCATGCCTTTTACAAGCTATACATGTCCATTCTTAAAAAGGCATTAATATATTTTATAATAAATGCTTTTCAGACAATTCTTTTCTTTCACCCATTTCTTAACTTCACTAACAAAAACACCAGATCTAAGATTCCTGGGAGACCAAAAACCAAAGCTGTGGTGAGTTAACAAAAATCTCGGAGACCGCTTAAATTCGTAGAAGAGATGCGGATAAGAAATATTTAAACTCAAGCAAAACTCCATTTTTTAAGGTATCTTTCCATGTTCTGGAAACTTTCAGCTTTGATTCACCCACCAACCCAGGACCGCGTTCACTTGAGTTAAACTCAGTGAGATCAACAAATGCCTGAACTCAAATGTCAGGAATATTCCACAAAACTGCATCTCAAGACCTTTAATTATATTTTAAAACATCTGGCTGACTCTGTAACACCGGAAATATTCTTTTAATTCAAGCAAAAAGACAGGCAAGAACCATATTCCAATAAAAATAAAGCTATCCAGAGGAAACAGGCATAAAGAGCTGACAGAAGCATAAAGTGATGAAAAATAGGTAAGGGAAATGGAATCTGAGTGAACAGAATTATGTAGGACATGCCTCCTGCCACTGGCGGGGCCTCATTTGGAATGGGGCTTCACAAAGGCTGTTAGACAGAGTAACAGACTAATATAAAAACATGGATGTCACAGCTGTTGTTAGCGATGCTGCAGTGCCAAAATGAGAACATGTGTTTCTTTCCCGAGAGCACCCTGAAATGTATTTCCACAATGTCAATTTTTGTTGGCTCCTTGAAAAATCTTTGCACTCAACAGTGTTAAGATAAACAGAACTTCTGTCTTTTAATGAGCAGAGTGGTGTTCATCATTTCAACAATTTAAATAGTAACAACTACATATCAAGCCCTGAACTAATGATACTGTTTGATGATGATGCCTTCAAGTTTCCAGAACATTTTCCCACACAGCCATTCAGTCCTCCCAAAAAGCTGGGAAGGGGATGTCATTATCATCCCTGCTTTATAGGGGAGAAAAAACTGAAGTTCAGAGAGTCTCAGTCGCCTCTGAGACTATTTCTCTCGATTTCATTGCTTATTTCCACTTACATTCAGTGAACCTCTCCCTGCATCACTGAGCTGAGTGAGCCGGACTCACTGCACTGAGAGCACTTGGTGAGAGACTGTACCATCTCTCGCTTATTCTGTGCTATTATTAGAATGCTCTTCTACTTAGTCTGAAATTCTGTGATTTTTTTTTGAGTTCTTAAACCACAGTTTGCAAAAAGAATACATAGATTTTAATTAACATGCTACCTCCTACCCTACTCACTATGTCAAACCATGAGAAGCTGTGGACTTTGTCATTATTACCTTTTATTATGCACTAATTACATAAAGATCATGCCTCCTTCATTCACCAGAGAAGTCTTTCTTAATCCACTGAATTAATCTTTGACCAAGTTTCCTGGCGTGCAGGATCTCCCAAAGGGAAGGAGACTTAACTCTCTTAGGTCACTATGTCCTTCCATTCTGAGGCCTGTGTGTGGATTGAGTTACTGATGAGCTAGATTCCCATCTGGATTTGTCAGGGATATGTGGCAGCCAGATAAATTAAAGGCCCTCATGAGGTGATTCCAGTGTCATTTTTTAAATTCCATTCTGTCCAAGCTTCTTTCTTTCTTTTCTACAAGGACCAGCCTAAGAAAACAGAACTATAGCAAGTCAATCATACCCCTGTGAGTATTCCAATTATTGGGGTGCGGGCAGGGGGTGGTGTAGAATCCCATTATACTGTGTGACAGACCCATCTGGTGTCACATGCTTTTGGCTTAGCTTCTCATTTCACGTGGAGCTTCAGTACATATCACGTTGACAGACTCACCTCGTGATGACAGCCTGTCATTTCAAGAACATGCCACACATCTCTTTGTTTTCTGTCCCAAACTCCTTTAATACCTCCAGAGACTACCTGGCCTTGTTCCAATGGGAGTGGCAAAAGCACAGCCCAGAAGTGCTGGGGAGTTAATGTCCCCACGGGCTACCCTCGACCAACTGGAGCCCGAGGTCAGTTAGTAAGTGTCCCCCTCCCCAGTCCCTCAGTGGCCAATTCCCCAGGCTGCTCCCAGAGGGATCAAGGCCCCCTTGCCCATGGCAGTGATCTTCATAACTCAGCTCACAGTGGCTTTCCCTCCTCTCCTCTCTCAAAGCCCCAGTCCTTTGCATCTGCCCTCTGAGTACACCTCTCACATGAACTGCCCGTACACAAGTCCTGGCTTCGGACTCTGCTTTTCAGGGTAACCGTTTATGGACAACGGCCATGGAATTCCAAGTCTACATAATCTCCTCTTACAAGTGCTGGTTCAGGGACATGCAGGGTCCAGAGCCCATTCTCTAGACTCCTTCAGCTGCCCTAAATAAAAGTAAGAAGACCCTTCCAAGTCCATTCTAGACTTCGGGCCTCTGCATTTGCTATTTCCTCCACCTGGAATGTTCTCCTTAGCTTGTCTTTCAGTCTCGACTCAGTTTGATAACTCCCCAGAACCCTTGTCTGACCACAACATTGCGAGCAGCCCCATTCTTCGGGTTACTATGACATCACCCTGGTTTGTTGTTTTGATAGCTCTTACCACTGCCTGATATTATCTTGTTTATTTATTTGCATGTTTCCTGTGAGTCTACCCTCCACTAGGAGCTTGCCTGTCTTGTTTCCTGCTTTATTACATCCCCCCCGTATATATTCAGTGTTCAACATTTAGATGGAAGAAATGACAGCTACCCAGAAACTTCACTTGCCCTTGTTGTAACAGCATGACTACTGATTCAAAATGACTACTGACTACATGACTACTACATGACTACTGACTACTGACTACTCCATTCAAAAAACGGAGTTTTGTTTGAGTATAATCTGATTTTGATTAGACCATTGGAAAAGAGTTCAGGCCTCTGGGTGGTTGAGCCCATGAATTACCACTTCTGAATTTCTGCTATATTTCAAGAACCAAGAGTAGTGGAAGAGGCACTGTGGGTTACTCATCCATGGCCACAGTATTTTCCCTGGCGCTCTGTATCCTAAGCTCTGGGTGGGAGATCCATAGAATCCATCAGTGTCACCAGAACATGGAAGATGAACAGGAGAAAAAAAAGAGATAAAAATGCAAATCTTCACCCCCTAATTTGGCATACCTTAGCACAGTATGTGGAATGGAGTGAGACGGAGACCCTGCGGAAAAGAGATGTGGGGGAAAATTGCTTAGCCCTGGCTCTAGAACTTAATGGGGAAAAGGAAAGGAGCCCCCCACGGACACACATGGTTGAGATTAGTTTACCAAGAGAGGTGACCAAATGAAGATTGGAAGAAGCTGATCCAGCCAAGGACAGTCATGCATCGTGGCTTATGCATCTTGGACTATCTAGTCTCAGAAACCTTAAATGAAGTGTTAGGAAACTGGATAAGAATGTGGTCCAGCAAAGGAGGCATGAAAGAAAAAGCACACTGATGCACAAGTCACCGTGTTTCCTCAGCAGTCACTTTCTGATGCTTCTTACTTGACCACCCCCTCCCCACTGTTTCTCTCCCTACTCACATCTTTTCACCGCATGCCGCTGAGGTCAACCTTCAACCCCATGCCTTTGCTCAGAGATCTTAACATGCAATCATAAAATTTCAGAGCAGAATATGGAGTTTTACAATATGGGAAAAAAACCTTAAGTGGAATTTTCCTTAGTTGCTGATACGTACTTATAGTCTTAATTATCCTGTGCATTCTGATTGGTAGAGCTAAAATTATAAAGATGTCTACACACTGGTTATTTTAAGGATTTGCAGGATAGGCCAGAAGCAAATGGCCGAGTAGCTGAACACAGAGGTGGGGGGGGCCTGCTGGCCTAGAATGCATCCATAGGATGAGGAAATGGCAAATGGAAGAAACAAGATGCAGCCAGTATGTCCAAGAACTGGCATTTCATAAATAATTACTGCTGCTTTTGGTCTCTCTGAGTCACTGATAAGCATCTCTTGTTTTCCTTAACCTCTTTTCTCCTTCCCTTCTATTATTTATGACTTGATTCTTATTTATCAGGTGCAAACAAGGATTAATACAACATCATCACTGCCCTTCAATGCTGTTATACTGTTTGGGGGCAGGTAGACATATAAACAGGTAATACAAATAATGATCTCCCCTTGGAAGGACCTGATAAACCATTATACACTAAGGTACTAATGACTCGTACGCAATAGCATAAACTATTAACATCTCCCAGGGATGTCTGCAATCAAATAGGGGATTGTGACTTCAAACACTGACTTTTGTGGAATTTCAAGTGTTTGCATTTTCACTAACATTATCTACCATGGTCCATATATTAATGTAGAGTGAATAACTGGGAGCATTCAAGTGCTCTCTCTTTTTAAAATGTATTTTATTCAGCCTTAGCTGGTATAGCTCAGTGGATTGAGCATGGGCCTGCAAACCAAAGGATCACCAGTTCAGTTCCCAGTCAGGGCATATGCCTAGGTTGCGGGTCGGGTCCCTAGTAGAAAGCGTGTGAGAGGCAACCACATTGATATCTCTCTTCCTGTGTTTCTCCTTCCTTTCCCCTCCCCCCAAAATTAAATAAATAAAATCTTTGAAAAATATATTTTATTCATTCATTTTTAGAGAGAGGGGAAAGGAAGGAGAAAGAGGAGGAAAACATTGATGTGAGAGAGAAACATCAATTGGTTGTCTCTCACGTGCCTCCAGCTGGGGACTGGGCCACAACCCAGGCATGTGCTCTGACTGGGAATTGAATTGGTTACCTTTTGTTTTGTGGGACGAAGCCCAACCAACTGAGCCATACTGGTCGGGGCCAAGCTCTCCTAACACAGCTACTATGCAAAAGGGAATTATTTTAAGAGTCGCACAAAACTTCCCTGTCTTATCCAAATTTTTCCTCTGATGAGTCTTTGCTGATATTCCCAATTGAAACTGTTTATAATGACATTTTTTCCATAAGTGCATAAAGTAGAGTAATATATTATTTTATGGTACTATCTAGTTACGATCCACTGGAAACGACATAGTACAATTTGTCCTCATGCCAGTTGAAATGACTAATCCTGGCACAGTGCCACATATCCCCAGCACCAGAAGGATGGTGGATAGAAAACTTATTGCAGAGCCATAACCTTAAGTAACCTCAGCCTTCAATGGGTACAATATTAAACCATAAGAATCATGATTTCATAATTTAGTACATGCTGCAATAAGATCAGACGCGGCCCTAGAGCAGTAATTTGTTTCTACTCCCAGCTCTGTTAATTATCGTGGCCTTGGGCAAGCCTTGCTGTTCTCATCTATAAAATAGAGGACCATGACGTTCAATGAATCCGAGGTTCTATCTACCTCTATCCTTGCGTAGTAGCTACGTTAACTGAGGACTTAGAAGGAACAAAAGCATTTTCTGGACTCTTTGTTGCACTCATCATCTACGTTTTTTGCTCACGCATTTCCAAATTGTGGTTCGTTGTATATATCAATAGATTTAAATGAACTTGACAACTTACCAAATAAATGATCAGAAAGAGAAAATTCATCCGTGGCAGGTAAGTGAGAGTGTTGGATGAGATTCATTTTTGATCCCATCCAAACTTTTCTATGTGAGAATGCACCTTTGTTATTGTGGTCTTCAAAAATACACCCTGGAAGGCAAATAAATAAATTGAGAATTTAGGGGAGAGGAGGAAGATAGTTAAGAGAGAGGGGGAGGGAGGGTGCAAACTAATTTACAAAACTGTGAGTTTGTCATTTGCCAAGGCCTTTTTGTATGTATCTGCTGGCACTATTTATCATTTTTACACCTAATTTGAACTTATCCATGTCCAGGGTATATGCTTTTGAAAGGGATACTCTCTAAACTTATTTAGGAAACATCATAAATTCTCATTTAAATTTCAACACTTGGGAAATTTGGGCAAAGTGTGATGACATTTTGGTTGTCTTTATTTCTTTAACATACAGAAAAAAATAGAAAGAAATATAAAGGCCTCAAATCAATGATTTAATATCTTAAATTTCATTCTAAAATTGAACAGTTTTTTGCACAGACACAAAAGTAATTAAGACCACTTTCTACTGGAATTTTCTTGAATAGGCACTATGTCAGCAAATCAAAAATTCAGAAAATATTTCCCCAAGATCTTTATCTTTGTCTTTTAGAGAAAATTTAAGGGATTTTCATTCTCACTCTCATGGTCTACCTTGGCCATTTATTTATCTGGGATAAAAAAAGTTATGATAAATAGAAAAATAATGGTAAATCTCACCAAAATGTCTGAAGTTGCATCCTGAGGAGATGTACAGAATTAATCCAAGAACCCAAGAGCCAGTAGTGTTCACTTTTAGTTATATCTCTTCTTTCCTTCCTTCTTTTCTTCTTTCCAATATGTCTTCCACCTCCCTGAAGAAGTAATTTGAAAGGTCAAATAATAAAAATATGTGCTACAGAACCTCCTTTCCAAGGCTGTTTTCTGAGGTGACTTTCAAACCTTTTTATCCTATCTCTAGAAGGCAATCACTTTGTTTACAAATATATAAACATTTATATTTTCTACTCAGGAAGGGAGTATAGGGGGTTTTTATTGGACTAATATTTATTACTTTAGAACTGTCCCAGTATTCATGTCTTTCTCTCTCACTCGGCGGAAGGATCCAGTTCCAGCAGAGGCGGGCGGCAGATGTGGCTGCTGGGAAGGCAGTCCACCAAACCATGTTCGCCGCATTCATTCACTGATTCATGCTTTCAAAACACATTTGCTGAGGACTTCTTCAGCACTAAGCTCTGTGCTGGATCTTTGGAAATAAAGTGATGAAAGGGAAAAAGCATCCACGATCCATGACATCAAGCTTAATGAGGAATAGAGACATTAGAAAATGATCATACAAATATAGCGTGTACTCAAAGCTGCTGAGGAAGTGAAGATTAGGGTGCTCTACCAGAGAGGTCAGGTGGGAAAAGGAGGCAAGATAAGGAAGCAGCTGAGGGAGGCTGTGGTTTGAAGAGCAGTTTTTATTTTACTTTAAATTTTCTTCATGTACAGTTCACATTCAGTATTATTCTGCATTAGTTTCAGTGGTGTAGCATAGGGACCTATACTTAGATGATCGTATTATACTCCACAAGTTGTTCCCCTTGATATTTCCAGTACCCAACTGGCACCACCCAGTTATTATAACATTATTGACTCTACTCCCTATGCTGTACTTTAGATTCCCATGACTATTTTGTAATTACAAATTTTACTTGTCAATCCCTTCATCTTTTTCAGCCAGCCCCCCAACACCCCTCCCCTCTGGCAACCATCACTCTGTATGTATGAGTCTGTTTCTGTTTTGTTTGTTCACTGATATTGAAGAACCCGTATTTTTAATAACAACATTGAACTGCCTAGTTAAACAATTATAAGCTCTGCCCTGCCTGTAGACATTTCATTATGATGGGCAGTACTCTACAGGGCACATCTGAATTGATGAGGACACACCAGAGGGGCTGAAGAGTTTATAAAAGGAGAGAATCTCCTGTGAGAGGATACGAACTATGTCCACTGTGGGAATGCAGACATATTTGGATCCATGTGGTGAACCAATGGCATGGCGTGATCCTATCAAAGTCTACTGTCCAGCAAGCCGAAGGACTTATTGGGAGAAAACTCATTCTAAAGTCAGAGGGAGCCAGGAAGCATGACCTTCACCCTGAAGCAAAGCCACAGTCATCAGAGGAATGTGTAATTTTCAATGTGGCACAGTGTTTGACCAACCTGTACTAGATTCAAGAGGCCTTCTTGCCACACTGGTGTGAAAAGGGAGGAAGTTAAAAATAAAAATGAAACTTGGATACATCAAAGTATAAGAAAGACCTTCCTAACACAACACAATAAGTAGGAGAGAGAGCTCATTTCAACTCCAGCCTCACCCTCCCACAACTCTGCCACATGTCACAGTGGAACTTTGACCCCAACAGGACTCAGGGCCATTCTGGGGCAATTGTGAAATAGCCCCAGACTTCACAGATTGTGGCTGCTGAGCTGTCACCATAACCCATGAGAATGTCCAGCAGAGGAGCTGTGACCACCGGTTGGGTCCTGCTCTCTCCAATGCACACAGAAAATAGCAGAATAAGTGGCCAGAGCAGCCTGGATTATGAACAAACATGAGGAAACCCCAAAGCACTCCAGAAATACTGGCAGGGAGGAAGACTCTGGTAGGGAGCTGGAAGTCCTAAAGAATAAGCCAATGAAAGTTGTTATTAATGGGCCCTCATTCATCCTCACAAGATGTTTGAGGACTTGGGAAATTCAAGTTTTAGTATGTGTAGTGAATTGTTACGTATATATTCAATGTGTATATATTTTTTATTTTAAATATATTTTATTGGTTATACTGTTACAGTTATCCCATTTTTCCCCTTTGTGCCCATCCACTTGGTACCCCCCTCTCCTCCAGCATTCTTCCCCTTAGTTCATGTCCATGGGTTGTGCATTTAAGTTCTTCGGCTACTCCATTACCTATACTGTTGTTACATCCCCCTGTCTATTTTGTACCTACCAATTTGTGCTTCTTTAATCCCTGTACCTTTCCCCCAATTTTCTCCCTTCCCCCTCCCAACTGATAACCCTCCAAATCCATTACTATGATTCTGTTCCTGTTCTGGTTGTTTGCTTAGTTTGTTACTTGGATTCAATTATTGATAGTTGTAGATTTATAGCCATTTTAATGTTCATAGTTTTGATCTTTTCCTTATATAATTCCCTTTAGCATTGCATATAATAATGCCTTGATGATAATGAACTCCTTTAGTTTTACCTTGTCTGGGAAGCACTTCATCTGCCCTTCCATTCTAAATGATAGCTCTGGATAGAGCAATCTTGATTGTAGGTCCTTTCTTTTCATCACTTTGAATACTTCTTGCCAGTCCTTCCTAGCCTACGAAGCTCCTTTTGAGAAATCAGCTGATAGTCTTACAGGAACTCCTTTGTAGGAACTCGCTGCTTTTAAGATTTTTCTCTTTATCTTTAACCTTCAGCATTTTCATTATGATGTGTCTTGGTGTGGTCATCTTTGGATCCAACTTGTTTGGGACTCTCTGTGCTTCCTGGACTTGTGTGTCTATTTCCTTCACCAAATTAGGGAAGTTTTCTTTCATTATTTTTTTCAAGTAAGTTTTCAATTTCTTGTTCTTCCTCTCCTCCTTCTGGTACCCCTATGATTTGGATATTGGTACATTTAAAAATGTCCCAGAGGTTCCTAAGCTTATGCTTGGTTTTTTTTTTTTTAATACTTTTTTCTTCCTGCTGTACTGATTGAATGTTTTTTCCTTTCTTGTGTTCCAAATCATTGATTAGATTCTCAGCTTCATCCCCTCCACTGTTGGTTCCCTGTAGATTTTTCTTATTTCACTTAGTGTAACCTTCACTTCTGCCGGGCCCTTTTTTATGCCATTGAAGTACCCAGTGAGTTCCTGGAGCATTCTGATAACCACTGTTTTGAACTGTGCATCTGATAGGTTGCTTATCTCCATTTCATTTAGTTCTTTTTCTGGAGTTCTGTTCTATTTTTTCATTTGGGCCATATTTGTCTCATTTTGGCAGCTTCCCTGTATTTCTGTGTGTTGGGTAGAGCTGTTTTGACTTCCTGTAGTAGTAGTGTGGCCTACTGTAGAAAGGGCACCTGTTAAGTTGCATGGGGTGGAGCCTTAGGTAATTGCCAGGGCAGGGCAACCCATGTCACCGCTCTGTTGTTCTGTGTGGGGGAGGGCTTACAGATGGGACAATGCTGCTGCCTGGCCTCTGAAGTTTTCCTGTCTCCTGACACTCACACTTCACCCTCTCCCCATATGCCACTGGTGCCCTTCCAGCTACTGCCCTGGTGCTGAACACTAGAGGGAGTGAGTCTGCATGAGTCCTAAGTCCATGGTGGATCATTTAAGATGAGTCTTGAGAATCTGACAGTTTCTTACACCACCTCAGCCCTCACTGGTTTTTACAGCCAGAAATTGTGGGAACTTATCTTCCTGACACTGGAACCCTGGGCTGGGTGGTCAGGGCTGGGGCTGGGATCCCTCACTCCCAGGACACCCCTCCCATTTTTTATCCACCACAGGTAGATGTGGGACTGCCCATTCCTATCTCTGCATTTCTCTGCCCCACTCATTGTCTCCATGCCTCTCCATGCCTCTCCATCTCTTCACTTTCTACACATCTCTCAACACCTCTCCACACCTCTCTGCATCTCTACCGTTCCTCCCCATCTGGAAGAATGTGGCTTCTTTAAACCCTTGGTTGTCAGACTTCCATGCAGCTCAATTTTCTGACAATTCTAGGTGATACTGGTTTTGTAGTCTACTTGTATTTTATGCTATAGTTGTGCATGGAGGCAAAGTGTGTTTACCTGTGCCTCCATCTTGACCAGCTCAATGTGTATATATTTATGTACCTGAACTATATATAGTTATATATGTGTCTGCATATTGTATAAGTGGATTGAAAAGTCTCTCAAAATTTATACAACTAGTGTTCCATATTGAGTTTCTCTTATTTTTGTGGTAGGAAATTCCAGGTTTCCCTGAAGACCCAGTTGCTCTGGTCTTTAAAAAACAAGAGATTTCAGTTCTCTGACTCTTAGATTTCCCCCCATGCTAACTCTTTCTCATATTTGTCTTTTTTGACTTTTAGTTTTGTTCATCAAACTCCCCAACCTTGATACGGCACATCTGAGCTCTCTAATATTTTCCAGGTACACTCATCTTCATTTTGGATTCTTACACTGTATTTTCCTCTATCTATTCATATTAGCTTGGCATCTTCAATTCCAGTACCTGGCACACAACAGACCCTCGAGAAATGTTACCTCAATTAAATGATTTGTATTGTTTTTTTTTTCTTAGTTCCATCAAATCCCCTGACATTCACATTCTTTCTGAATTTCATTTGGGAAGATAAGAATTTCATTCTCCTGTAGGTGCAAAGGACAGAATTTATCACCCTTATCCAAACAAAAGTCCCATTCCCCTAATTCTGTAACATTTGAGTTATTACCCCTGGCGGGAGACCCACTATGTGCATGCCCCCAAAGAACTAACAGCAGAGCCCTCCAGAATCTGGACAGGAGGCAGTCTGCTCAAGTCAGGTTTGTTGGGGTTGTGATTCCTGAAGGGGCTTAAAGAAAAGGAAATGTGAATTTTTTAAATGGCGACGGAAGCACAGAGTAAGCAATTCAAATAGTACTCGGAAAAATAGGTCCTTCTTCCAGCTCCATCACCCACTTCCCTTACCAAAACTCCACTACAACGGTCAGCTTCTAGTGTGTCCTTCTGCATGCTGTGCCCACTCGTAGCATAAAGGGCCCTGAAACACTGTACCTTAAACTGGGTCTGGCAAATTATTGCCCACAGGCCGAGCTGGTCAACTGCCTGGTTTTGTACAGCTTGTGAGCTAAGAATGGTTTTACATTCTCAAACAGTTGAAAAAATTAAAAGAAGAATATTTTGTGACACATATAATTACATGAAATTCACATTTAAGTGTTCATAAATAAAGCTGCATTGGCACACAGCCACATCTACTGGATTATGGATTATCTACACTTCTTTCCCTCCACAATGGCAGAGTTGAATAGTTGCAACATAACTCTATGGCCCTCAGAGCCAAAAACATTTACTATCTAGCCCTTTGCAGGAAAAATTTGTTGATATCTGCCATAAACAAACAACAGAAGAAAATTTTTTAAATCTAGTAATATCATAAGTAAACTATGAATAAATGTAACGAATACCTTGGAGGTGTGAACCCACTTAATTATACACATCTCATAGTGGTGAGGTCTTCTTTGCCTCTTAACAGTTCCTTCTTAGGATTGGCAGCTTTAGCCAAAATTGGCTTTTCATTTAACGAGCACCTACTATGTCCCAAGTATATGGCAGGTGACTCCACATACACTGTTTCTTTAATCAGGGTTACTTCCGGGTCTTTTTTTTCTCTCATACTCTTCACCCCCTTGTTGGGGTAAAAAGTGCAATAGGATGAGTAACTCCCAGGAAACCCCAGATCTCAACCCTGGAGTCTCTTTTTTTTCCCTTCAAACACTCTCTTGCATATAAAGAATCACTTTATAGGCTGACAATAAGCAATGGGAATTCTCATTTGCCTCCATATAAGAAGTTTGCAAAACAATGTTTCCTCAACATGTTTTCAGATTGACATCTAAAAAATAAAATAGATGCAAAAAATTTTCTGAAAAATTGTAAAAATTGCTATTTTTACATGTTGTTAAATTACTCTTAAATTTAAATACCACAGCAATTTAACATTCTCTCTCATCCTTCTAAGGAATACAAGAAGGTGTTCTTTAACATTTGGATTTTTTTTAATCGTCCTGTCCTTCCTTGAGTTCACATTTTATTCCACTTCCCTGCAGCATTTTATCCTAATGTAGCACATTTTTATAATTGAATATCTACTATTGATCATTCTGTCATACTTTTTTGCAACTAAAATACGTATATAAATTTGGATTTTAATATAATTTCACTCTCGCTCATGTGCCTCAGTGTATTGAGTGCCAGCCTGTGAACCAAAGCATTGCCAGTTCGATTCCCAGTCAGGGCACGTGCCTGGGTTATAGGCCAGGTCTCCAGTAGGGGGCATGTGAGAGGCAACCACACACTGATGTTCCTCTTTATCCCTCCCTTCACCTCTGCCTAAAAATAAATAAAATTTAAAAAAATTTTCTAGTGACTATGATTTCAAGTGTTTAAATAAAATTTTTCTGGATTGACTTTATTACCACTTACTATTAGCACCTATGAGACTTGCTACACAAATAGGATGGCACATTTATCCTCGTGCCAAAGAGCACAACTAGAAACTGTGATCTGTTGTGGAAGAGAGCCTGCAGATAAGAAAGGAAGATGCCACTGTCACATAACAGCCACAGCAAACACCGGCGGAGCACATGCATTAGTGGAAACATGCCTCCTTAGGAGGAGAGTTAAAACTTCTCTCTAAATAATGAAATTTGAGAAACTGCAGATGGGGAGAGACTAGGAATTCTCCGATGTTACTAAGAAAAGCCCAGATAATGGGAAACCACCATTTCTATTTAGATGGATTGAATTATTTGTTAATACACAAAGGACTAAAGTTCAGAATCAGAGCAGATAATGGAAAATAGCTGAATTTCCACTGCTTTCCTGAAAAGTTGTTAAAACTTGTTTTAAATGAAAGTATTTTTAAAGTAAAAGGGCCATTGCAGAAAATTCAGACAATACAGAAAAGTGTTTTTTTTTTTTTTTTTTAAATATATTTTATTGGTTATGCTATTACAGTTGTCCTATTATCCCCCTTCATTCCCCTCCACCCTGAATACCCTCTCCCACCCACATCACCCCGCTTTACTTCAGTCCATGTG
>CM052539.1:14312462-14337002 GCA_028533065.1 Trachops cirrhosus
CCTTGGTTGTCCGACTTCCATAAACTTCAATTTTCTGTCAGTTCTGGTTGTTATTTTGTTTCTATATCTTTGTTGTCCCTATCTTGGTTGTGCGAGGAGGCACAGTGCGTCTACCTATGCCTCCATCTTGGCCGGAAGTCCAGAATCCAGAAAAGTGTTTTAAATGCCAAGTTGCATTCTATACCTTTTTTTCCAATTTACACTCCCACCAGCAGTGAATAAGAGCCCCTTTCTCACCACGCCTTCACTGGCATTACTACTCTCACTTTCAACAGTCTTTTCTACTTACTAGGTGACAAATCCTATCTCACTATACGAAACTGTATTTCTTTGATTATTAGTAAAATTGAAAAAAAATTACATCCCTATTGTCTATATGCAGTAGTTTCTACTTTCTGTTTATATATCTTTTACCATTTTTCTATGGAATTGTTCATCTTTTTTACTGACTTACAAGAGTTCTTTGTATCTTGAATGTATTAGCATCCTGGTATATTTTGCTATGAATATTTTCATTTGCCTTTTACTTATCTTTATCTGAAAAGTGTTATATTGTATATAGTTAAATATATTAACCATATGCAAACTTTCCTTTATTGCTTTTATGTTTAGTTTATGGTACAAGGTAAATTTTTCTTAGAATTGCATGTTAAATACTTTTCCCTTTCACATTGATTCATGAAGCTTCTTCAATCAAAACTGAATTTAGTTTTTCATGGATCATGCAGCTACATCTTGTATCAATATCACCCTTTCCTGCTATTGTTTATTCTTTTTCAACATTTCTTAAGATATTCTCATCTTTTTGTTCTCCATGATAAACTATCACATCTTGTATCACTTTTTTTTAATGGAAGTTTCATTGGGAATCTGAGATGGTACCAAACACATATTTAGGTAAGAAGATATATCTTTAAAATATTCATTTTTTGCCTTTTAGGGGCAAGGTATATCTCAAGTTACTCAAAGGAACGCATATCTCTTAGCTTTGCAGACTTTTTTCCATGTACGTCTCAACCTCTTCATGGTTGCTTCTCCTGCCATCCATCTTCCTCCCTCCCCCACTGTGCAGTAATTAATAATTTGACTGCATTGGTCTTGTCTTCTCCACTCTATCCCCAGATTGTAAACTCCTAGAAGGCAGAAATCATAGATCATATTTCTTTTGCATCTCCCTTTCACGGAGAGTAGTATTCTGCACACCCATAAATAATAGCTGTGGCCTAGCAAAAATGCCACGGTGGGGCATGAGAAGATTAGGATGGAAATCCAGTTTTAAGCTTTTATAGCTTCATGTATGACCTGGAACTATTCACTCAACATCCCCCTCTGCACACTACATGCTGAGCCTCAGCTTAATAAGGGTTTAAAAATTTAAATAATATGGCTGCTATAAAGATTAAAAGGCGAACCATTAATGTTTTCACACATATATATAGGGTAATGTACAAAAATGTTCACTGAATTGTTTCCAATCACAAACAATTGGAAACAGCATACATGTCCATCAACAAGAGAATGAACACAATAAAGAAATAGTATATTCACGATCAAATACTATGCATAGTATAGTATTTAAAATGAAGAAACTGGGACTATGTACTCACACTGGTAAACTGAAAAACATCATATTAAGCAAAAGAATCAGGTTGCAGAATAATACATAACAGTTGTATAAAATTTATATGTTTAAAGATATGCAAAACAATGCTACATATTATCATTGACACTCTAATGCAGGCATCAGCAAGCTATGACTCATGGGCCGAATTCAGCCTGCCAAGGACCAAATTTGCCCTTTTATTTACACATTATCTATGGCTGTTTTCACGCAACAGTGGCAGAGTTAAGTAGTTGCTACACAGGCCACATGGTCTGCAAAGTCTAAAATATTCACTATGTGGCCTTTATAGAAAAAGCTTGTGCTGTCTGCTGTAACCCATAGAAGCATGCAAGGAAGTGTCACACCTGCATTCAGAACAGTGGTGCGGAGCAACTGGGCAAGTACAGAGGGAATTTCCAATGCGTTCCTTCTTAACCTCGGGGGAGGGGTATGGTAAATACAAGGGAGTTGATTATATTACTTCATTTTTTGCATGTTGGAAATATTTCATAATGAAAAAAAGATTGATTGAAATTATATATGTGAAAGCCTTCCTCATCGGTAAAGATGTGCAAGTTTATACAGCAATTCTTTCTTACAAGCTCTTATGCACACACAAACATACACACATACATTTTTAAGACTTTGAAGAGAAATTAATTTCTTCCCATAAGATGTTTGGAGGCCCTAACTGTTCAATGAGGCCCTACTGGAAATTTTGAGTGGCATAATGAAATCTATTTGGTTGGCCAAAAAGTTTCTTTGTTTTTTTTCTGTAAGATGGCTCTAGTAGCACTTAGCTGTCTTTAACTTCATTCAAAACAGTTTTGTTAGATTGTATTGTGACAGCTGTCATATCAGTGTATATTTTTTAAAAATTTAGCAAAATTGGTGAATTTTTGTGTAGTCATTTTAATATTGAAGATGGAAGAAGATAAGCAATATTTTTAGCTTATCATGCTTTATTATTTCAAGAAAAGTAAAAACACAACTGAAACATAAAAAAAGATTTGTGCAGTGTGTGGAGAAGGCGCTGGGATTGATCAAACATGTCACAAGTGGTCTGCGAAATTTTATGCCGGAGATTTCTCTCTGGACGATGCTCCACGGTTGGGTACACCAGTTGAAGTTGACAGCAATCAACTTGAGACATTAATTGAGAAAATCAGTGTTCTTCCATGTGGCAGATAGACAACATACTCAAAATATCCAAATCAATAAAATTATTGGTGAAAATGAAGAAATGTGTCTTTTATTTTATGGAAAAAAACCATACGTTTTTTTTGGCCAACCCAGTATCTTCAAGATTACTCGAATGAAAAAGTGGGACAGGACGGGTAAGCAGTACAAGGCGGAGGGACACTCAGGAAATTGGCTGCTACAGCGGGATGACCGGGCGCATACCACGGTGGTGTCTGTAGAGGCTGAAGGCAGGAACTTGAGTCCAGCACACAGAAAGGAGAAAGGAAAGGAAGAGGCCTGGTGATACAATGTTTAAGCCTTAAGCATTGGTGGAAACAGGGACAAAATGTTTATTTTACTTTATGTTTATTTGTATGATCTGTAACCTAAGTCTTTTTTAAGGACCCAGGAATAATTTCAGAAATGGTATGTGCTGTTTGTTTTTAATGTGATAAGGCACTTAGTGGCTGGTAGCTCTGACTCCCACTTTCTGGTTATCAGTTTTTACTTGTTTAGATACTGTGTGTCACAGGAAGTTCATGGTGTAAGGAGCTACTCTGATTTACCATAAACCACATGCAAATAGAAACCTCGGAAACACCCTGTTCCAGTCAAATGGCTTTGACTCTGACTTAGAAAACTCTCAGCTCTCAGAAGTTAAAACTAAAAATTGGTTTTAGTGCTGATCACCTACAAAGTCTTCACACCCAAAGATACCATTCTTGGTGGCATTTTTCTTAGATGCAACCAGCTGTTGATGGGAAAGTATACATTGTGCTAAACATCTATCTAATCCATTCCTAAAGTGCAAGGAAAAAGTGATCTTTTTCTAGTCATCAACATTTCACGCTCAGGGAAAAGCCCTGGATTCAACCCAAAGGCAAGAAGAATGTTCTTAAGAGAAAAGAAAAGTCATGATCCTTCAAGAGGCTCAGAGGACAAGTCAGGCAGGGAAAAGCCAATTGACTTGGTGTGGGGATTGCTATGAAAGAGGTAAGTGCAAGTCCCTTCAGGAGCACGGAAATGATAGCCATTCATTGAACATTCATTAATTTTCTGCTACGTATCAGGCTTTGACGTGGTGGATGAGGCAGAAAAAATATCCCTGTCTTCATGGGGCATACGTGCAAGTGGGAAAGCTGGATGATGCATAAGGAAACATGTAAGATTGCCAGTGATGATAATGAGAAAATACAGAGGATAGGGAACAGTGATGTGGTTGGAGAAGGTGATCTGGGAAGAGCTCTCTGAAGAGCAGACTTTTAAACTGAGACGTGGAGGATAAGAAGGAGCAGGCCATGTCAAGGAAAAGTAAGTCCAGGCAGAGTGGTCAGCAAGCGCTAAGGACCAGGGCTTGGAGTGCTGGAGGAACAGCAAAAGCCCAGTGAGGCTGGAGATGAGTGAGCAAAGGGTGGGGGTGGGGGCGAGCGGTGCAGGAGATGACATCTAAGAGTAGACTGCTCAATTATGGCCTGTTGACCATGGTAAAGAGTGGATTTTATTCTAAATGGAAGTCATTGGGGGGTTTTAAGCAAGGGTGTGACTAGGAGGATGAGGAAGTCTACCTGAGGATGGAAGGCTAATTTTTGAATTTCGTCTTGAAGGAGCAGGCATTAGACCATGCAAGAGTCATGCAGTGGGGAAGGCACAGGACGGGAAGATAGCATGGTACATTCTGAGCAACCATAACGCATTCTCTTTGCTGTAGCTAGTGAATTCAGTTCAAACCAGTGGAGGAAGGGTGGGCTTTTCAAGGAACAGTGTTGGGAAAATTGGCTATTCCTCTGGTGGCGGGCAGGCAGAATAAAGATTTCTATATTGTATCATCTTGAAAGTAACTCTCAGGTGACTTTGAAATTATGAAATTACTGAGAGAAATATAGGGAAATACATATATGGTCTTCATGAACTTAGAGACTGAGAAGGACTTACTAAACAAGAAATAAATTGAAAAAGAACAATGTTGACTACATTAAAGTCAAGACAACAGCAATAAAGACACCATAAACAAAACTAAATATATGAAACAAACTTGGAGGAAATGTTTACAACATAAATAACAGCAAAAAAAATAGTACGAACAATACATAAATAACTCATATAAATAAAAACAGAAAGGATAAACAATCCGGGGAAGACACTGGCAAAGGATATAAAAAGGAAATTTACCAAAAGGGAAATTCAAGTGGCCAATAAACATACAAAACACGTAGAACTGATTAATAATTAGAATACAAATTAATATAACTAGATACCATTTTCAGACTGTTATATCTTTTCAAGTTTGATAATATTAAAAGTTGGACTAAGGGTATAGGAATACATGTTTTCATACACCACTAGCGGGAGCATGTTTTTTAACCTTTTGCAAGGTTTTTAGCAGTGTATATTACAATAAATGCAATTCTAAATCTTAGGTATCTTCCCTGGAAAACGTCTGCACACACGCACAAGGATGTTCACTGCAGCACTGCTTCTTCTGCCGCAAAGGTGGAAACCGCCGAAATGATCATCAGCAGTGAAATGGCAACACACACTGTGCTCAGTCTGCAGTAGCAAGTATTAGGCTGCAGTTGGAAGGACAGAGGTGGTTATACATGTGTTCACATTGAAAGAGGAAAAAAGAGGGGATAGTTTTGGGGAAGATAAAGAGAGATTTTAGACTCAGTTATAAGGCTGTGATTTTTTGATGAGATGAATGCATTGAGGATCTCATTCCCCATTCTCCATTTGGCCAGTTATAAAGTTGAATGTCATAAGCAGGCATATTTAAATACTCTGGAAGAGAGGGTTGCGGTTCATAGCCCCTGCCCCCACAAATGTACAGCCTCTCCCACTATTCACTTCACCACAGCCATACCCTTGTTATACCCGAGGAACCTACACTGACACACCATATTGCCCGAACAGTTTACATCAGGGCTCACTCTTGGTGTTGTATATTCTATGGGTTTTCCATTAGTGTCATACAGAATAGTTTCACTGCCCTAAAAATCCTCTGTAAGATACATGTATTTTTTGAATAGAGCATCAAAGAGTTCCTGACTCCTTGAAGTCCAATCACAGCCTCAGATTCAGAGTCTGAACTCCAAAAGCATCAGGATCCCCTACTTTACCTCTTTGGAATGACACTGCTTTGTCCTGCTCTCTTAACACTAGACCACAGACAGCTTTTGCAGCCAGCTTTTGCTCCTTAAGTGACAGGCTGGTGCAGATGTGGCATCAACACTAAGAACTTCAGTAGCTCTCTAGGAAATAGAAGCAGATAGTTCTTTGCTTGGCCAGGAAGCTCTGAGCCCCAAACAGTGGGCTTTTCTCTGATCGGCAACATCCCTCAGCAAGACTATCTCCTCCACGGACTAGTGTCTCCCAGAGGACCAGGTTAGACAATTCTGCCAGAACTTGAAAGTGCAAAGCTATGCTATTTCTCCTTTACTTTGAGCTAGTGACATTAATTAAAGTATAAACGGTTCAAGTTATCCCAGGGTCACTGGGACAAGGAAAACGCCTTCAAAATCCATTTAAAATGGGGACCAAAATCTCAACGTTCTATTAGAATTTTTATCTTAAAAATGAGGATTAATAAAAATTTATTTTTTTATTCATGCATACTAATTTTAGTCACCAGAACTCTATTATAATTATTTGACTTAAGAATATATCTACCAGAGACAGTGCTCTCTTGTCTGGGCAAGATTTTTTCCTGGGCAATATTTTATTTCCCGTGCAATATTTCACTTCACAATTATGTTGCATTATATTAGCACAAATTTACAAAGAGGGGAGAAAGAATAGCAGACATTCCTTTACTGCCAAAATTGGAAAGATGCAAACTGAGGGAGGAAATACCTCACCGTGGAGGGCAAAGGGGTTAAGGGATTACAGAGAGAAGAGAGGGGAGGTAGAGAAGAGAGGAGGGAGGGAGGGGGGATATTTTTATATAAGGTGACTTTTGCCTCCCCATGCAGCTCCGTGACTAAAGACAATCATACAGTGCTGCCTTGCAGCTACATCTCTGGGGCTAGAAAATATAGGGGCAATAAATAATACCTGGGAAGAAGAAAACTGTTCTTTCTTTCCCCACCTTTGTGATCTATGTTCCTATCATTTAAGAGAAAAGTGAGATTGTGAGTAAAATGAAGGGAAAACTCTCCCTTTCAAAAAAAGAGCGTACACTTTATTCTTTCCTTTCTCTACCCACGTAATGACCACGAGAGCCTTCTGTATTCTCGTGGCATTGATAACCCACAGCCTCTGTGAACCACACGGTTCTGAGTTTGTCTCAGACGTCCCTAATCACAGCACCATGGTGGGTTCCTGCAGGCTTTAATTAAGATGCTGATAACTGAAGTCTCCAATCAGCCTTCTACACTGACCTCAGGGTTAAAGCAAACAGTTCAGAAAACTTTCCACTTCCCCTGCTCATGGTACAGTCATTAGAAAGTGCCCTACGAATGTTCACATTTGTACTGAGGCTTAACAACTCACTCCTGTCACACTGAAATGTGTGCAGGCTGGTCCACCCGCTGTGCCATCATCCCGGATTTCAGTTTCTCCTGGCCTCCAAAATATCAGAGTAGCAACAAAAAGACTTTTGAGCCAGAAAGACCCGCCCTCATATTCAGAGCCTGCTTGTCCTAAATGTGTGACCATGACAGGTTATTTGTCCTCTTTGAGCCTCAGTTTTCTCATCTGTAAAATGAATATGAGGAGAACTTCCGTGCAGGGTTATTGTGAGAAGAAAACAGGCAATTTAAGGAAAGCCTGTGACCTGTCAGTAATCATTCAACTAGAATTCACTCTGCCACACACACACACTCTTGCACACACACACACATTTCTTTTCTTTCCCAAGTTCTCGGGGGCTCACAGCTAGTGGGTGTTCCATTACAACTGACTAGATCGTGGAGATTTGGAAATAAGAAGAAGAACAAGGATTACATTACTTTCCATCTCCAACTGGGGGGCGAGGGCAGAGGTGTGTGCTGGAAAACAAGGCTGCACGTCCTGAGGAAGGGTCTCAGGAGAAGAGAGCGTCGTCGCTGGCCCGCCCTGCAGCAGCTAACTCAAGTTACATCAGCCCTATTGCAACATTCTCAGCAAAACAGAAAAGTCCACGGTGCAAATGGCACAGGTCCAGAACTTGGAGGTGGGGGAGGTGACAAAGATGAAGGTGTCTATGACAGCTAGAAACCCAGTGATGGCTCCTGAACATCTTTCTCTATCCATCTTGTAATATTTTTTTAATCCTCACCTGAGGATATGTTTATTGATTTGAGAGAGAATGAGAGAGGGAGAGAGAAAGAAACATTGATTGGTTGCCTCCTGTGTGTGCCCCAACGGAGGATCAAACCCACAACCCAGGCATGCGCCCTGATCATGAACTGAACCTGCAAATCTTGGTGTATGGGATGATGTTCCAACCAACTGAGCCACCAGCCAGGGCATCCCTCTTGTAGATCCCCCTGAGGTGGCTCTAAGGCAACACCAGATTTCTTTAAATCTAGGTGTGTTTCTCAGAGAAAGCATCCAGAATGAGTCATGTACATACCCATACCACCCCCACTTCTAAATAAAACCTTATTTGAGAGAAATGATCCAGGCTCACCCCAGCACTGCTAATTCACTATGGGGCGGAGATGCCTTATCTGTAGGTTCAGACATTGGACACTTTTAATAATAAAGTTCTCCCTAATAATTTCCCTCTTTTTAAAGTATTTCCATCTGCTCTAATATGAGAAATGAAAAGCAATAAAAGAGCTTACAATGGAAGTCAAAAGAGAAAGCTTTTTAAACCTACTCTCCTAGGGAGAACTTTCATTTCAATTAAGTATAACTTAAACATTGTGCTACGCCTAGCTTCCAAGTCATCTGACGTTAGCAATATTCCCAGACCCACACCAGGATTTGACAGATCACCAAAATGTAGAACCCCATACAAGTCAAATTGCCTATGGAATCAGAACAGAGGCATTTCCAGAATGTACTGCCCCAGCGATTCTCCTGGGTGACCACAATGTTAAAAAGACATTTCTAAATAATTGTTCAATAAGGTCAACAACTTTTTTTTCAATAAGGTCAGTTAGACTCATTAACTTTTGCTCCGTTCTGTTTGCTTTTAAGAGTTTTCCCTTTTTTTTTAATTTTCAGGATTTTATATCAAATTCTACCAACCTAGCATTTATTCGTCGACCCAACTTCCTGATGTTAAAGAGAAACTTTAAATGACCACTTCCCCTCTGTCGCCATGAGACGGATAAACACCCCACTTCCAGCGGAATTAGGTACTCACTCGGGATTGTCTCAGGTCAGAGATGAACTTTCAAAGCCAGGGAAGATCCCGAGTCCAGTCTTCCTCTCCAAATCCCAGCAATTTTTCTACAAATGTTCACCAAGTGTGCATCGTTGGGGTGAATCCAGGAGACGACGGAGCGAGGAGGAGGGAGTCTAGCAAAAGCTGTGGATGATCTCGGCGGCCTTCCGGCCCAGCAGCATCTCTGCCTTGGCTCCGAGCCTCAGGGACGCAGATTAGTCATTAACAATCCTGTCCCTGCTAAATGATATAAACACAGAAAGGGAGAGGCTGGAGATTCCCAGGAACCACTCCCAGTGCCCCCAAGCCGGGAATGGGACAAAGCCAGGAGCCCCGAAGCTTGCATTTGAAAACACTTCTCCTCAGGCTGTTTTTTCAGTTTCTAAGTACCAGATTTCTGTACACATTATCACTTTTTTTTTTCTGTACACGTTTCCTCTCTGCAATTTCTTTTAATTGTTTCACCACCTCCCAGGGACTGAAGTTTAGAAACTCTGAGCCTTCTCGACCCTTCCCCTCTCCCAGGCATCCTCTGTCAAGTAATAACAGATTCTGTGGACTCTATCTTTGGAATGTTTTTTATTTTCATCCCACACTTTTCCTCTGCTAATTTGGGCCGATCACAGCTTCCTTTCTTACGGAAAACATTGGCCGCATAACTCTTTTCTCTCTTTCCTCTCCTTTTTTCTCTTTTCCTAATTGCATGGCATTATAAAGTATGAGCTCCAGTAAGATGCTTACTTTGGTCATGACCTTCAGCAGGATACTTTAGCCTCTCCAAGTTCGGTTTCCTTGTCTGTAAAATGGGGATGGAGTAACTAACTATCTCACGGACCACTGTGAGAATCGCTAAAAATGTATAAAATGTCTAGAAAACTGCCTTGCATATGGCCAGCACCCAATACATTTTAGCTGTTAATGATTTCTCTCCTTGAACAAATACTGATTGATTTTCTGCACATATGCACCCAGCACCTTGCTCGGTATTCTGTTAGTCAAAAATCCCCAAGGGGTTCCCACTGCCTAAAAAAGAATTGTAAAAATGATATGCATGACCTGACATTCAGAACTCCCCTCCATACCCTGACAATCTATCCTTAAACTATCTTTCTAGCATTTTCTCAACTCCTGTCTCTTCAGAGGCCCAAACCTCTTGCCCAGTGATGCCAAGCGCTCCTGCCTTCATGCCTTTGCCCAAGCTCGTTCTTTTACCTGGATTATCTTCCCCTCAAAACCACAGGGCTTCCAGGCCCGTTGCAAATGCTGAGTTCTCCCTGAAGCCAACCCTATCTCTCACCTGCCCTTCCTACCAAACTCCCTTCAGCCTTCATTTCTCTCTGCTGTCCCTTAATTCCTCTGACCTTGCAGATAAGATAAGTTGCCTACTTATCTCATCCTTATCTCTGTTACAAGAACAAAATTTCTAGAGGACAAACACGGGGAGCAGACTTTCCTTTGTATCCATCCCTGGGCTTAGCATAGTGTCTCTCGGGAAAAAGTATTGCATAACTATTTGCTAACTGAATCAATGAGTGAGTTGAGAAAATAGCAGTTTTTCAAAGTAACGTGTCTGCACATAAATGGCAGGTGTGTGCATGCTTTTGTGTGTGTGCACATAATGTTCTCTTTGGTAAAGTAAGTTAGTGGAAGGCCATGCTAAAATCTGTTAGTGTCTTTTACTTCTCTCATTACATAGCATGCGTAGGTCCCACGGTTCCTACTCCCTACCCCACGGGCTCCAGATGTACTGAGGCACACTCCCCATACACCTTTATCACAAGGGAGAGGGGAGTCTGGCCCTGCACACTCTCCCTCGCCCGTCTGAAGTGGTTTTGCGATGACACTCCCCATGCTCCCTGCAGCTCCCGGCTGCCCAGGGGATTCCTGCCTGACTCCCAGACCAGTTCTTCGTGGATGACAAGGGACAAGTTGTGATTTTATTCTCCCCAGTGGCAGTGGAAGGTGATGGTTGAGGACACAGACTCTGGAGCTGATGGTCTGAGTTCAAATCCCAATTCTACCACTTATAAGGAGTGTGACTTTAGCTTTTAGTTAATATTTCTACGCCTTAGTTTTCCCACCTACAAAATGGATATAGAATTGCTACCTATCTCATGGTAGTATTGTAAGGATTAAATAAAGTAATACATGCAAAGTGCTATACATGTAGTATATTTGAAACACAGAAATGAGATATAAGCATTAGCTGCTATTTTTTTGTCTGGCATTTCACACTGACTGTCATATTTGCCCAACTGCACTAGATGTGAAGGATCTCAGGTGCATTGGGAGTGAGGAGTAAGGAGGAAAGAGAGGGAAAGGGGAGGAAAAGGCAGCAGCAAAGGCTCTGAGGCAGGAGGTAGCTTGGAGAATCCTGTGAAGAGGAAGCCACAGTTTTACGACTAAGAGTGTGGAGGAGGCAGGAAGAAAGGGGGTAGAGCAGGCAGGGCCAGTGCTGTGCTGGGAAATGTCCACCAACCGGCTCTCTGAGGGGCGCGGTGCACGCACGCCCAGACACAAACATCCCCACACACACGAACACGTTCATTTAAAAATTTTTTGATACAGAAGATGTGTAGTTCATGTTTTACAAATAATAAAATATGCCATATACAATTTTGTGTATTTTTGTAAATCCCATATGGCCAGTTGATTCTCACAGAATTCTTTCATTGAGTTTTGCTGAAGTCTAGTACTGGTGGCCAACTTACGGTTGCAGTACAACCAGGATTTGACAAATGGAACTGCATCCCAGTCCACTAATTCTTTTCCCAATATATTTATTATCATGGAATCACATATGTGATCTACTGTTAAACTGCTACTCACATACAAATTATACTCATTAACTTTGTAAGCTCCTTTTCAGCTCCAACACTATGTATACTGGAGAATTACTTGTTCATGAATGATATGAGCAGTTTTTGCTGAATGACATGTTTCTGAATAGAGAGAGGGGAAAGGAAGGAGAAAGAAGGGGAGAGAAATGTTGATTGGTTACCTTCTGTATGTGCCCCACCGGGAAGGAACCTGTAATCCAGGCAAGTGCCCTGACCGGGAATCGAACTGGAAATCTTTCATTTTGCAGGACAACGCCCAACCAAATGAGCCGTGCTGGCCAGGGCTCTTCAGTCATTTCTTTTTTGTGTGACTTTCACAATCTAACAGCTACAAATGTGACATATTTTTATGTTTAATTAGCATTATTAACGTCTCCATCATTTAGAGGTCAGCAAGCTTTTTCCCCAAAGGGCCAAAAGGTAAATATTTTAGATTTTGAGGACCACATGTGATCTCTGTCATATTTTACAACCTTTTAAAAATCTAAAACCTCTTTTTAGCCTGCAGGCTGTACAAAAACATTCATGGCCAAATTTTGTCTGCTGACCTTAGTTTACCAACCCTCAGACCAGTGGCTCTCAGTGGGGAAAAGAGGGCAATTTTGCCTCCCATAGAATATTTGACAATATCTGGAAACTACTATGGTTGTCACAAGTTTGGAGGAAGTGCAACTGGAATATTGTAGGTAGAGGCCAGGGATGCTGCTAAACATCCTACCATGTACAGCATATCCCTCCACGACAAGATTATCCAGCCCCAAAGGTCAAGAGTACTGAGGTTGAGAATCCCTGCCGTAGACAATCAATACAGCAATAAATCAAATCCTGATTTATAGATTTTGCTAATGTCCAAGTGTAGCGCTGGCTGGTGTGGCTCAGGTGGTTGGAGAGTCATCCCATAGACCGAAGTGTCATTGGTACGAATGCAAGTCAGGGCACGCACTCTCAGGTTGCACGTCTATCCCCAATCAGGGCACGTGCAAGAAGGCCACCTGTCCATTTTTCTCCCCACATCTTCCTCTCTCTCTAAAAGCAATGAAAAGAAAATGTCTTCGGGTGAGGATTAAAATAATGAATTTCCAAGGTTTAAAAATTCTCATGGCCAAATTCAAACTATAACATGATTCACTTAACATGGAGTTGGGAAGAGATGTACAGGGGCACATCGTTATTTAGTATTTCCACTATACAGATATAATAGACATAAGTGACCATTTTATTAAAGATTTCACTTATTTTTAGAGAGAGGGGAAGAGAGGGAGAGAAACATCGGTGTGCAAGAGAAATATCTGTCAGTTGCCTCTTATAGCTCCCAACTGGGGACCTAGCCCGCAATCCAGGCTTGTGCCCTGACTGGGAATCGAACCGGTGACCTTTTAGGTCACAAGCCAGTGCGCTCAATCCACTGAGCCACACCAACCAGGGTTAATAGTGGCTATGTTCAACAAACAGCTCAAAAAGTCCTGAAAATTTAACAATTGACTGTCCTGACTCTCTACAAGTCAACCAAGCACACCATTGGGTAAATGAGGGATTCTTACACTTAGTCTTTACAAGTTAGGAACTAGGAAGTATTATCTCTACTTTATGAATGAGAAAACGAAGAAAGACTTGATATTCAGTGACTCATCAAAGCAACAAACTGGTCTTTAAACTTCAGTTTGTTTTCTCCAAAGTTGATATACTTTCTCTTACTTTATTCCACTATCAACCCAGGAAAAGGGGACTTAAAATATTTGTTCTATGAAATGCTTATCAGTCCTCGGATATTTTAATTAACTGCTGAATAGGATAGAGATGAAAAAGGAAGTCATTAACGTATTGTTAGTGATTAACTCTGGCGTAGTATTAGGTATACAGCAGCAAAGCCATTCTGCCAAAAAAATAAAAAATAAAAGACTTCCATTCACAGAAATCATTATTTTTTGGTTAATGCTTTCTATGGCTTCTGTATCTTCTGCAGGCTCTCTCCTTCTTTTTTTTAACTGAAGCTGGGTCTACATTGGAGAGATAACCCTCCTACAAATGGTGAAGGATGGAGCTAAACCTTCATCAGAACCTGGAGGGCCATTCCTAATTATCAGAACCTTTTAAAAATATATATTCATACTTGTTTTGTTGAATACATAATGCATAAGCTAAAATGTTGTGATATATTATTTAGAAAATCTCAAATAAACTTCTCCCCTGATCAGATGTACTCTGCTTCAGTCTCTTCCCTGTCCCACTCCCTCCTGGAGGAGTCCTTGTTGTTGCTGTTTTACTTACACTAGCAGTCATGATCGTTGTAGAAAAATAAGAACATAATCTTAAAGGAGAAAATGAAATTCACCCATATTCCCAAAATACACTATTACCACTTTGATATATTTTCTTCCAAACTTTTTAATGCTAAATAGTCCTATCCATGTCTTATCTTTTGATTTTTTAAAAAATTATATTAATATTATATGGTAAACACAGTTCTGAATCTGTTTTTCTCATTTAATACATCACAACTATTTCAGTATTACTAAATATTTCATTACATAAATAACAGAGTTTAAAGGCGGTATACTATTCCAATCCAGAGATAATATGCCTTCATTTGACCAGTACCCTACTGTTGAACCTTGGGGTTGTTTTTACTTTCCTCCCATTGTAAATGATTTTGCAGTGATCATCCTTTGTAGATACATCTTTGGCTACATCTATCATTATTTCCTCGGCCTGGTTTTCTAGAGGTGGATTATTGGGTCAGAGTGAACACATTTTTAAGACTCTACAGCAGGGAAGTCAAACTCATTTTCACTGGGGACCACATCAGCCTTGTGGTTGCCTTCAAAGGGCCAAAATAATTTTAGGACTGTATAAATGTAACTACCCTTAACAGCTAAGGAGTCGAAATTACATTCGACTCCTTAGGGGAGCTTTCCTGTGAAATGCCTCCAGTCCTCGCCCACCCCTCCCAAAAGACAAACATCACAGACCTTCAGACAGTGTTTTTCAAGTTGTGTGATATGAACATTTGTGGTTTATAAAGTCAGTTTAGTGTGCCATGACCCTATTTGTTTTCAATGAAATAGTACATTAAAAAGAACAAAGCAAATATTTGCATTGCAAGGAAAAAGATGAGTACTGATTAATGAAGCTTTTGGTTCACTTATGTATGTGTGTGGATGAGACCTAGATTTCACTATAACACAGTTTAGAAAGGTCACACTTTAGAAAGTTTGGCAAGCACTGATCATTCAAAAGATCGGTGAATTGGGTGGGGCCCACGAGACTTGAATTCTGGACATAATTGGAGGGAGAAGGAAACCAAGGGAAAAGAGAAAAGGTGCACATCCCATTTAGGCTCTTAGTAAGACAATGTTCGTGGAAATATGATAGACCTCTCAAAGGTACAAACTTAGCAACTAAAAAAAGGGTGATGTCATAGTTCTATAATGTGGGGAATTATAAGTTTCTGGGTGCGACAAGTAATCCACACTGCTCTTCCCCAAACATTTCTTCTCCACATTATGTCTGTGGTTATAGATCTGGCTTTGCCTCTTCCCAGCTGTGTTTTGGAACTTAATCAACTCATTTACTCTCTCTAACCTCAGGCTCCCTGTAGGACGGGGATGTTGGACCAGAGGACAGCCAAGGTTCCTCCCACATCTGCGACTTGGGGGCCTGATGGAGAACCCAGCCGCGCTGTGCCGATCCAGTGCGGTTTCCAGCAGCCCATCAACAGGGCTGCTCCAGGAGCATGCAACCTGTCAGTCACCAGGCCCCCCAGTAGCATGTTCTGTGTTTCATTTCACATTCTGCTGTCATTCTTCTGAGACTCTTAATTTTTCAACAAAGGTCTTCCTATTTTCACGTTCCACTGAGCCCCACAAATTATGTAGCTGGTGCAGTCTATTCATTCAGACAACAGGAAGTCTTTGATAGGAGAGTGGAATTTTCTTCCTCAGCAGTGCTGGGAGCTGAAGCAGTGACACTCAGCCTTGGTGGATAAAGTACGAGGCCCAGAGGGCTTACGATACACAGCATTTCAAAAGTCTGCCGTGCGCTACAAAGGCACACGAGGGAAGCTCTTTAGAACTTTTGTTCTGCTGAAGGCTTATGTTCAATTGTTCTAGCCCCAGCTGGGGTGGATTGTCCAAACCGCATTCAACTCCTGTAAAAAACAGTCTTAAAATAGGATGACCCACTTAGTGCGACGTGCTGCTACATGGGTTAATTGGATGTGAAACACTCACAGCAGGTTCTTGATAAAAGATAGAATAGAAAGATGAAGGTGTGTGTTGGGCCTGAGTGCTATTATATTATGACCAGCATGCATTTTAAACCAAAAAGATTGTTAATAGGTAAAACAAAGGACCATATTTGGGGACAAGGCCCATTTTATATTTGGAAAGACCTTCATCCGTTTGGTAAATTTAGCTGACAGCTCAATGGTTAGCATTTGCCTTCAGTAGAGACAAATCTACTTATCGTGAAGAAAGTATATTTTCAGAGCTTTCCAGTGGTCAGGATGAAGCACCTACACTATTCCTTTCCTGTTTCAAGGGCTGGATATAGGTTATGACCACAGAGCAGAATCAGAAATGATAGAAATCGTGATGCTTGTTGTCCAACAAATGTGTCTGATATAGAGAAGTCAACTAGGAGCTTAAAACATCAGCCTTTCTACACAGAACAAGCATTATTAAGCATCACTGCTCAAAGGTTTGTATACACTTTGCAGAGTTACCTAATCAGACATGGTCCGCATGAGTGCTATCTCTCCTCCGTGCCCCAAAGCACCCCACATGCAGTCCTCTCAGCACTTGTTATTCTTTATTTAAGCAGTTATTTCTTTCCGTATCTTCACTAGTCTGTGAGCTCCACGAACGAAGTACTATGGAGCGGTTTTTAATCTCTGTATCCCTCATAAATCTGTACAGTTAAGTAAATGAATGAATGACATTATATATGAAGAGCTCCTACAAATCAATAAGGATCGACAACACAAAATAAAAGTCAGTAAAGCATACAAAAAGATGGTACACAGAAAAGGAACATAAAGACATGCAAACTCAATTACACTAAGAGAAATGCACATTAAAACCACTCTCAGCTACCACTCCCAAATTAAAACCCTCCAGATAATATTCTTCACCTATCACATGGGTAAAGACAAAAAGAAGTTACTAACACGTTGTGCCAGTGAGGGTGAAGGAACATACACATCTTTTGTGTATGGCTGGTGAGGATATAAATTGGTACAACCTCTAAGGAGGACAAATTGCAAGTGCAAATAAACGTTTAGGTAGCTATTCTACTTCCAGAAATCTATCCTAAAAGGTACACGTGCACAGATGTGTGAACTGATGTTTGAACGCAGACATAAATCTACCTGACGTGCATCCGAGTGCTATACTGGCTATTAAAACATTAAAATTCTTATTTACTGGTAAATGCTGCTGCCCCTGAGCCCATCCAGTGCCCTGTCATCCAGTCCCAAATTCCCAGACCTCACTGCAACCCAGCAATTCAAGAGGGACCAAGAGGGATACAGAAGGACCATGCCTTAGCGCTATGGCCCTCATCCTTCTGATTGGCCAGTGCTTGTGACGTAAGGGTTGTTGAACATTTGGGCGACATTCCTATGTTCAAGGTTATTCACTGCAGAATAGAATGCAATAGGAAAACTTGGGGAACAATCTGATTGAAAACTAACATTTATTGAGAGCTTACTATGTGCCATACACTGTTTAAGTACTTTACATTGGTTAACATATTTACTCTTCACAACACCCCTAGGGAGGAGGTAGTGTTACATTCCCATTTTTTCAAATGAGAAAACTGAGACACAGAGAAGTTAAATTGCCTGAGGTCATATAGCTGACAAGCGATAAGCCAAAATTCTATAAAGGTAGTCTGATTCTAAAGTCTCTGCTCTTAAAATCAAATGTTCTTCAACAGGAATCAGTGAAATCAATGAGGATATCTCCATGGGATGGAATATTATACAGTCATAAAGAAGATAAGACAGCTCTTTACAAACTCGAAATGATATCCAAGCTATACTAGCAATTGAAAGAAAGTTCAGAAAAATGTGTGTAGCTGTTAGCCAACTTGTGGATACACACAGGTGTGTGTATGTGTGCATTTATGTAGGTGTATGTGTGTACACTATGTGCATATAGTGCCTTTTTAAAAAGTTAAACTGCAAATTAATTTTTAAATGAATGATATGACATGTACACAAGGATTCTGAGCAGAAAGTCAAAACAGCTTACAGAGAAATAGAAAAGGTCCAAGTGGCCAGAGACGGATGAGAGTCCATCCTCCTGGTCGTCACGGAAAGCTGAGTGCCTGAGCAGAGCCCTGAAAGATGGGAGAGCTGTGAGGGTATCTGGAGAGTGGGGGGAGGGCACTTTAAGGGGAGGGGCAGGGATAAGAAGTCCAAGACAAATTTTAGCACCAAATGAGGCGAAGATCACTGGAGGTCCCTGTGCCCTCTGCCATGGTGAGTAGAAGCCCAGGAAGCTAAGATCTGGGGGTGGAGGGTCTGGGGGTGGGGGCTGCAAGGGGCCCCCGAGCCTGGATGCAGATTGCAAGTCAGCCCAGTGGCGTCCATTTCAGGGAAACCCAGAGGAATGTCCACTGGAAGTGCCTCAACCTCATCGTATCCCACACCCAGGGCTGGGGAGGAGGTCAGCTGTGCAGCCTTTCTCGTAGGAGAGGACAAGGAACAAGGAAGTCATTAAGGAAAAACAGGGCCAAGAGAAAATGTTCAAGGAGCTGAGACTGTTGGCTCTGAAGGAGGACAATGACTGCCCCCTACTTGACCACGCATCTTTGTCAGTGGGATGGTGACCAGCTGTTCTCTGCTGCCACAAAAGACAAAGAGGGAAAGGGCTTCAACTGCAGCAGGAGCGACTGCAATGAGATTCAGAGAGAATCTGCCCATCAGAAAAACAATAAAGTTGTTAAGCACTAAGGGCACAGATTCTGAGGCAAGACAGGGTGTTGCTATCCCTCCCTCTGAATTAGTTAGACCTGACAATGCCGAAGAAGCTGGCTTTGGATCAGTCCTCTTTTCTGCATCCCAGGGTCTTCATCTTCAGCTGTGGGTAACAATGCCAACCCCATAAGGTTGTTGCAATGGTTAAAGAAACCCTGCATGCCAACCATTTAGGACAGGGCCTAACATGTAGAGGATTCTGAGTAAATAGCAGCTATGGAGCTCTATGGTGCAATAGACAGTGTCTACTAACTATTAAGTTTTTAAGTGACTTAGATGGCTATTTGGGATGGTCCCTAAAGGTCTTTTTGATTCAAACAAATATCTCAAGTCCTTCATCCATGGTTTCATGTCCACAGTTTTATAATGAGATTCTAAGTTTTTTGGAATAAAGTATTAGACCATTCATCTCATCTGATTTGGTTCTGAAGAGTTCTCTGGTGTCAGCCGTGTTCCCAAAAGTCCCGTTTCTGACAACCTCGCCCTCTGGAGAAATGCTGTGCAGGGCAGAGTTTTTTCAAATCTCTTGGTCTGCAACCCATGGTAATAAATAAATTTCATTTCACAACATAGTACACACACGCACACACACACATTAATCTGTATGTAATTGAAATACAAGTTTGCAAGAAAATGCTTAGGCTTTCTGTTTGTCACCTGTGCTGATAGTTTCTATTTTATTTACTCTGATTTTAAAAAACACTGGTCATGACCCACTAAACTGATTTCATAACCCACCAATGTATTGTGACCCAGAGCTCGGAAAATTTGTATAAAGTCCAAGAGCTGTGACTCCTGACGACACTGGGCAACAATGGGCACATTCCGAACTGTTCGGGATCTACTTGCACACTGGTAGAAGGGGATGAAATTATCTGTATCTTAGGGTCTCAGGAAGTTTAATTTAGGACACCAAGTTCAGTGTGCCTAATATTAAATAGACCATCCTCAAAAAAAGTTGACTGCCATCATTCAGACGGCTTCAGCGAAGTCCGTGCATTGAAGCCTGTGTAGGTCCCAGCCCAGACAGAGCCTGAGTCACCGTGACTTTGCAGGTGTCTTCTTCAGTCCTGGTGTTTGGTTTCCCCTCTAATGGTGTGGGCTCATCAGCAAACCAGAAAAGTACCTCAGAGCAAAGAGAGAGGGAGGAGCAATGCAAGGGACCAAAGTACTCCCCAAAATATGAGAAGACCAGACTTAGTACTGAAGTCCAGGTGAGAATGTCCAGGTGAGAATGAGTGTTCAAAGCTGCAGAGAGAGAGGTAAGCTATGTCCCGTATCCTCCACTGAAAAGGCAAGTTGCAACAGAATCTATTTCAGAAAAAATATTTCATTTCAAGTGGCAAAAAAATTAAAAAAATAACTAAACATTTTGTTTCTTAAAGGAATACATTCTGTGTGTTTAAAAAAAAATCATTATGAAAGAGCTCTTTCTCCAGCTAAGATGAATGAGAAATACCATTATAGTTTGAAATAAATTGGCAGAAAGCGTAGCTGGGCATTTTATCCGTAAGTGGGCATCCTGCGGACTACCTTAAACCTGGCAGTTGTCATTCCTTGCCTTGGTCCTGAGAAACCTAAAGGCAGTTTTCAGGTTTTGCGTCTACCGCTTCTAACCATCACTAGGGGCAGCAGGACATGAATGGAATGGTCGTGTGTGTGCTGTCCCTCCGCTTTTCAGTCTCCCTCCCAAAAAGCCACCACTGCAAGCAGGTAGGTAAACCTCACATATTTCCTTTTCTTTGCACCTCCCCAAACACACACACACACACACACACACACACACACACACTCAACAAAGAAGAAAGCAGAAGCTACCTACCAGAAGAAAGGCATCTTCAAGGAGATTTTACTGGTAATCTTAAAGTAAGAGAGTCCAGAAATGCCTAGTAGGAAAGAAAGAGACCCTGACTGGGAGGAATATGGTACTGACACTGCGGTTCTCCAAACATAATTCAAAATAGAAACTATACTATCCAAAACATCAATTAAAAGAAATTCAAACTTTTTTCCTTTGAATCAATAAAATTTTTTGTAATATCAACTCTTTTGTAAGTTTCTCTGTGTGTGTGTGCACATACGTGTGTGCCCCTGCCTGGCTGGTGTCCTAACTGAGTGTCTGTTCTCCCTCTGAGGTCAGCTAGCACATAGTGCTGGAGAGGGAAGATGGTCCCAAGGCTGGGAAGTGGAAGGAGGTTAGTGAGAACTTATGCCCTGCTCTGCCTTGGGTAGTGGGGAGAATTTCTGAGAGAATGGCTTCAAACTGTTTTTAGAAGTGTGGGCTCCAGACCCAGGGGCATCTCTGGGTACTCCGAGTGTGCCAGGAAGGTCCCTGCACACTGGGACAACAGACAGCCCCACGGATGGTGTCCCATGGTTGGCTCTTATTCTGTATGTAAGATATACAACACTGGGCAGTCTCAGCACTGACCAAGACTTAATTTCTTGCCAGCATGGCAGAATGGAATATAAGATTATATTTTACACACTTGAGATTCTGGCCTGCTATTTAAACCTGCTCACTCCTGGACCTGTCACCTGGGTGGTACCTCTGCAGCTGTGGCTGAAATCCTCCTTCCTGTAAGAGGCAATTTCCTCCCCAGCCCAGCCAATCAGACTCCACCCCTTGGATATAAGCTGTCAGGTTGGTATCTTACAAGCAGGACCTGAGCAATAGGCAAAAGGTAGGCCGAATATCATACCAATCTCTGGGTTTGATGTTTCAGAAATAAACTAATCCTCCTATTACAATGAGTCATCACCATGCATTACATTGGGAGGATATAAGACAAGATGACACTTGGGGGGGACACATCTCACAGCAGAATGATGAATCATTTCAGGCAGATGTTGTCAGCCGCCCCCTCCTTCCCGGCTCCAGGCAAAGGAAGGAGTCTGTCCCTATCAGATTTGGGGATCAGTGGAGGAGGAGGCTGAAAGAAAGTATGCTTTGTTATTTTAACAAAGCCCATTTCAAAGCACTGTCCCTCCCCGTTACTGGACTTATCAATAAAAAAAAATCAGATTATCATCAGAACAGGCCCAGCATTATTTTGTAAAGAAAGCCAGATCATTATTCATTGGGCTTTAATTACTGAGTTTAATTTTGTCCCCATCACCTCTTTTCATTTTCTTCCTCTGAAGAAAATTCTTGGAAATTTCTTCAATCCTTACTAATTTTATTACTTCCTATCTATGAGTACTAAATACCTAGTTTAATTTTTTTTTCTTAGTTGATTTTAAAAATTCAGTTCTAGACACCAGTCTCTATGAGTCACTTTGGTAATACCACCCCTGTGAATCCATAAGCAATGATTAATAGAACTAATCAGGGGCTTTTTTATTAATGGATAGTTTATTAAAGTATTGCTCTTGTAGTACAATATTAAACCATCTACCTGTAAATGTGGGCTTCCTTGAGCTTAATTGCTGAATGCACCATATTGAGAAGGCAAAGCTATTAGCTACTTGATAAAATGTGTCTATAGAAACCACATATGAAGTCTAAAGTGATAATCAGACCTGCAGTTCATCATCTCCCTCCTGAAATGTAACAGGAAGTAAATGGAGAAGGGAATTGCGAAACTCAAACAGATCTTCAGCAACAGCAGGAAAAAAGAGCCTGTGGACATCAATCAGATCAGTGAGGGAGCCCATACCCCTCCGCCTCTTTTAAAATAGATGACCTCATTCTCAGGTCCAGTGTCATGGTAGAAGAATATATCACGATGTAATATTATATTGTATCTGAAATACCATGTAGTCCTTCTAATAGTTCCAAATCAGAAACCCTGATGCACGGTGTAATGAGGAAGAGTATACTTATGGGTACAAGCCCTCTTCACTTCACATCCATTCATGCATTCACTCATTCATTCATGCATGCATGCATTTATTCACTCATTCAATCATTCATTTGTGCATGTATTTAATCATTCATTCAATACATTCTGTGCCAGTTGCTGGGTATACAACAAAGCACAAAACATACATTTTCTATCTTTGTGAAGTATATTATCTAATACACTCTAAGACTACTTCATATTAAAAAAAATTTATAAAACAAAAAAAACACCAAAGAGAATTGCAGTGAATCTTAACTTAGACCTCCATAGCTACAAATAGAGGAATCAAAGACAATTAAGTAATCATCACCATATTTCTTATGTACTGACCTGCCATTTGCATGTAATCACTCTAATGCTTACAGAAACTGTCTAAAGCGGATCCTGTCCCCTTCTTTACAGCTGAGGAGACTAAGGGCTGCCTAAAGCGCAGGGCTGGAACGTCCAAGAAGTAGGTTTGAACCAAAGCCTCATCCTTCTGACCCCACACTCTCCTGTGCAGGGACTCTTCTGGGGCAGAGGGTCTGTCCCCCGACAAAGAACCAGAATCAGCATATTAGCGTAACAGAAAAAGTCCTACCTAAAGCATACTGGTTTAGCTCTTCAAGAAATGCTTCATAAAGCTATACCATCTCTTTCTTAAAAGCATTTGAAAAAGAGCTTTTATATATAGAGATCAGTTCTGTTCCTTCTGAAATACTGCAGTAGATATCATTTGTTAGCCCTATTATTAAAGTCCACCCAATAACTTGTTTTGCTAAGCTTAAATGCTTTCTTATGTTAAATATATAACTCATCGTGTTTCTCCTTTTGCTCTAGCTTTTAGGAACTTCCAGCTTCAAATCTCTGATTTCAGTTTAATTTCTTCATTTGTTCATTCAACAAACATTTATGGGAAGTGATTACTTTAGTGTGTTACCATATCCCTGCCTCAAAGGCCTTTTGATTTCCTTCTTATCTTTATTGTACCTGCTTTTCTAGTACACGTATATTATAATGCATTTTAGTAAATGTGTACTTTGGAAGCAATCAGGAGAGTACAAAATGTAAATGATGAATAGACAAGTAAAAGAGTTTTACTGTAAATATGGTAGAATCTGGAACACCCTGCAGTAGGGGCATCAAGAGCACAGGGCTTAGAGCTTCCGGCCAAGATGGAGGCATAGGTAGACGCACCATGCCTCCTTGCACAACCAAGATAGGGACAACAACGATATAGAAACAAAATAACAACCAGAACTGACGGAAAATTGAAGTGTATGGAAGTCGGACTCCCAAGGAGTTAAAATTACACACGTTCATCCAGAACGGTGCTCGACAAGACCAAAAAAACAGCAAAGATATGGCTCAAACAGGAGAAGAATTGAAAGCCCCAGAACCCATCCTTTTAAACTACTAAGAGATAGCCAACCTATCAGATGCACAGTTCAAAACACTGGTGATCAGGATACTCACAGAATTGGTTGATTTAGGTCACAAATTAGATGAAAAAATGAAGGCTACAATAAGTGAAATGAAGAAAAATACACAGGGAACCGATAGTGATGGAATGAAAGATGGGTCTCACATCAATGGAGTGAACCAGAAGGAAGAAAAAAAGATACCACCAGAAAAGAATGAAGAAATAAGAATTCAAAAAAATGAGGGGAGGCTTAGGAACCTCCAGGATATCTTTAAATATTCCAACATCCGAATTATAGGGGTACCAGAAGGAGAAGAGGAAAAACAACAAGTGGAAAAGATATTTGAACAAATAATAAAGGAGAACTTCCCCA
>CM052539.1:14337502-14379054 GCA_028533065.1 Trachops cirrhosus
GTAGCAATGAAGGTAGATAGAAAATAGGGGGAGGGCAAGAACAGTAGGGGAAATGTAGAAGTTAAAGAACTTGTGACACATGGACATGAACTAAAGGGGGGGAATGTGGGTGGGAGGGGGTGTGCAGGGTGGAGGGGAGTGAAGGGGGATAATAGGACAACTGTAATAGCATAATCAATAAAATAAATTAAAAAAAAAAAGCACAGGGCTTAGAATCACAGACTCCAGGTTCGCATCTCAGTTCTGCCCCACTCACAGTGTGAACTGAGACAAATTATATTTTCTGAGCCTCGGTTTTTCCACCTGTAGAATTCCCACATAAAACGCTTGTGAAAATTAAGTAATAAAACTGTATATGAAGCATCTAGCACTGCCTAGCACATAGTAAATGTTTCATAGTCACTACCTGTGACTAAAGCAGGTAAATATACAACAAATAATTCCACCCATAAGTACCCAGACTCTAAGATGGGTTGAGCTTTGTTTCCATGGGGGGAGGGGGGGAAGGACAATTTTTAAATGTCAAATTTTTAATTAATTTAAACCATTTCACTTTGGCCCTCTCCAAGATTCTCGGCAACGTTCCATCACCTCTGGTTGTTCAGCCCTCTTGTCTAATTATAAACCAAGTTCTGGCTTGTTAGCAGAAAAGATTTTTCTCAGGCTCTGTTCTATAAACAATACTAGAGAAATCACAGATGCTTTGAAAACTAGGAGGGCTCCCTCAGTCTGCTATTTTTTTTTTCATCTTAAAGACCCCATACATGGCACTGGCTTTAAAAGTTGTGTATTTGCCCACAGTAAGTACAGCACCTTCAGTTTCCTTCTTTAATAGCTTGCTTCACACTGTCATGCAGTTGGTTTGTTTTTCCATGTCTGCCTCTTGGATACTGAATTTGTTGAGAGCTGGCATTCCCCATTCATCTCCTGTTCCTAGTCCAGTGATAGGTATGTAGCCAGTGCCTAGTAAATATTTGTTGAATCAATGAATGAACCAATCAATGAATGAGGGCAAGGATCATATTGAATGTGCTGTGTTGTCATCCCATAGCACCCATTATAATGAATGAGTGAATATTGTTTAGTTGAGTCCGCTTGAGATACAAAGAACTTTTTTTAATAATAATAATTGAAACATGATACTTTTAGCTGAAACTACAAAATAACAACTTTTTAAAATCCCAGAGTCAATTTTGAAAGGATTTTCAAAGCCACGCCCAGCATTTAAAGTTTGGATTTCCTTGTCTATTTTCACCAAACCTCTCAAACAAATCTTGCTAAGGCCTCATAGTGTTCTGGGCACGGTGTTCCACTTTCTCCCTTAGTGACGGGAAGCTTAGGCAGAGAGGCGGGAGTGGACTCCTCAAAGATCAGACTGAGTTTAGTAAGGCCTGCAGCTGGAGCCTGGCTTAAGTTCTTCCTAGAACTCAAGTATCATGTCTGGAAGATATGGATGAGGCCCAGGACACTCTTCCAAAACTGTGTTCAAGGGCAACAAGCCAGTGGAATGCTGAGGGGTGACTGCAAGGACTTTCATTCATGAACTGTTCACTTTCTCAAGTGGTCTGTCTCCCTGTCAAGCATGACAATGGCTCACACGTGAAACAGCTCCATCCTGGATTTCCACGCACACCCACACACAAAACCCAGCCTTACAGAGCCTTTCTCTGGAGTGGCAGACTTGGTAGAAGTTTGGGGAGTTCAGACTTCCATCAGGCAACTTAGTACCTCTCCCACTGCTCCTCTTTGTAGGAAAAAAATCCAAATACTTTTATTTGCCTATGCAGAGAAACGTCCAAACTCCTTTTATTCTACCTTCTCTTTCTAGTGTTTGCTTTGCTTCTTGTAGTTCACACCCAAATGACTCATAAAGATATTTTCCTAAGCAGGGCATTTCTCTCCCTGAGAAGTATCTCGTACCTACTGTTAAAGAATGACTTTTGCTTCCTCCCAGCAGGAAAATGGGGACACCTGTAATAGTGTAAACAATAAAAATAAAGAAAAAAAATCCCACAAGGGAAATAAACAGGCAAAAGTAAAACTTAACAGTATCGTTCAAAAAAGAAAAAAGAATGATTTTTTTTGCCACGTGAGTAGATTCCCAGTATCCACTCTTCCTTTCTGCACTTAGCATTGGCACTCCTGAGCTCTAGCTGTGCACACGGACACCCAGAATAAAGATGATCTTGTTAAACCTCCTTACTGCCTGGTGGAGCTGTGGAACACAAGCAGAAGTGATGTGAACAACTTACTAGGCACGTCCTTACAAGGAAAGAGCATGCCCTCCACTTTCTTTGTATCTCCTTCCAACGGGATGAATCGTGGGCATGACGGTGAAGGCTGGAGAAGCCTCCTGGGCCATAAGAGAAGGTGGTATGTTGAGAAAGACAGAGCAACTGGACATCAGGAGTCAGCGTCCCTGCCACTGTGCGCTGCTATTTCAGTTCTAAACTGCTTCTACTCGGATTAGCACGTGAGAGAGAAACAGACTTTGCCTTGTTTCAGCTATTTTAATTTTTGTTCTTTGTGACAGCCGTTAAACCAGTATGCTCCACAATCTACCTCTTTACACAAGTATTGGCAAACATCAAGGCATCAATAAATGCTGTGATAGGCATTCCAATCAGATTATCCATTCGAGTAAACCCTGCTCATTTCCTTTCTATTGCTTTTTTGTTTTCCCTTTTCATGTAGAATCATTCTGCAGACTCTCATCAAGTCAGCAGGTCACTATTGTTTGGGGTTATAAATAAAAATTTTAGCATTTTATATGCAATGTGATTGTTTCCAACCATTTCCAATTAATATTACATGCTTCTGAATTTAATTTTAGTTTACATTTTTTAATTTAAATTTTCTATTTAAATTTGTTATGCTTACAATTATTTCTTTCAGGTTTTTCTTTTTATAGGTTTTAGTATGAATTCTTCAACCATACAGAAAAGTAGAATATCTTTTTAAAAAAAACAAGAATAACTAACCAATCATATTAAAGAAATCTTAAGATTCTGTCATATTTGGTTTATTTAAACTTTATGCTTATCATGCAGCAATTTGCCTTTTTGTTCAACATTAGGCTCTAGTTCACGTGTTTGCATTCTATTTTACAATTTTTCTGCACTGTGTCCATTCTAACTCCCGGGCAACAGCTTCCATGCTTTCTAGGATATGTGTGTAGAAATAACATTGTAGTGTTTTAGTAGTTTTTGCACACTTTCAACTTAAATAGACTTTGCTGAATTGCTCTGCAAACTTGCTCTACCAATTTATACTCTCATTTCTCTGTATCTTCACTAGCATATGTACTGTTAGGTTTTTTGTTTTTTACCAATGTGATGGATTTGCAATGGTAACTCATTTTCATTTGCATTCTTTAATTACCGGGCAGGTTTATTTACCTTCAGTTTTCCTATTCTGCAACTCGCCTCTTTATATTCTTTGCCCATTTTACTAACTGAATTATCTAGATTTTTTTTGTTTTGAGTTGTAGCTCTTCATTACATATTTGAGATCTTAAACTTTCTATTTATATACACTGAAAATATATTCCCCCAGTCTATGGGCTGTCTTCACTTTCTGCACAGAATTAAAACATTTTAATGTAAGTTGTACTTCCCTTTGAATTTTGCTTTTGTCTTCTAATAAAGAAATCCTTTCCTAACCTGATATTATAAAAAACATTCAATATTTTATTCTAATAACTTCTAAAGTTTTGTTTTTCACATATAGATCTTTAACCCATGGAGAAGTAAATATAAATTTAAATGTTTGAATTTTGGGAATACCAAATTCTGGCTTTTATGGCATTTGAGGATTTGGTGAAAGAAAAAAAATATGATCACATTTTGAGAAAGTAGAGTATCCAGAAAAATATCAGCAGTAGCTGAAAGAATTGTCATGTGTGCTTTGTTCTGTTTTGTCACTGGTTAAGTACGTTCAGGATCCCTTCCTCCATTGCTCGTGCAGTGTATGACCCTTAGTTTATGCCCGAGCTCAGCCTTCGCACCTCTGCAGCTCTGCTCGCCCTCACATACACGCCAGCACTGGTTGGTCACTTGCCTTTCCTCCCTGGCTGGAGCAATCCCGCTCACGGCTCGCATCCCAGCTGCCGCCGCCATCACCTCATATGCTAACATCTCCAGTTCCCTCAGCCTCCCCGGGGGCCAGGCCTGGCCTTAGGCGTGGACTTTTCTGTGCCAGTCGTGTGGGAGCTATAGCGTGCCCAGTGTGCAGGCCCAACCGGACAGAACCCTATGGCGACACTGGTTTACCCAGCCAGTGGTTGCCCAAAAGGATTGGGTGATACAAGAGGCAAGCGAGGGAGACTCAATGCCCTGCAGGGCAGACTTTCACTAATGAGCCAGAAGATGGAATCAAGTTTACAGATAAATGCCGTGCCCTTATTTTTCCTCCCCAGAGCACTGTCCAGAAGCACTCAGGAAGTGTCCCATGTTAGCTAGCAATGTTTTCTTGAGAAGGTGTGCCTGAGCTTGGCAACACACCAATTTGTACCGCTCTCCCTCCTTCTCTGCTTCACTCCCTTTCCCCCTCCCTCTTGCACCCTCAGGATTGCATCCTCTTCTCCAGTAAGCATCGGCATGTGAGGTTTGCTTTGTGTTCTCTTCTGGGTTCCTACACTAAGAGAGTTTGCTTAAAATATTAAAACAGGCATTATCCATCAGTAACTAAAAATAAAAACCTTTATTAAAACTGGTAAAAATTTCTATTATAGGTATTAAAACTATAGTATGTAAATTCTATAAATACTGTATAATGAGTTGGTTCATTGGCAGATTGATCATTTGGTGATCTGGCTTGCTTCTATGCAAGGGGCGATAAGGGGGAGTACAAAGATCTGAGCCACATTTAGAAGACACATTGGATAGGAATTTGTCCTTGACTAAATGTGAGAGTCAAGGAACAGGTGACATTAAGAAATGATGGTTTCTGTTCTGGGCAAGTGAATGAAGGTCAATGTCATTTATCTCATTAAAGCAGAAAGAGGTCTCTGTGTGTGACATGACAGGACCCCAGGGTTTAGGCAGAGGACTGTCGGGGAAAATTATGAGTTCATGAAATCTAAAACATTTGAGATGTTCTGTAGGCCTCTGCAAAAATGGTCCTAAACTTCATAAAATAGATCTGGGCTGAAGACATCGGTTTTTGAGTACTATAATTGATACTACTGACCAATCATCTACAACCATTTCCCCCTTGTAGACAGAACTCTAACTCTGTCCAGACAGTGATGTACCCACTTCAGGGAGATGAATAAAAATCGGTTAATTCAACCATGGTAAGCCCATTCTTCTTGGTCACTGAACAGCTGAAGTTACATGTATGAGCCATGTCTAAGGCAAGTGAATTCTACTGGGGAACTCCTAGGAGAAGTTTTAGCCCCTGATAAGACAGAGAGAGCATTAAGAAGAAACCTCTTTCATGCCTTCAAAACCCAGTTCCTTCCCACTCTCAGTGCTCTGTGTGGGGACCGGAGGTTGGGAGCTTCAGCACCATGTATAAACTGGCAAGATGGCTCTGCGAACAGCAGAGCTGAAGGGGAAAGAAGCCATGGTACCTAATGATATCTCTGAGCCCCCGAGTCAACCCTGGAACAGACTATGCCCAGGCTTCCTGTTCTGTCAGATACTTAAATGTCATTACTGGTAAACCATTAGTGGGTACACTGATGTTTGCAGCCAAAATCTCCCTAAATAATACAGATATCTGCACACCCCTGATAATTGGAGCCGAAGGATGGGTGAGACCAGCAGAAAAGGCCTTGGACAGAAGTCCGAAAAATACCAATGTTTAAAGCACAGAGAAGAGAGAAATCTGCCAGTGGGTATAAGAAAGACGAGCCCAGGAGGTGTTAACAATCCCACATAACAAATGTAACCATAATCATAATCTAGCAGCACCATTAAAAAATAGGTTAAAAGACAGTAATTGAAAACTGTTGATGTAGCTCTTTTGTTGCAAATCTGTTCAAATATTTGGTCAAAGGTAGAAAACAGGAGACATGGGTTTTGTTTTTTTTTTTATCTAAATAAAGGTTGTTTTTTAAAAAAAAAAATTCTAGGAGCTTCACTCCTTTTTTTCAGTACATTACTCCAATCAAGAATGAGCCTGGAGTCATTCATTGATAAAGGGAACATCTTCAAACTCCATGCTTAAGAGTTTTCTGTGGGTCTGTATCATGAGATTGCCTTGGCCATGCAAAATTATGCTTGTCAGCATGAAGCGAGGCTGGTGAATAATTTTGACAACATCACACACCAAATTAGCGAACTGGCCAACTTCAAATCTCTCCTCCAGCTATTGTTTTTGCCAAGTATTTAATTGTGAATGCATGTGATAAAGTTACCCCTCCTCCCTGTGCTTAGAATAAATATTTGGAGGCTCACTGACATTACACTACCCATATAATGCATTTATTCTTTCACTGCTGTCGAGGACTTAAGAGAATACTCTGCTGGACCAGAGCGTAAAAGACGAGGTCAGGATACTTCATGTGAGATAACAGTGTGACTTTAGAAATGCTCAAGGTAAACTAATTTAGCACCAGGAAAAAGAAAGGACATGGGAAAGAGCTCTGAGGTCACACAGAGTTAGTGCTGAATTTCGGCCACACCACTTAGAAACTATGAGAAATTAAGCATGTTGCTTATAGTTTCTGAATCCCAGTTTCCCCTCTGCCAGATAAGGATATTAATACCAACTCCACAGGGTTGTTCTGAGGACTAAATTACATCTCCAAAGAGCCAGCACAGTGCCTGGGCTTATGGTACATTTTTGATAAATGACTAAAAGTTCTACATCAGTACATTTGTAGATTGTTTTGATATTAAAAAGTTTATTGAGGCGAAATATGTTAAGTCTGTTGCAAAAAAAATTCTCCCAAGTAGCCATACATTTCCTACCTTTGTATAAAGTGACTTTTTTATGATTTCACTCATATGTGGAATCTAATGAGAAAACTGAACTAACAAGCAAAACAGAGACAGACTAGTAGAGGGAGAGAAGATGACAGCTAGTGGGGGGAGGTTAGGGGGTGGAGGGATTGAACACAAAGGAAAAAGGACTCATGGACAAGAGTGTGGTGATTGCTGGGGAAGGGTGGGGTTAAGGGGACTAAATGGTAATGGAAAAAAACATAATAAAAAACATAATAAAAAACATAAAAAACATTTAAATTTTTTAAAAATGTGTCTTTCTTTTGGCAAAAAATTTTCATTTAATGCAAATGAGATTTTTTTCTCTTTATGGATTCTGTTTTTAGGAAAGTCTTTGGCATTTTCAAGATTTAAATATGTTGTCCTGTATTTTTTCCTAATATTCTCTTGGTTAAGTATAAGCAATTAATGTAAGACTTAGTGTTAGATTATGATCAAAAGTTGTTTTTTCAAAATTCAAATTCAATATTCTCTTTTCCAGCACGCTATTGGAATGACAACTTTGCCATCCCATGAATGTATGCCTCTGTTTCTAAACTTCATCCTCTGTTTTATTGATCAACTTATCTATTTCCTCATAGTATCACATTGTTGTAATTAATTTCAACATAATATTGTTGGTATCTAGTAAGGCAAGATCTTCACTGTTCTTTCTTAAAGTACTTTTTATTTTAGCCCCATTTTTTAAAACCAGTTAAACTTCAGAATCAGTTTATTAGCTTTTCTTTATAAATCCAACTGTAATTTCTGGAATTAGATTGAATTGACATTTTTATGAAATTCAGTCTTCTCTAGATTTATTCATTCAAAACTTCTTTTGTGTCCTTTCAAAGAGCTTTCTGTTCATTTCTTGTTAGCTTTATTGATACATATATTGTAGTTTTTATTGCTCTGTAAAATTCTTGTTAGATTCTTTTGCTATACATGTTATAGTTTTATTGCTAAGATAATAAATAGGAGTTTCATTTTATATTTTCTAATGGATCATCACTGACATCGAGGGAAGTTTATTACAAAATCATAAGCATGTAATTCTGTAACACACCAATATCACACTCAGGCACACCATATGACATTTTAGGTGAAATGTTCAAATTACAGCTATAAATTATTACACCCATATAATTACCTACCAACCACACTCAAGCAGGCCTTATGTCTGCCGGGCCCTGTGTAACCATGTATGCAACCTTCTGAATCTCCGTACTAGTCTTATTAGTTTCTCCACTGTTTTCCTTGGATTTAAAAAAATAGAACGTCAGGTTTTTATCAATAGTGACAATTTTATTTTTTCCACTTAAATACTTATACTTTCTTTCTTCTTCCTGTTAAATTGTGTTTTTTAAGCCCTCCAGTACACTGTTGAATGGTGGCAGACTCAACAGGCCTCCTCTCCTTTTCTGACGTTAGTAGACAGTTTTCTGATATTTCACCCTTAAGTACAAGGACTTTTTTTCTAACTCTAGTTTTGCTAAGAGATTTTATCAGGAACAGGCATCAAATTTCATCAAATGTCTTTTCAGTATCTATCTACTTCCATCTGTTAATAAATATCTTTCTGAATATTGAAGCATCCTCATATTCCTGGAATAAACCCTACTATGTTGTGACATTATTTTTCTACATTGCTGCATTTAATAAGCTAATGTTTAAAAAAAATTTCATCTATTTAAATGGAGTGGGCATCAATTTTCCTTTGTGTGTGTGCTTTCTGTGCCAGTTCCTAGGTGACTGTCTCTCAGCTCCAAGCCTGGCCCTCTACACTGTGATTTACGATGCTGGGGCTGGATCCCCTCCAATCACATGTCTGCTTTGCCAGCTGGCTTCTCCTGAGTCTCTGGCTAACAAAGGAGACCACAAGGCCTGAGGAGGAAGAAGGGATTTGCTCCTTCCTGACAGCTTGCTATGATCTTCCTGTCTGCTTCCTGTTCCTGTGTACGGTATCCTGGCAACGCTTCTTCACCCTAGCAGAGGCAGCTCTTTTCCATAGCAACAGCTGCATCCAGTGTGTGGTTTTTCCAGCACTTGGAGAACCAGCTTCAGCCTGCTCCATATCCACCCCCACCCTCCCAGACACCAGCATTGGTGGGGCTGCAGCCTCTCCTCAGAAATCTGTTTCAGTTCATGGGGACCCTCCTCCAAACTTCTATATTTCAATGAATTCAACTTCTTCCCTTTATTTCTTCATGCCCTGGGGTGGAGACTTCTTTCTGCAGCTACTACAATTGGAACACCTTAGAACTCTCTTTTGGGGTAGCTGGGTAACAACTTTACACGGAGTTATCAATCCTTTCCATTATTTCATCCTTTTCCAATAACTGGCAAGGTTTCTATCTCCTGACAGGACCTTTGCTGGTTCACTGTCTTTGTGTGGCTTTGATAATAGGGTCTGGCAGCCCCTTTGACTGAGTTAGAAAGCTGTCCTTATTTTTTCATCTGTTCCTTGAAGATCAATAAAACTCTCCTGGGTGGATACTTCCACTATGGATACTTCTAGGCCTGGGGCCTTTTAATAGGTATATATTAAAATTCATTTTCAATTTCTTTTATAAATAGGTCTTGAAAAATTTAATAGGTCTCTTCAATTTTTCCATTATATTTTCTTGAGTTAATTTTGATAATCTACTGTATTTGCCAAGAAAATCATTGATTACAACTTTATTTTCAAATTTGTTCTTATTAAGCTGTTCACAGTAGTCTCTTAAAATTTTACTATCACTCATATTCTAATTTGCCTAGTTATGGAATTTTTAGATTCAAAATCAAATTCTTTCAGGCCTCTAAAATTCTGGTCCATTGTCTTTTAGCATTCTGCCAATGAGAGGCTGTTAACTACTCGACTTCTTTTAAAGTTAAGAATTTTTACAGGGTGGATTTTGTTGCATTTACTCTGCTCTGGGCCCTTTCAATGTAAGAGCAAGTGTCTGTTTAGTTCTAGAATTTTTTTTTCTATTGCTTTGAAAATCTTTGATAACTTCCTCTCTGTGTCCGGAAATCTTATCAAATAAATACCAGACCGACTTCCACATCTACACAATGAGGAAGTAACAGGGACTGAATTTATGCTCTTGCCTTAAACAACCACACAACTGGATTAAATATACGCAACCATGGTGTTTAGTTATTGGGTAACAGAATTCAGGACGATCATCCTAAGAAAAGTGGAACAAGTGAGGTGAACCTTATGACGGCCCAGCTGACCCGCCAGGAGGCCATGTCCAGGCCACAGTGCGGGGAGGATGTAGCCAAGCAAAGGACTTGGCAGTCTTGCTGAGTTGAAGAGAGAGACATCAGAGCTTGGGAAGGCACCATTGCTCAGCTATCAGAATGACAAATATTAAAAATTATGACTGCATTTTCTGTTGGTAAGACTATAGGGAAACAGGTACCCACATGCATGCTGGCGGGAATGCTAACTGGTAAAACTCTCAGGAAGGAAATTTGGCAATACATTACAGAACTACATAGGTACTTAACTTTTGAACTAGCAATCCCACTTCTAGAAATCTACCTTGAAGATACATATGCCTTTAACAATAAAAAATATGTATACATATACTCATATGGTTACTCATTGTGTCATTGTTTACAACTGCCAAATAATAAGCAGCCTAAATACTCAAATATATGAGACTGGTTGGATAAATAATGATGCATCCACACAATGGAGTATTATGCCGCAAAAAAAAAGAATCAAAATGAGAAAAATTTCTATGAGCTCATAGGGACTAGTCTCCAGGATATATTTGCCAATCAAAAAGAAGCAAAAGTTCAAGAGTGTGTATAGCATATTATCCTTCCTGAAAGAAAGAAAGGTATATAAGAAAATACATTGTACATGTTTTTACTCATTTGTGCAATCCAAGTAAGATAAAACCAATGAGATTATCTGCAAGTATTGGTGGGAATGAAGGAAAAAGAAAGGGGGAAAGGGGGATGAGGTAGTCAGGAGGAGGTGAGTAGGACACTTCTCTGAATGTGTCATTTGGGTAGCTTTGACTCTTAGAATCATGGTAATATTTCATATCTCAAAACATAATCAACCAACATCCATTATGATGAGTGTATGCATGGGGTGGGGGGAGGGGGAACCCAACATGGAATACAATCAGTAACAAGTGAACCTAACGTATTACAGGTGAATAGTATAGCCACACTTGCTGCACCTATGTAAAGCCAAATCAAAATGCAAACCATAGAGCAAGAACTCCTTGTTCAAATCCATGACTGCCTTACAGCGAGATATCTAACTTTGTTCTCATGCTTTTCCATGCGTGCACCTCTGGGGCCCTCCAGTTGTTTTTACTGGATGGCAGTCATTTGTCATCACCCTAAGTGACATCTGTAGTTAGCAGCTGGAGAAGCTGTCAGTTTAGGAAAATGTATAATTTCTAGATTTGATTCTTAGTTTTAGAAATATCTACTCTTGGGCAGAGTAACATGCCCTGCCAAACGGGGGACCGAGAATGACAGAGATTGGCACAGAGTTGGTGGAAAAGGAAATTGTTCTCTCATGAAGTGAAGCACACTACATTGGATGAGAAGATTTCAAAATCATTAGTTTCTACATAACTTCCAGACGCTCTTCATGCTCATTAACACAGATTAATTACAGTTAGCCTTTTCAGTCTAATCAAAGTTGGAAAAGCAGGCACTGGTTTTAAAAGCCCGAGTGCTTAAGTGACTCACTGTTGGGGACCTTAAACTCTCAGCTTATCATCATATGTTAGGTATAATGTTGAGAAATGATCAATCATCAGGAAGTATTTTTTTACTTTTAAAAATATTGACCTGCTGATTTCATGTTTAGCAATTTCTCATGAGGAAATCACCAAAGATGTATGCGAACATTTACAAAGATTGTAGCATCATTTTTCATATCACATAAAAGGAAAGTGCTTAGATGTCCACAAGAGAGAAATGGCTAAGGGCCATAGGCTCAGCCACACTGTGGTATACTATGCATCTATTACAAATGTTTTCCAAAACCAGTTAATGATGTAAGAAAATACTCAGAATATTAGAAAATAATGCTACAGGGAAGTTTGCCTGTATTATGCTGCCTGCTTACAGAAAAATGTTGTATAGCAACAGCTTATTTTCATTTTGTTAAGATTTTTTAAAAAGCAGAATACATTTGTATTCTGTACAGCTCAAGCAATATATGTATGTGTATACATATATTGCTATATATATGCATTTATATATTTGTGCATATATTTATACAAACACACACAGAAAAAAGCCTAGAACAATTAACAAAGAAGATAAGAAAATGACGAGATGGAAGCACACCAAAATTTAACAATGCAATAAAATGGAGGATAGTTTATTATTTATATTTTAGATATTTTCCAAATATTCTGTATTAAACATAAATTACTTTTACTAATTCTATTTTTCTTATTGCTCCAGCCAATAATCTTGGAGACACGTTGACCGTTTTTTATCTAAATGCCCGTATCCAATCCATCAGCAAACCTGTCAACTTTAACTTCACAAAAGTCCAGAATCTATTCATTCCCTTACCACCTCCCCTTATTATGGTCCAAATCGTTATCAATTGCCTGGATTTCTGCCATAGCTTTTGTTCTGGTCTTTCTGTTTCCACACTTGCCCTCCCACACCCACCCAAATCTCTAGAAGGGCCAGGAGGCATTAAAAGAGAGAATTATGGGGATTAAATCAGAGTCCCATTTAGAGAGCAACAAGCTCAAGTCTAAAGGGAGCATTTTCAATGGGGAATTGAAGGATGCTGATACATTTTAATGAATCCCAGAGTCTGACATTGCATATGAAATTGTGTTCCTATTCTGCTCTTAAATCACACACCTCATCTCCCATTATCCACACAAAACACTCAATGAAGATGTTTCACATGCAATAACCTTGAGTTCATGATGCTTTGGATCGCTTGTAGTAAAATCCATCCAGATCTAGCTCAGAGAAGGGGGACAAGATGACAAAGCGGGGAACAGGAAAGAAACTGGAATAAGAAATGACCAATAGGAATGCTCAGTAAGCTTAGGGTGGGGCACTGAATTTCCCACAGAACACAAGGGAAGGCTTGGGCATCATGTCACATTAATATAATGTCAGGAAGAAGATGGGTTGGACAGATGCCATTTCCACATTATTTTCTAATTGGCTTCAGGTGAGTATCTCATGAGCCAAGGAACAGAATGGGTGTAAGAAAACAGTCATAAAATGAATGAATTCGTGAATTAGGAAGGAAGAAGGGAGGGAGAAAAAAACGAATGACTGACTGAGTGAATGAATTTGCAGATAACAATAAGAATGGTAGTGCTTTAGAGCATTTACTACACCAAGTACTCTTCTAAGTGCTTTCACATATTAATTCATTGCCTTGAGATTAGAATTCAATTCCCCTGGCTTTATATATCTTGTATACTTTCATTATCAGCTTCACCAGTGACCAGATGTATGGGCCAAGAAACTCTCTAATGAGACTAATAAAGGAAGCAAATGTCCTTAATTAAAAAGAGGATGCTTATCAAGAATTAAAAAGAGGATGCTCATCCAGGGCATTCTTATATAAGTGGTCCAGGTGTTGATGACTTATGAAAAGGCACATGAGCACCAGAGGCTAGAAACTCTGAGGGGATGTCCTCAATGTTCCATTACATGAACAAAGAGAAATGACAGGCTGACTCAAAGCAAGGTAGTTATCCTGCTAATTTAGGCCTCCTCCAAAGCCACTTGTTTCGGCAGTTGTCTTAGTTCATTAGTACGAAATATAAAATACAAACAATAAACTAAAATAAAACTATAAAGATTTATATATTTTTCCCAAAGGTCTTTGAGTGCATTCTCTTTCATTTGGTCATCTGACAAGTATTTATTGAACACCTATTACGTGCGAAGCACCATTTGAAGTGCCTGGATATAGCGGTAATCCAGTCACTGCTCGGTAGAGTTCGCATCACCTCACGACTGAGACAGCAGAACTGCAATCCCCATTTTGTAGAAAAAGAAGTTAGGGCTCACAGAGATTAAGTGGTTCTGGTTAATGTCAGAGAGACAATAGCACTAGACACTGATTTTTGATATTTAGAATTTAAAACCCTATACCTTGTATAGAGTAATTGTTCTGATGAAACAGTTCCTAGTATCTTGGTTGCTCCTGACTGTAGAGTACTTTGCCATGTGCCACACACACATTGTGAAGGTTCTTGAATGCCCCGTTCCTTTTGTGGTGGTTGCTTAGAGAGTTCAAAGTGGGAAAGTTACAGGCATTGATTTCTCTTTCTCTCAAGTCCCTCAGTAGATCTTATCCAGAACCCAATACCTCCCCTCTACCCTCACTGGTACCTCCTGTGTGGTCGAAACCAGCATCATCTCTTGTCTAGATTACTCAGCTAGACCCCTAGCTGGTGTCCCCATTGCTCTCCCCTTCCCTTCCCTCCACACAGTAGCCAGAGAAATCCTTTTAACATGTAACTCAGATTTTGTCCATCTTCTTCCCAAGACCCTATGAAGTCTCCCCCGTTTCACCGAGCGTAAAAGCCAACCAACGTCTTTACAATGGCTTAGAAGGCCCTGCAGGGGCTGGCCCCCATTTCACGTGACCTCATCTCCTCCATGCTCCTCTTTCACTTACGCCATTCTGGTCACACTGACCTGCTCCTGCGTCTCAAACCCACAGGGCATGTTTCTACCTCAGGGCCTTTGCACTAGCTCTTCTCTCTGCCTCAAATACTTCACCCCCGTTATCTTCATCTTCATCTCCTTCAAGTCTTTGCTCAAGTATTACCTTTTTAGTGAAGGCCCTGACTACTCTAGTTGAACTTGGCATACTCTCACATACTTCCAATCCCCCTTACCTTGCTCTATTTATTTTTCTCATCCCACTTAAAACCTTCTAAAAAAAACTATACAAATTATTTCTACAATGTGTTGTCCTTCTTCCCCCTACAAGGGCAGAAATATCTCTTCCTTTTATTTACTTATATATTCCCCAAAGCTAGAATAATGCCTGGTCTATTGTAGACACCTGGAAAATGTGTGTTATCATTATTATTTGTGAGTGTCAAGGGACAGAAACTATGAGAACTTTAGAGGAAGAGATTTTCTTGCTTAGAGACGCCAGACTTTAGAGAAAGAGATCAAAGATTTTCATAGACCAAGAAAACTAGATTTGAATCCTTGCTCTGCCATTTATTTGGGACCTTTGGCAAGTTACTCAGCCTCTGTGTGTCTCAAGTGTGCTGAATGAAAGAATGGGAAAAATAATACTAAGCTCACAGGCTGCAGCACTCATAAAGTTGCTGCAATATAGAGAAAGTATCTGGTAAACTCAGAGGACAATTAGGACCAACTCCCGCAAATTAGTTTTGTCTTACTTTGGCCAGATTCTTAGGAACAGTATGGCTCTGTGCACGTGAATCCTCTTTTAGAAGGTCAGTTCACACAGCTATCTCATGAAGGGCCCAAGCCCATGACCCCCATGGCTTGTAGATTTCCGGGGGGGCCGGTGGGAACCCTGGGCCTCACAAGACATTGCTTCACCCTTTCCGATGATGGGTTAGCTAATCTGCAGCTGTGCTGTTCATTACCGAGCCCTTTAAAAGTCAACAGATAGTAACAGGAGATAAATAAAACCTTTGTCACTTACTGCTGCCTCAGTTTTACACAAGTGCTGCCAAAATGAGTTGCAACAGGAACCTTTGAACAGAAGCAGTCAAATGGTATGTGCTGATAAACGTTTGTTTAGAATGCAGCTCTTTCTTTTCCTGGAATTTCTCAGTAATTAACCAACAGCACTAAACAAGACCCTTTCAGACAGCTGTTGAGAGTAGTTATTCCCCAAATTCTTCCCTCTAGGCAGGCCCCCTTTCCCCCCCACAACCGCTCCCACAGAAACCCAGATTTCCAAAGTTTTCTTTCCTACCAAACAAACTGCATTCACCAAGTGATAATTCTGTATTTTTTACATTAGTTGAACTAATGAGTAGAATAAAAGCTTATGCTCATTAGAATGTCCAATCAGCGTGAGTTGACATCCTTTCACACTACCTGGCGATCCCTCAAGCTAAAAACAAAGAAATTTGATGTTTTAGATGCTAGCCTGAGCAGGCTAATTTGAACTATTTAATTTATTCATTCAATACATATTTAATGAACACCTATTACCTGCCAGATGTGATCCTAGGTGCTAGAGATACAGGAGTGAACAAAACACACAAAAGTTCCTACCCGCGTGAAGTCTGCATTCTAACGAAGATAAACAATAAGCGAGATAAATATATAAAATGACAAATAAATAAAATATATAGACAGTATAACCTCTAAGGGAAACATAAAGCAGGAAGTGAGATGGGAGGTGTGAAACACAGCGGGGGTGCAGGAATGTTCTTTTCAAGAGTGAGGGCAGAAAAGGTCAGACTGAAAAGGCGGTATCTGAGCAAAGATCTAGAAAAGGTGGCAGAGTGAGCCACTGAGATGCCTGGGAGAAGAGGAAGAAGAGGAGATGCAAGGGAACTATAGGGCCTGAGGAAGAAGCATGCCATGAGTCTGAGGATCAGCTAGAAGGCCACGGCATCTGAGACAGAGCATCGAACCAGGAGACACAGTTAGGAGGACAGCTTGAAGGAAGTCTTGGAGCTGGTGTTCAGGATCGGCTTTTGTTATGAGCAAGAAGGGAGCCACTGGTTTTGAGAAGAGGAATGGCGAGACCTTCCATTTTAATGGCATTATTCTAATAGTTCTGTGAGCCAATCGGATGTTTCCAGTGGTATCCTTGAAACACTGAAAAAGGCTCATGAAAGTAGTAAAGGTCATCTCAAAAATTCAGGACTTAAATATTATTCCTAACAGCCAGAAAGTGGAAACACCCGAATGTCCATCAACTGCTAGACAAATAAACAAAATGTGACATTTCCATACAATGGAATTTATTCAGCCATAAAAGGAGATGAAGTGCTGGTAGGTGCTTCAACCACGGATGAACCCTGAAAACATTATGCTGAAAGAGGGAAACCAGTTACAAAACACCATATATTATGTGATTCCCACTTACATGAAATGCTCACAATAGGACAATCCATGCAGACAAAAGGTCAACTAGTGGTTGCCAAGAGATGGGGAGGGGGACAGGGTTATTGTGGGGGTGATAAAAATGTTCCAGATTAGAAAGTGATTTTGGTTGGACAGCCCTGTAAATATACAGGGTGAAGCAAAAGGAGGTTTATAGGTGTGAGTATGCAAAACAGAGAGTTTATTCTTCTATTAACATTTACTAATTATTGCATTGTTTATGTGTATTATAACTGTGAACCTTCCTTTGCCCCACCCTGTACTAAAAACCACCGAACTGCACAGAGTGTACTTTATGGAACGTAAATTGTATCTCAACTTTAAAAATAAAGAATTTAGGCTTTTAGAAACTGGTGCCAGGAAAATGGCTTTTCCTCTCTGCCATTTGCCTTGTGTCTCCCCTGCCCTCAGGTAACACACAGCACTAAGTGATGTTAATTCCGTGAAACTGATCAATATCAGTGCTCACCTGGAATAATTTGTCCGGGAGAGCAAGACCACCTTTCTCTTCTCCCTGTGACACTACTGACCCATCATCGTGGGTTGGGACTCGCTTCTTTCTTCTAGATGCCTCTCACATCTTGATTTTATGTCCCCATCACCAGGACCCGTATCCATTTCACATGGATAAAAGCATCAGCCTGGATGGGGCACCTGCTTCTCTCCCTTTCCTGTCTGTTATCTCCAATTTATTCTAGCAGAACAAACATAGACACGACTTTCATCACTCCTGTACCCCACATAAGAATCTAAACTGGCTTCCTCGAGGCGTTCCCCATATCAGAGAATATATTTTCTGGAGAGAAAAAAAAATCTATCCTTTTTTTATTACTTATTTATTTAATCCTCACCCATGGACATGCTTATTGATTTCAGAGAAATGGGGAGGGAGGAAGAGAGAAAGGAAGAGAAACATTGATATGAGAGAGAAAAATCAAGAGGTAAGAGATCGGTTACCTATTGTATGAGTTCCAACCAGGGACCAAACCCACAAGCTAGGCATGTGCCATGACTGGGAATCAAACCTGCGAACTTTTGGTTTACATGAGACATCACTCCCACTAACTGAGCCACACCAGCCAGGGCCAAAGATCCACACTTTAACTATGCTTTTCTGTTGCTTCTGCCTTAAACAAGGAATGTGGATGCTGAAATGTTAAAAGATGTTGGTTTATGTGGAAAATGAAATAAAATATTTCAGATCAGAACTAGCTTGGAAAACTCAGGAAGGGTGGTCATTATACCAACTGCTTATTGAATCAAGTTTACAAGCCAATTCTTAGCATTACCCACTCTATAGCACTCATTTCTTTTCCACTTTGCTCATTCTATGTCCACTGTGATTGGGGGGCGGCAGGGCTCTTCTTTCCTCGACTTCTCAAAATTCTGCCTTCTCCTCACAACCCGGCCCAGGTCCCAGCTCTTACATGAAGCTATCTGGAGCGCAGCCTGGGCACTGCCCCACACCTTCCAGGTGGTTCTGAAGTATAGCTGAGGTTGAGAACCATTGCACTGGGCATATTTTCCTCCCCGTACATGTAAGAATAAACAAGAAGAATATAAGTCCCCCAAGGAACTTATATTCTTATAAGTCCCTTTTCTAAGAATATAAGTCCCCAAGGAACTTATATTCCAGTTTAAAAATAAGCAATAAGCATACTTTTAAAGATTAAGATAATTTCAGAGAGTGATGAAATAGATAAAGCATATACAATAATAAAAGCAGCTAAGAAAGTGGGAGAGACAACTTTAATTTTTTTTCATCCTCACCCGAGGACATTTTTTTCATTGCTTTTAGAGAGAGAGGAAGGAAGGGAGAAATATCAATGTGAGAGAAACTGATTGGTTGCCTTCCATATGCGCCCAGACCTGGAGCAGGGATTGGACCTGCAGTCCAGGTATGAGCCCTGACTGGGAATCAAACCCACAACCCTTGAGTTATGGGATGATGCTCCAAACAACTGAGCCACACAGGCCAGGGTGGAGGAGGCAACTTTAAACATTCTGAGGGTTCTCACTTATATTTGGAATCTAAAACAGTCAAACTCATAGAAGCAAAGAGTAGAATGGTAGTTACCAAGGGCTAGTAGGGGGAGGGGGAAATGAGCAGGTGTTGGCCAGTGGTGCAAAGTTTCAATTATGTGAGATAAATAAGTTCTGGAGATGTACTATACAGCATAGTGTCTATAGTTAACAATGCTGTGTTCTATATTTAAAGTCGGAAAAACAGGTGGATCTTATGTTTAGTGCCCTTATCACACAATAATAATACTAATCATAGGGGTGGGAGGAGACTTTGGTAGGCGATTGAAATGTCCATGGCCTTGATGGTGATGATGGTTTCACTGCTATGTACATATCCCCAAACTCATCAAGTTGGGGACATTAAATATGCACAGCTTTTTACATGTCAGTCACACCTTAATGAAGTGATTTTTAAAAAAATTTCTCAGTGACATTTAACTGAGACCTGAATGACAAGAAGCAGCCAAGATATGAGGAAGGTGCACTTCAGACAGAGGGCACAACGAGGTGGGGATGTTTGAGTGACAGAAAGCGAACCGTGAACAACACGAGACTGTAATGAGGTAGGGACTTGCAGACTATGCTTAAAAAAAGATTTTATTCTAATTGTGGTAAATTGTTTGCAAAGATGACCACTACTCTCCTCACATCCCTATATGACGTCCCTTTGCAATGGGCCTTTAAGATGCCTCCCATCAACAGGTGAAGTCTATTTTCCCTCTCCTTGAATGGGGGCCGGCCCGGAACCAAGGGCATGTGGAAGAAGTGACACTGTGGGACATCTGAGACTCAAGGGCGCCCACGACTTTCACTCTCTCTTCCTTAGAATGCTTCCCTGAGTGCACGAGGTAAAGGGGCCTGGTCTAGCCAACTGGAGGATGAGAGGCCATGTGGAAGAGAACCAGGACACCTCTGTCGATGGCGAGCACCGACTGCCAGGGAGGCCACGCAGCCCATCCAACCCGGTCAAGCACAAGATGACCGCAGTCACGAGAGAGAGGCCAGCAGAAGAACCACCTGGGAGCCCAACCCAAATTCTGACCCGCAGACCTGGGAGCCAATAGTTGTGTTTAGAAAACATAAAAAGTTAGTGGTGGTTTGTTATGCAGTGACAGACAAGTAATAAGAAACCTTTGGAGTGTTAAATAAAGAGTGAAATAATGTTTTTATTTTTTTAAAGACCAATTTCATCCCAAATACAGTGATAAGTCCAATCATAAAAGCCACGATCTCTCATTTTTCTAAAGAAGATTAGAAATATGACTTTCATCAGAGAGAGAGAGCGGACCCCAGGGCTATGTTGGACTACTAAGGCCTTAAATTCTTCTCTTCAAAAGGAAATCTTATCCTCAAGTACGTTAAAACTGTGTGAAACCACAAACACTAGACAAAAAAAGAACTGAAAGTCATTGGGCTCTTTTCCACATTCCTGCTAAGAATAGAATTAGAAAAATTCTGATGAAAACCAAGATTGTATTTTAGACCAGAACTCATTTTAAATGTGTTTCTAAAGAAGAATAAAAAAGGAAGCATCTGTGAACTCTATACTGTGGAGTTTTGGGTCTATGTTATGTTGAAATAATTGAGAAAGCATTACATCATTCAGAAAACTGGGAAAGATTGAAAGATGATTTTTGAACACAGTCTTGAAAACAACAAGCACTCCTAACATATAAAAAGCTATTTTGTGAAAAAAAATTCTGTAATTAGTAAAAGCCAAGACACCTGCTCTTGCTGCGCATAATTATTTGATCTGCAGAGAAATGGGATTCATTTAGTAATAAAAATAGCATTATTTTCAAATAGTTCTTTAAGTAATTATATCTAACGAGTCTTTATGGCTGTTTATTCACAGGACCTCATAGTATTTTCCATTAACTTCTCAAGGATGTTAACATCATCTTCCCGGGGTGTTACTCATCATGCTTTTTTATATATGACAGTTAGATGTTATACGCCTTGAAAGGAAACTATGAACATACTTTCAAAACGAGTTTATTTAATTCTAATATCTTGTAGTCACTACTAAGAATGGTGGGAAAAGACGGTGGAGAAATAAATTGGAGAAGTTCTCGCCTACCTGACCACGCCACCACTCCAGGCCAAGGTCCCCCTGTCAGCCCATCACAGTACTGAAGAAGAAAGGCGGATGGAGTGGACTGGAAACAAAAGAATCCAAATGAAGGAAAGAGACAGGGGAAATATGGCAGAGACAAACACAGGAAGTCAGGTGAGTAAGGAGGGGAGATGAGGAGGCCAGATGCCTGAGCCAGAGACAGGTTCCCACAAAGGGCATCTCCGGCAGGGTCTACAAAGCTACTGCATGGTTATTCGGATCCTTCCATTTAGCACGCTATCTGTAGCTCATTCTGGGCATTCTTACCCTCTTCGGGATGATGGACAACTTTGAGCATGTGACAAAAACAACAGAGATAGACCCCTGTCTCTAGGTGAAAGTCAACACACACACTTCCCATTTAGTTCTTATTTTCTGAGGTGTTCCATGGACCCCAAATTGAGAAGTCTCGCGGTCTCCACTCAAGGCACTCGGGTAGCTACTCCCACACCAGCACTGTCCAGAACAGCAGTGGTTTCACCCAGCTTCAGGCCCTGACGATAGTCGCCCCTCCTTCTCTGCGACATGCTCTCCATGTGAAACTCGTGGAGAGTTAGAACTTCACCCCCAAAAGCTCAGCCACCTCTCCCCGTGTAGATGAGGGAAGTAGTTCTGCTCTGCCACAAACCCTGGCCGAAAAGCGGCATCTGCCCCCCACTGACGAAAGCGGAGGAGGAGAGGGAAGAGGGCCCACCTGGCAGCAGCTCCCAAGCCAGGCTGCCACGATTCTCCAAATGCCACCATACCAACGTTAGGCCAAAAGGATCCAGTGTCTCTCCAGCTAGCGGTACGTCTCATTATCTGCCTGACCTCAAACCTGACTTCAGAAGCCAGACATTATGAGTGGATATGTGTACGTGGAGGGATAAAGTTAACTCGTATGTCAGGACCCACGAAATGTCGGCTGGCCCGGTGGCCCGGCCCACATCATAAATCTAAACGAAAGTCAGCCTGTACTTACTGGAAACACCTGTCGAGGAAACCTAACACTCCTATCACAAACCAGCAACTCAGCTTTAGGTAGGTTACCTTACCCTGGATAACAGGACCTACTTGCCTTGTACTGAAATCCCTGACCTCCTGGCCAATCACGTCGTCTCCTAGTTGCCTCTTCTGATGTTCCGTAAACTGGCCCTTGCTCAAAACCCGTCGCGGGGAGCGTTCCACTGCGAGTGAGACTCTGTCCTCCCCAATCCATGCATCGTTTTCCCTTAAATAAAGACCATCAACCTCGCGACTAAATTGTTTTAGTTGTGTCATTTGACAGGAGAGAGAGAGAGAGTAACAGAGGGGAGGGGAGAAATAACAGATGTTAGTACCTTGTGCTGTTCCTGTGTTTGACATACAGTTAGTTACCCTTCGAACAATGCCGGTTCGAACTGTACAGGTCCATCTATACATGGATTTCTTTTCAACAAAGTCGGCTATTTCTACCCACGGTTTCGCATCCGCAGATTCAACCAATCACGTTAAAAACATAGTCTCACATTCCCAGCCACAGATTCCCAACCCACATGGAAAATACTGCTTTCACTGTGATTGGTTGAATCCGAGGCCGCGAAGGGCCAAATGTAGTTCAGTTTTGGAGAATCAGAGGATATACTTCCGTTGTGTGGGTGGTCAGCACCCCTAACCCATGCATTGTTCAAGGGCCAACTCCACTTTCAAACCCTGGAATTTTAGTCATCCATCTACTTCAAATGCAACTTTAAAGAAATGAATTTCAAAGCCACCTTGAAATTGTTTTTCAGACACACACAGTTTTGCATTATAAGTTTAACCAACTAATTACTTATTGAATGATAAATACTATAGAAATGGAAAGTCAGGTTAGTTTTCCCATTGTCAAGACAAGAATGCTTATAGCAACCTTGTTCACAATAGCCACTTCTCCCCAAAATTGGAAACAATCCAAATGGTCATCAATGAAACAATGGATAAACAAGTTTTGTTTTAGCCATACAATGTAATATTACATGCCAATAAAAAAGGAACTACTGATAAACACAATAACATAGATTAATTCTAAAAATACAGAGGGAAGAAAGAAGTGGAATTCAAAAGAGGTGATTCTGTATGATTCCATTTATGTAAAGCTCAAAAACAGGCAAACTTAATCTAAATAATAGAAACCAGAAGGGTGGGCACACTAGGAAATGATATGTATGTGTATGTATACATTAAGTTAAAAAATCAGTTGATCTGTAAACCTAAGACTTGTGCCTTCTCTCTATGTAAATTATACCTCAGTAATTCTTTTAAAAGCACGTTCTTAAAGAATAAAGACATAGGAATTTATTATATAAGGTTAGGTGCAAGAGATAAGTTATAAATATTGTAGCATTATCCCAAGTTGCTCAAAAATACATGTGTTAAAAAAAAAAAGACCAAAGGCACATGTGCCTCAATGTTATGATTAATTAAACCTTCTGTAATTTAGGGTAATTTTTATTCTCTTCATTATATTTTTCTAAAATTTAAAATTTGTACAAGGAGTATATTTTGTTTAGAAATTTTGTTTTCAGTTTTCCATAACTACTCTTTCTTCCTCATTTCCATTGCTTCAATCCTGGCCTCTGTAACCGACTCCCCAGACTCAAGATTCTCCCTCCCTAGCCCAACCTGCCTCTCTGGATAGTCTTCCTTTTAAAAAAAAAATAGAAGTATATTTTTGTGTCATGCATGCAATATTTTTTCTTCTTTTAGATTAAGGTTTATTCTAGTCCTACATCCTCTGGTTTCCTCCAAGTATCTTTCTTCCTGTCTGTGTTGGAAATTTCCTAAACTGTAGGCAATCCTTAGCTGTTTATTATTCGCATGTAAGAGCAAGACAATTAAAAGCCTACCCTTTACTGAATATAGTCCATTTAGAGTTTTGCCATCACCCCTACATTGAAAGCTACTCTTGTCAAAGTCACCAGTGACCTCCATGCTGCTGAATCCAAGGTCCACGCTCAGTTCCCACTTTACTTGACCTAGCAACAGCTTTGACACAACCCAGCATGCCCTAACCCTAACCCTAACCCTCCTCCAAGCCATTCTTTCTTCACTTGGCCATAGGCTGCCATTCTACTCTAGGTTCCTCCCTCTTTCTCCCTTCCCCCTTCCTAACCCCTTATCACTTTTCCATCTCTTTTGCTGATTCCAACTTATCTTCCTGATCTCTCTATGTTGGAGTGCTCCCAGGGCTCAGTCATGTTCAAATCTTAATGATCTCACCTGGTCTCAAGACTTTAACTACCGTCTGTGTGATGTGGTGATAACTTACAAATGTACCTCCAGCTCTGCTATGATTCCCCAACTGTATTTCCACTGCCCATGTGATACTGTCACTTAGAATCAATAGGCTAGAAAAACTCTGAAATCAAACATGTTTAAAATTCCTGATTCCTTCCCCCACCAATCCTGATCCTCCCCAGACTCGGCCTGTTAGTAAATGTTCCATCTTTCTTCAGAACAGGTTCAGGAACTGACCACTTCAGGGGACTCAATGTTCTTTCAATATGCCAAGTGTGTTCCCACTTCAGCACCTTTGTAGTTGCATTGTCGTATTCCTGGAACCCATGGCCCAAATATGCTCTTGACTTGCTCCCTCATTGCTTTCAGTTCTGTGCTCAAAGCTCACGTTATCCCTAAATACTCAGCACAACACACCAGCCCCCATGGTCCCTATCCCTCTTACTCGGTCTTATGTTTGTTCTTAGCGCTTATTATCCTCTGACATACTATGTACTGGATTTGCTCAACCTGCTTATTTTTTGTGTCTGCCCTCTGGAATGTAAGCTCCACAAGAACAGAGACTTATTTTGTTCACTTATGTTCTATTCCTACTGCCTGGGCCATTATAGGTGCTCGATCATTGAGGACTTCATTATAGATGCTAAATGATTATAAAATGAATAAATGAATGAATGAATGAATAGTGGAATTTCTATTCCCATGAGCAGCCTTGGTGAGAGGCCTGCACAGGAAGCAATCAGGCAGGGATCCACTTACTCTGATGGGGAAACCTCCAAATAGCAATGGCTGTAAGCCGTTCTTTTAATGAGTTAGCACCCCTCGCAGCCTGAATCCTTTAACTTCCTGCCTAGGGAATGTGAGTTTGACTGCCAGCATTTTGAAAGATCAGCCCACAAAGGCAGCTGAAAGTTTTGTGTTCAGTATACAGATTTTTAATTTCCCTCTGTTTAGTGAGTTTTGTTCATTCACTGATTCATTCATTTCATAAATATTTACCAAGTGACTATTAAATTCCAGGCACCACTCTAGGTATTTGAGGTACATCAATGATCAAAACAGCCAAAAACCTTTAAATTTTGGAGGTTAAAGTCAGCATTTCCAGGTGTTTTTGAATCCAGATATTCTCTGTCCAGAAAATAAATCTTCTGTTTTCCACTAGGTTAGGACTGGGCACTTTCTCAATTGAGCTGGCTGGGGAGAGACCCAGTGGTTACAACTGCTCCTTACGTGCACTTTCAGCAGGGCTCTTAAATCTGACAACTCTAACTTTCAACCAGTCCTTATGTTTGCAGCCCCCTTCCTCTTCCTCTATCCTCAGTCCACCCCCTCACTCTGCCCTCCAGAGGTACCCGGTGCTGGTGCCTTCAATTCTGTAGCCTCCCTGGGTGCACAGCACAAACAGCTCCATTCTTTTCTCACTCAGTTCTGCTGAAGTCAGCTAAGACTGTTGTATTCCCATTTAGCTTCCTAGATGTGATTTTCTCTTTTTTCTTTGTCCTGGAACGTGTATGTGTTCCTATATTCCTTTATCGTACCTTAAGAAGGTAGGTAGGTATAACTACCTACATTTAATCTGCCGTGCTTAACCAGCCAACCTGAATGTCATCTCCAGCATGATCTTCCTTAAACACCATGTCAGATTTTGAAGAATATATTCATTGAGCACCCATTCTGTGCAGGGCATGTACTGAGCATCCAGACAGTATCTGCGTTTCCATACCTGGGGTACCTGGACAAAACTCAGTCCCTTGGCACCTCCCTTTCCTCATAGGGTTGCCATCAGAATTCGATGAGCTCAGGTATGGAAAGGGCTTAGCATAAGGCCTGGGACACAGTAATACACGGAATCTAAATAGAATTTCAGCTTTCCTCGTTCTTCAAATTGGTCCTTGCGGTTATTAATTCGTTTGAATCAGACTAGATGCTATTCTATGCTAATGAACTGACATATTCATGGTTTCTCCCGAGGAGGCAGGCTCCCTACAACCTAGTTTAGCTCTCTCAAAATGCCACATAGCAGAATCACATGACTTCTAACACTTGGAGGCTATTTCAACATGTCAAGTGAGATTTCCTAAGACCCTGAGCCTCGACTGGAGCTGAGTGGCAGATGAAACTAGTGCTGACTCAGTAATTCACATGCTCCATGATAATCCCTAGCCACCTCTGCAGTTAGATTGGGTCTGTATGGCTAGTGTAGGTCAATGGACTGAGAGCAGAAATGACAGTGTCATTTCCAACAGAGGCAGTGAAAAGCAAGAGAGCCTCCTCTTCCCTCCCCGTTCCAGGGTGGTATCAAAGGTTGTATGTTCCAAACGGTGAACTACAAGATGGAAAGTGGAGAAAAAATAAATCTTGAGTCCTTGAGTGATTGTCTGGAACAAGCCTCGAGTCCATCATTCCAACCCACACTCAACTAGTAACCCAGGAGAGAAGTAAACATTTGCTGTAGTAAGCAACTGAGATTTGGGGTTTAATTTATTGCCACACTATCTCTAGGGAAATAAATCAGTTTGAGAGAACTTGTGAAGATAAAATTAGAGGGACTTCAGCATCCACTAATGGCGGACTAGGTAATTCAGATCAACCTTCACACTAGAAAATATATATCTTTTTAAATGATGCTCAAAGGCATTGGAGGGCCAGCATGGCAGTGAAAATTTACCTGGCTACCATCTGGCCATCTGGGAGAAGATATAAATCCCAAGAAGTGAGCTTGACATTTGAGGCCACTTTTCTCCAGGGAGTGTGTTAATTATAACAAAGCCAGTGTTTGACAGCTGAGCAGTTTGATGGCCTGGTATGGCTACAAAAGCTGGACGCTGGTAGAAACACAGTAGTGTGGGCTGGGACCGTGGAGTGAGGTACTCTGGGGACAAGGGTGAATTGAGAGTCAAAGAGCCTTCAAATTGCCTGTAGCCCGGGCTTCAACTCATCTGGCCTTGTAACTGGATGAAAGAGACTCCAGATTGCTAATGCCTTCAGGCTCCTGGAAGAAGCAAACAAAAATTCTCTCTGGAGAGCAAAAATGACAACATTATTTTAAGCCTAAATTCATTTCTGTTGTACAATTTTTCAAATACAAATTCAGATGCAAAGAAAACCAAGCACAGACCAAAATAAGACAATATGAACAAGAATCAACAAAACCAACAAAAAATAGAAACAGAGAAAAGGCCAGGGCCAACAAAAATGCAAAGGTGGCCCCTGGGTCTCAGCTTGGAGACCTGGGTAAGTCGACAGGTAAGCTGAAATTTTCTCATCGTGTCCTGGGAAGATGACAAGTTGTTCTGCTCCACCTCCAAAATGTCGGATTGTTTCCTTCGGGTTCAGAGGTATCACACCTGGATATTTCAGACTATTGACCTACATAACAAAGGTTTTTAGGAAAAATGGAAACAGAATCACATGGTCTCTAGATAGTGGCACCAATCAGTCTTTAAAATAATTAGTTTTTCTCTGTTTCAGGAAAAAATACAGGATTAAAAATGCCATCACAGAATTAGAAATATTTTTGAAAAGTCATAGCAGAATTGAAAAAGAACCAATAAAAGCTCTAAAACTGAAAAGACAGTAACTAAAATTAAACACACCATGGATTCATTTTTTTACCAGATTAAGTTTTGCTTAAGAGAAAAATAAAGAACTCAAAAAAAAGTCAGAAGATATTCAGAATGACACAGAAAGAGGCAAAGGCTGAAAAATACAAAAGAGATAGTCGGCATTATACACACAGTCCAGCACTTGTTTAACAGAATTCCTGGAAAGAACATAGAGAATGGAGCAAAAGCAATATCGTGAGAGATCATGGCGAAATAATTTCCTAAACTGATATAAAACATTGAGCCAAAGATCGAATTAAATGGACTTGGCAGTAAAGAGAGAAAGGGTTATGTTTTTAAATAAGTCAGAGATGACTTCAAGGTTTCTAGCTCCAGCAAAAGGGTGATGTAATTTCCTGACATAGAAAAAACGGAAAAGGAAGAACAGGTTTGTTGGGGTTGGGAGGAGGCAGTGTGAAATCAAAATAGCAGGTTTCAAGTTTTAACTGTTGAATTTAACATCCAGGCAGGGATAACACATATGCCATTGTTTCTTGAGTAATTATTCTTTTTCTTGTCATTTTCAGGAGTCTCCAAAACTATTATCCTTTAAAAAGAACCAGTGAAAGCTTCTTGTCTCAAGAATCCAGCACACCAGGCCTCCTTCCCTCCCGCTAGAATCCAGGATTTGCCTCCAAGGGTCAACCTACTGTACAAATGGGCATTTGCAGCAAAATGTACAATGACTTGCAAACTGCACCTGCCTGGCATTCGGTTATAATTATCTGTTCAAATCAACCTTCACAATACCCATTACGACAAAACAATGTGCTTTTTGGTTTTTAACACCATGATCCAGGGCTCCACTTTGTTTAATAATATAAGGTGAATTTACAGGTACCCTAAATGCTTTGATTCATCAAAATGTAAAATTTCTGCATGACACAGACTTTAAATGATAGATCAAATGCAACTTAGTGTCATAATCTGTAATATTACCTTAAGCATGATCATGAGATTTTTTAAATAGAGTTTTGACTTTATTAACAGAAGAAAAAATAAAATATTGGCTACCATAAATTTCTCATTTTTTCCTTAGAAAACAGCACGACCTTCACAATAAATTCTGTGACTCATAGATGAAAATAATATAGCATGCTCTCCTTTCAAATGAGACTTCCCAAAAGGTTAAAAGCTAATGATGATGATGACGATGATGATGATGATGATGGTGGCTAATGTTTATTGAGGACTTTCTACATGCCAGAAACTATTCTATGGGACTTACATGAATTCACTTATTAAAGAGATTTAAAGATAGATGATAACATAAATTATATATCAATAATATAAAGAATATTATTTAATGGAGAATAAGGCAATTCTCTTTTAACTCAAAATCATTCTTTTTCTAAAACACACTACAGAGTTATTTTTCTAAAATACCTCTGATGGTACAATTGGAGACCAAAAATATATATGGGAGAATTAGGGAAAAAACATTTTATAATAATAAACTACATGTCAATGTATAACTTTTCTATAATATTATATTTTTCTTCTGAAAGTAGAAATAAAATTTTCAAAACCAATGAGCAGGAAAATAATTTTATTTTCAAACAACCCTTTACATGCCAACATTAAATTTAAAATATATTTAAAGGGTATCCACATTATTGCCTTATGCGATCACGTACGAATTTTTCAGCACTAGGCCTGGTTGTCCCAGATGTTCTCATTCTAGTGTTTCCCTCTAACTCCTGCCATGTTATTGTTTCCCTTGAACACCATTCCCAATATGGTCATTAGGGATGCGTCAATCATAACTTTGTGTAACTCGATCAGACTTCCTACCTCACCAGCAGAAATGGCTACAGACATACATTTTTCAAACTGAAGACTTTTTCACGAGAACTGTACCTAATAAAATGCACGAGCTAATTTTTTAATTTCTAAATGTCTTAATGATTTATAAGTAATTTGGGACATTACTTCACAACATCCTTGATATTTTAAAGGGTTGAAATTAAATAGCCAAGCCTTTGTTTACTTCTTCTTGGCCATTCTGACCAGAGATTGCTAGAAATATAATCTCTTGTATAGCTTTTCTTTCTTTTTAAAAACCTATTTGAATCTCTCCTATAGTCTGTGACCCTTATTATTAAAAAAAACAACAACACACTACGCATTCACAGAATCATTTGACTTTTTAGATCACATACAAACCTAAGAGTCTTTTAATCCAGTCCCTCATACAGCCACCGAAAGCTCTGCCACATCAGCCCAAAGGGTTCCCATCCTCTGCACCCGCCAAACTGTGGAGTCACGCGCAAGACAACCCACTGCATTTCAGTTTTCATTATTAAAAACATCTTTCCTACCCTAAGGTGAAACCTCCTTCCCCACAATTGCTACACATCTTGGACCCCACCGGTCTCAGCACTGGCCCTGGCACAGTGACTTTGGGCACGTCAGTCTCACGTTGCTGTCGTTTCCTTAGCTGTGAAGCGGGGATACGAAATGTGTGTCGTTGTGGGTGTGAAGATGAAATGAGAACGCTGACGAAGCACCTGGCACGACACAGGGCCTCCACGAGCAGCAGCCTTCACTAGGGATACGACACCCTCCTCTGTGTGGCTGCTCTCAGAACCGTAGCAGCAGCTACTGTTTTCTCTCTCCAGGCCAAATATCCCCATTTCCTCCCATTTTCTTTAAAAACGAAACAAAACATGGTTTTGAGATATATACATGTATATATATCCATTTTGTCAGCTTAAAGCAAGCTCCATACCCATAAGTATCATTGCAAGGTAATATTTCTCTTTTCTCTATCGCTGATTAAATCTTCTCTCCCCCTCCCCCCACCTCCAGTGGCCCCATATTTAGCCCTCTGGCAAGCTGGGCTATGGGAAGGCAATAGGTACGGACACTTTCTGGTTGTGAGGCGAGGAGAGGACAGAAGTGCCCCTCAGACACTAGGATGTGTCTGAGAAGCTTCCCTCTTCATTCTGGTAATATGACAGCTCTTCCTCATCAAGGGTCACTCCTCTCTGTCCTCCCCATTCCCTCTCCTGGGTTTCCCAATTCTGGGTGGTGGCTCCATACGACATCTTCTTTTTGGGACTTGCAAAACTCTCATGATTGAGTTCTGTCTCCTCAGCTAATTCATCTTGGTCAATGATTCCACACTTCTCCTCAGAGAGGTTCTCAGGGTCGGCCCACTCCTGTTTCTCCCCAGAGGCAAAGACCCCATAGAAGATCACGCCACTGTAGTGCACCAGGGCAGCTATGAGGAACACATTCTGCCATTCTTCACGGGTCTAAACAAGAAAACACAGTACCAGTGAGTCTTGTAACCAAAAAGAAAAAAAGAGATGAACAGTATGTTCTGGGACAAAAGTACCCAGTCACCCCCAAAGACAACGTTATGCTCCTTGGAAAGACGTGTGTCAGAAGCATGCCCAGGATCCAAACAGAGTTTGAGCATTTAAAAAATTAAAGTTAAGACTACAATAAGAATGCATTTTTTAAGTCCTCACCGGAAGACATTTTCTATTATTGATTTTAGAGGGAGAGGAAGGGACAAGGAGAGGGGGAAGAAGGGAGAAAGAGAGAGAGAGAGAGAAACATCGCTGTGAGACAAACATCCATCAGCTGCCTAACCACGCACACCCCGAACGCAGACTGAACCCACAACCATTTGTGCATTTTCTGATGCTCCAACAAACTGAGCAACCTGGCCAGGGCTGAAAATGCATCTTTTAATTTATAAAAATACTTTACAAAATAAGCATCATGCAAAACACATGCAGCACCATTTCACAGCTCTCTACATATACCAATGAGGTTTCCACTTACCTACCAGGTTAAATGAAACTTGCTTTAGGAGCCCACCATTTTAAATATCAGAGGTCTCCTTCTTGCTTACTGTTGGCTATGTAACAGTTCGAACCATGAAAATACTCAGACTTCACTTCAATAGCTTACTATTTAAAATTATATTTTCTGTGTATAATACATGATCAAAAACAATGGATATTTGTTTTTAAAGTTGGGGAAGACAGTATCTGAAATTTAATTGTCATGTTGTAAATCTTATCATCTCAGGAACAGAGAGGGAAAATGTGGATCCTCTGCCTATAAAAATTCCCAAATCCCACCTTTTTTTTTCTATCAAAAAATAAGGAAAATTACATGGAGGGTCATTAGTGGGAAGGGGGAGAGGGGAGGATGAGAGAAAAGGTACAGGGAATAAGAAGCATAAATGGTAGGTACAAAACAGACAGGGGGAGGTTAAGAATAGTATGGGAAATGGAGGAGCCAAAGAACTTAAATGTACGACCCATGGACACAAACTAAGGGATGGGAGGCATGCAGGTGGGAGACACAGGGCAGAGGGGAGTAATGGGGAGAAAACGGGATAATAGTAATAGCATAATCAGTAAAATATATTTAAAAAAATAAGAAAAATTGTCCTATACTTTCTTCTCCAAGAAACTGGAAGAATTTCTGAAGTCAGATTTGTAATAGGCAATCTAACTTAAAAAAATAGTTGGGTAAAAACTGCATAACATCAACAAAATTCGTTCTTATAGAGAGCAGCCTCCTGAAACCTTTTCAATGACAGAGACTAAGAAGCCACATGACCTGTGCTTGAACTTTGAATGGCTCCAGGATCCTCCACTGCCAACCACCCTGGTCTAAACACAGAAAGGCTCAGTACTGACCCAGTGTCATACACTTGTGGGGTCTTAGGAAGGGCCATTAGTGTCTTGTTTATTTTCTTCATAATAAAGGAAGTAAACAGCACTAATATTTTTATGCTGGAAGATGTTAAGCAATAGATGGAAATTGGCTATAAAGTTTAAATACTTAGAATTATAAAACAATGTTGAGTAATTTATTCATCCTGAGTTGATTGCCTCAGTTTTTTCTCTCTTTCTAACAGTGTGGTGTTTGTCCCCACCACACACACACCTTTTATTTGTCAGGTCAGAAAACATGGAACCAAAATTGCCATCAATACACAATAAATTAAAGAAGAAGGACCAGGAGGAGGAGGAAGAGGAAAGAAAGATGGATGGGTGGATGGAAGGAAGGAAGGAAGGGAGGGAGGAAAGAAAAGTGCCCTGGCTGATATGGCTCAGTGGACTGAGTGCAGGCCTGCGAACCAAAGGGTCGCCAGTTTGATTCCCAGTCAGGGCACATGCCTGGGTTGAGGGCCAGGTCCCCAGTGGGAGGCGTGTGAGAGGCAACCACACATTGATGTTTCTCTCCCTTTCTTTCTCTTTCCCCTCCCCATTCTCTAAAAATAAATGAATAAAAATCTTAAAAAAAAAAAAAGGAAAGAAAAACAAAAGTTCAAATGACTCAGGCCAAAGACATACACATTTACGGGCTAGGATATGGCTTTGAAATCTCAAGTCTGTGCAATATTTCAGTCCTCTGATACTCACAGCCCAAAAGGAGACCATTACCTTGTGCTTGGTCATTGCACCAACGATGAGGGGACAGACCATCCCAGAGAGTGTTCCCACTCCGTTTGAGATGCCCATGAGGATGCTGGCATAACGGGGGGCAATGTCCAGGTGGTTGACATTAAAACCTACAATGAAGCCCAAACCTCAAAATCAGGGTCAAGACCAAAATTCCAAATACGCTTTAGAAAATATTTAGCTTTCTCCCAACTCTCATCAATCTAGGTGGTTTCTTCTAGCATATGACTAATGAATAATTCTTCTAATGGGTTGACGATTGTCAGGCTGTGCTGCACATAGCAGAAAAATGTGCTGTGATTGATTAGCAGTGTGTACCATGGAAAATTATGGCACCAGTGACGTGTAAGGTCAGAACTCCAAAATAATGGTGTTTTAGGAAATACCAAAAAGCAGAAAGCCTGGATTACATTTACTCAGAGGAAACAATCACATTCAGTGTGATTAGAATCAGACTCTGCCTTCTAACATGCTCCCAGACCTCCCAGGCCTCCACCCACTCCCAAAAGGCCACTCCAAGTAAGTTTGCCCTGGCCGAATAGAAAGGGTACTTTTGAAATAATACAGTTGCAGAGACATTGGCAGAATCCTCTTTAATTTACAAAACACTTTCATGTACGTGCTTGATTTTGAGTCCATAAGTTTGGATTTTAATCTTATTTTTACCACTTTAGTCATTTTTAGGCCTTTGTTTCCTCATCTCTAATAGTGAGTAATATTACTACTTAAGTCATAAAGATGCTGTAATATGAGACCCAGGGGAAGTATGTATGTGAGAGCCCATGGAAAATAACTGAGCTCTACTAACTACCACCAGTATCACTTTCGCTAACTACCACTATCACTACCATTACCAGCACTGCTCCCGCTGTGACATTGTTACTAGGTAAGTCTCTCCTATTGAGGCTTTCTGTCAAAAGATAATGCTGCAGGGAGTGGTACAACAATACCTTACTTTTCATCTGTTTATTGAGAGAAGAGAATGAATGGAAAGCTTGGGAAGCATGCGGAGCAAAGGCAGGGCAAGGGCCAGGCTGTGGAAGGGGAGGCTTTGGGCCCTGAGAACCCACTCTACCAATATTGCCAGGGGTGCATTTTAGAGCGAGACAGGCCTGCCCCCCGCCGCTTCATTGACATGCAAACCTGGACAAAGGATTCATGCTTTCTGAACCCCCACCTTGTTCATATATTAACTGGTGTAACCATTCTTACAAAATTGGTGTAAGAACCAAGTGAAATAATGTGTGTTCACTGCATGGCACATACAGGTGAAAACCAGCATGTGTGTTTTTGGGCAGGTTCCCATCTGTCTTGTCTACTGCTATCTTCCCTGAACTGGCAAAGTGTCTGGCACATAGTAGGCACTCAATCAATCATTATTTAATTGATTGTCAACTTGAGCTATGAAATTACAGCAGGGGGTTGTAACTTCTATTTCTTCATATTTTTGTTCTACTTTGCTTTGCTTTTTAATTCTCTAGTCTGTGCAAAGAACCTGAAAATAAGATTTAAATTTTTTATGTAATGTGGCACATTGATTGATTGTTTTTTCCTACCTCCATTCAGGAAAAATTTTGAGAAAACCATTTTTTCTAATAAACATGCTGTCTCTTTCACATCAAAGTGGCAGACAATTAGAACATATTAGAAATATCGTTATTTCTAACATTTCTAATTATTCTAATATATTACTCTAGTATATTATACATAATATTACTCTAATATAATTACTCTAGTATATATTACTCTAATATAATATTAGAATAATTAGAAATATTAGGAAACAGCTGCAAAATTAATTAAACTTACTGTTGATTTCAATGTAATAAACACTTTATTAGAAAAGAACCCAGAGATAAGAAGCAATTAATATGACTGTCGAGTATTGTATTCTGATACAAACCAAAGTCCAGACACCAGAGTTCAGCTAAAGATAATGTGAGAAAAGCCATTTAGGTTTCTCGCTGCACAATCCTGGTATTCAGGGGCGAAGATCACTGAGAAACTGAGATATTAATAGACATTTTTTGTAGCAGATAAAAAAATATTTTTTGTATACAAGCTGTGAGAGTCTGCCTTCTCTACACAGGATATTTCTCAAAACAGGCACCACCCATTCTTCGTATCTTCCAATGTCACCAGGCTCAACTCTCTTTGTAGACAGACCGTCTACAATCTGTTCCGAGGTTGCGCCAGTCTTCCTTGGCATCCCTATTAACTCCTCAGGAGGTTGGCAGATAGCAGGTCCTGAGGAACTCTTGCCCGCATGGCCGTAGTCCTTCCCACCGTGTCACTGTCAGGTCAGACAAACTGTCTTCAGTCCCAGCCACTTCACTTACCTGGGCAAGTCCAGTCACCTTTCCAAGCCCCAGGGTCCTCACTGGCCTAGTGGACATAACAATACCCTTCTTGCAGGCTGACCACAGGGATTGAGTGAGACCACGTCCAAAAAATGGCTAGCTCAGAGTAAGTGCTAAAAAAATGGGCAGCTGCTGTGATTTGGAGCATTGGGTTTCGCTCCTTCTGATTGTGGCTTAGTTGGCCATCTGGGAGCAACATGAACCCAAAGGTTCCAAAATCTCTGTGAACAGGATGTGAATCTCTCTTGCATCACAGGGCTACAGGGAAGGTGTTCTTCAACATCCTACTGGAAACAGCCGTGATTGCTCTGTTCCTGCTACCGAAACTGTGGACCACTGAGCAGCAGCAGCAGCTTCGCTGACGAGCTTATTATAAATGCAGAATCTAAGGCCCCACCTGGACATGCTGGATCAGAATCTGCATTTTTCAAGATCCTAGGGTGATTTGTATGTACACTTAAGTGTTGGAAGGACCGGGCCATAGTGAATAATAATTGAACAATAAGAGTGAATTGTTATTAATTTTGTTATGCCTCTCACACTGGGCTGAAAGCTTCAAATGCTTTATTTCCATTAGAAGGTAGACTTTATAAGGACAGAATCTTCGATTTTTTTCAAAGCAATATCCTCTATGCTAAGAATAGTGCCTGATTCGTGGGACGTGTGAGTGAAAAATGCATAAGTTATCTCAGTTCATTGGGATGTCCCCACAGCCCTATGAGGTGGCCTTTCCATCTCCCCAATCTCTAATAGAAGAAATTAAGGCTTGAGAATTCAGTAACTTAGCGGTTTTTTCTTTCACAAATAGTAAGTAGTAAAGAGAAGTCTCAAACCCAGATCTATGTATGTCCACACCCATGTTCTCAGCTGCAAGCTACTTTCAAAATAGACATTTTTTCCTAATTTAACTATTCACCAGATCTATTTATTTTGATAAGATGCAGCCCTATTTCAGGGTAACTTAAACCAGAGGTTCCATATATTTCTGTTCTGGAATGTTACCACTCTGATTTTTTCAGCAGCCTGGAATGATGGGAAGGGCACAGGCCTGGAGCCCTTTAAGTCTGCCTTTGCCACTAGCTGCATGACCACAGGAAAGTACCCAACTTTTCTAAGTTTTAGGTGCCTCATGAGCAAATTAGTGATATTACTATCTGCTTCCCACTGTCATACGATAGGCGTACTTTATGTAAAGTGTTCTGTAAGTGATCATTTTTAGTATTACAGCATGTTTTAAAGGCAGAAGAACGACAGAATTTACCTTTTTCACCCGGTTTTGCATGGGGAGCTTCTGAAGCCTGTGAGACATGACATGACAGCGCTCTGACCCCTCACACACAGCAGACTGCGGTCTGCTCTTGCACCACAGGGATGCTGGCAGCCCCAGGGGTAGCTGCGAGAACTAGAGGGGTTAGTACACCCACAGGGCTTCGAACGGCCCGACACAGAGTGCGCCTGATCAAGGTCAGCGCTCGCTGTCACTGTTAGTATTCTTACTACCGGTCCTAACCCGTTTCGGAAAGTCACTTCCTCTTTCTGCACCGGCATTCCTTGCTTGGAAAATGAAGGTCACGCAGTAGACACAATCTAGAAAAGCTTTCCAGTCTAAAAAATTTCTGATTCCATGACTAGATGTCAAATGAGCTAATATTAGCAGTTCTCTAGTCAGAGATGCGTCAAGGAGGGGCATCGCTGGCACTTTGTGTCTCTTTCCAAAACGGAGAGATGACAGGCAATTCCAGCTTGATGGGGCTCCTAAGCCCAGGCCTTAGTGAACTTACAAAGTCGTCCCCCACTACATGACATTCTTTGGCCAGTGCCTTCTGCTCCTTAGGAAGGGCCCGCCTACTCGAGGAAGGTGATCCAGTATATTTTTCCTTTCTTCCTCCTAAAATTTGCTGGATCTACAGAAAACATTTGGGAACCTAGAGGACACTTTACCTGAAATAGCGAAGCCACTAAATCCTACGGCAAGCACCAGAAAGGAGATAGCCACCCCTTTGGTATGGGAGAATCCAACCACCAGGAGTAAGGTTGCTTCCATGCCAAAACCTGAGAATGGAAACAGCAAAGGAAAAAAATGTCACGTCATGTCAGTCAGCCCAAGTTCATGAACTTCTTAAATAAGAATCTATTAATATCTCCATGGACTTAATTTTCAGTACATACTTTCTGGCCCAGTGCTTACAGTAATCCCTGGGGGGTTCTGACGAAATGACTATGCTACCATCACCCAGGTGTCCTGTGAGCCTTCTGATGTTATCGGGTGCACCTTGAACACCAAGTAGTCCAAAGAGATTCCAGTGAGGTCCTGGGGTGAGGGATGTTTATTATCAGTTGCTTTACAGATAGATGCCTCTGCCATTTCTATCTAAATGCTAAAACTCCTTTATATTGCCAATGAGTCCCTTGCGGTTACATGTTATGGCCTCTCACAAAAAAGTAAAGTGACAATACTCTAATATTGATTGCTGAAAGTGACTAGAAAGCTATAATGAACATCTGAAGCAAAAAGCACAAAGCAAAATTCTTCCCTTTCAGAAGTTCACGAAGCTCTCAGGTGTCCATCTAAAAGCTATGGCGTATTAGGGCAGTAGGATTGAGGGTTGGGGTGGGTGGGTGGAAAATGGAGACAACTGTACTTGAACAACGATAAAAAAATAAAAGCTATGACATATTTTCACAGAAGATGCATCAGGATAAAAGTACTTTCTGTTCCTTTCATTCAGCATAAGTGACTCCTGCACAACAAAAAAAGATGAGGAAATTCTAAAGATGTTCCTCTTACAAGCAAAAATAAAACAAAACACACACACACACATACACGTTCAGCCAAGAGCAGACAGAGGGTGATGTAAGGACCACTTCCAGGTATAAAGTGCCCTAGCAAATGGAAGATAAAGACGCGTCATTCTGAAGACCGTCTGCTGACTCCAGACATCTCCACAGGCCTGTCCTGTAGGTACCTCAAAGACAACACGCTCAAATCAAGTCTCCGTTCTCCTGTTTTTCACTCATAAACAAACAAGGCAAATCACCACAACCATGCTCTTTCCTCTTCTCTAAATTAATCTTCTATCCACTTGTGTTCAGAACCCAGACTTTAGAGTCAGACAGGCCCGTGTTCAGATTCCACCTCGAAATCATTCATTGTGTGGCTCTGGACAAGTCACTTCACCTCTTTGATTCCTCATCCCCCAAAACAGAGCCAATCATACAACCTTACAGGGCACTCTGGAAGATTAAATGAAATTGGGTACTTAAGGTACTGAGTGTCGTCCCTGGTACATGGACACAGCTCAACAAACGGAAACCAAAAATCCAACACAGAAATCTCAAAATCTCCCCCTTTCTTGGTGTTTAGCTAAGAACCTGTGGGTTCAGCCTCAGAAACAGCTGTCAAAACCAGCTTGCTCTCTCCACCTCTGCCGCTGTCCTAGCCCCAGGTCCCATTACCTCTCACCTGGCCAACTTCAATAGCCTCTTCACTGGTCTTCCCGTGTCTTCTTCCTCTGCTCCATGTTGCACATCACTGTCCTTCTAAACCCCAAGTCTAATTAGCTGTCCCTTTACTTAAAACTTTTGTCAAGGCTTCCACATTATTAGTATAATGTTACAGAACAAGTCCCTCCTACTGTTCTTCTTTCATCTTCTGCCAGCCCTCCCATCCCCACTCACCAGCTAGCCCATGGACAGCCCTCTGCCACAGTCACACAGGGCTATCAGTGATTTCCTAATCGCAGCACTGTTTGATGCCTATATGTATTTTCATGGGCTGTTCCTTCACCAGGGATACTCCTCTCACACCACTATTGCTCTTTTTCTGGAGAAATCTTATCCTTGAAAGTCCAGTTCAAATATTACTTCCTCTAGGAAGCTTTTCTGACAACCCTGCACTCAACCACCAGTGAGACTGATATCTCTTTGTTCTCATTTATCTTATAGAACTTTTCAACATTGCCTTGTAATTTGTCACTCGTGTTTCTGTCCCCTGCCCCATTAAACTGTGATATTTCTCAGGGGAGGCACCGTATACAGTATAGAGCCTGGCTAACAGGTAGTGAACACTCAATAGATGGACTAATGCAAAGGGAAAAAAGGAGAGTCAAAGTAATTAAGTTGAAATACAAGCACTTTTTGTAAACCTTGGTAAGTTGCCTACCTTTCTGAGTTCATTTCCTTAAAACTATCATAGAAAAAGAGCAAGCATCAATAATTGTTTTCAATGGACCTCTAAAAAGGATCAATAAAATCATGGGCCAGAGGTGTTTTTTAAACCGTGGGCTTGATATCATTGCTACCAAATCATTGCCATTCATTTTGTTTCAGCAACTTAATTTGTACATAGGGCAAAGTTCTAGTGTTTTATATACTCACTATACATGTTTCAGATATGGCCTGTCTTGAATAACAAGGCACGTGGATGCAACTTCTTTTATCTTAATGTTCTCAACACAGGTTTTACCAGAAAGTTAACAAAGACATTGTGTGAAGAATAAAACTTGCAAGTGATACACTGACTCATCTATAAGAAGAAGAAAAAAGAGATCTTTGCTAAATGGTAGATTTCCAAAGGGGGGAAAAAGAATTTAAGGGCCTAAATGGTCCCTGTCTACAGTGAAAATGCTAGAAATACGACTGTATGTTTCAGGAGCTGAAGAGTAGAATATGAACTTCAGGAGTAATCAAGAGACTCTTGAAAGTGAACCTATTCAGAGCTAAAACGAGAAAAAAAATAGGATTTAAATGCCTGATAAATGTTTTCATTTCATATTGAAACAATCTGAGGTCATACAGACCACCGATTCAGCCAGACTAGAATTTCTGACCTTAGTCACACCTTACATGACTCCAGAGGGAGGTACGAGGATTTGACAACTGTCTCTGAGGACCTTGGAAATGCACCCTGACTCAAACTAGAATAGAGCATCATGTCTTAAGGTGATCCATTTGCTTTAAACAATTTGAGCAGCAAACATCTCTTGCCCACGGAAAGAGACGGTGACTGACTCCAAGAAGTATGTGATCTTTCTCAGATGAAAAATGTCATATATATGTCTTCTTAGGAAATATGAAAGCAACTGAAATTCTCTGGACGATCATGCAAGTGCTTCATCACAGCCACATCAATCTGGCTTCCTCAGCGATGGCCCAGAACCCTACCTTCATGGTTTATCTCTACTCTAGCATCTCTGCAGCTAAGCAAAGAGGGACAATTGTTGGGGTTTTTTTTTAATTTTCTATGTAGAGCTCACTGTTTCTGTTATAGCAAAATCTAAAATGACATGAAAAGACATGTGAAGAGGGTTTTTTTTTTGTTTGTGCTTCTTTTATGAGGCTGGTGAGATTCTACATATGCATTCTAGTTTCTGAGCAGAAGAGGAAGGAGAAGAGGTGGGGGAGGGGCGGGGAAGGAGGTTACTCTCAACAGGCACTTTGGTAGTACTTAATTTTGAGAGTTCTCACCAACAGCGGCAAACACTGGCATTTCCGTTTATGGAGAACCAATGGCCGAGGCAACTGGAGCAAAATTAAATATGAACAAGACACTCCTATAAAATAGGTTTAGAGCCCTGGCTGGTGTAGCTTAGTGGATTAAGCGTGGGCCTGTGAACCAAGAGATCACAGTTCGATTCCCAGTCAGGGCACATGCCTGGGTTGCAGGCCAGTTCCCAGCAGGGAATGCACAGGAAGCAACCATACATTGATATTTCTCTCCCTCTCTCCTTCCCTTCCCCTCTGAAGATAAATAAATAAAATCTTTA
>CM052539.1:14379554-14402098 GCA_028533065.1 Trachops cirrhosus
CCTGGCTGGTGTAGCTTAGTGGATTAAGCGTGGGCCTGTGAACCAAGAGATCACAGTTCGATTCCCAGTCAGGGCACATGCCTGGGTTGCAGGCCAGTTCCCAGCAGGGAATGCACAGGAAGCAACCATACATTGATATTTCTCTCCCTCTCTCCTTCCCTTCCCCTCTGAAGATAAATAAATAAAATCTTTAAAAAAATAGGTTTAGAGTCGACAGGGCATCTGTCTTTAGAAGAGGGTGTGCAAGTCTAGTTTAATCCAGAATTTTCTTCCAAGTTCCAGGTTTAGGGGGTGCATACTTTTGGCCGTGGGAAATACAATTGAATAGTGGATATTTATTGAATGTCTCCTTTGGAAAACTTCTGTTTTGTCAGTGTTTTGAACACAGGAGGAGGGGCACTAACGTATGTTGGACCCATGCTAGATGCACATCTATGCTGTCTCATTGAACCTTTATAACAATCATCTGAGGTAAATACTATTATTCAGATTTTAAAGAGAAGACAGTTAGGCTTGGACAACTTAGAAATCTATCCACCTCCCTCTACCTCCCCTGATACTAGTTCAGTTCAAGCCACCATCTTCTCTTGACAGAAAAACTGAAACAGTTTTCTTAGCCAGTCCCCTTTTTTACTCTCATGTCACGTGTTCAGTTATACAGATTTGAAAATGTAAATCGACCATGTCCCTTTTCCATCTTTAACCCTCCATGTGCTTCCCAACTGCACTTCAAATAAAACCTGAGCCCTGCGTATGTCAACAAGGCCTCCCAAGATCTGGCCCCAGCCATCCATTCTGTCAAAATATAAAAAGACAGGGGAAAATCTGTTCTTGCCTTTTTCAGGATTTTGTATATGATCTGTCACTTGAGCAAGTCACCCTATCATACCCTAGGTTCTTCACCGCAGTTGGGCTTAATAATACCACTTGTTCCACAGGGTGGTTATGAGGAATAAATAAGATGACATGTGTAAAGAACTTAGCTTCATGGCTGGCACAGAAAGCATTCAATAAATGCTAATTTTTAAAGTACAACAAAAGAGATAATCAGACAATGTAGAATTTTAAAGAGATGAACAGTCACAAACATTGTAGGGGTTCATGACTACCTTTATCTACGTCTTCTGGAAAATCACCCAACTTCTACTTTGTCTTTGCAAAATGAAAGCATAAAGCAGGGACTAAAGAAAGCAGGAAAGAGGATGGAGTGTGTGCGTGCACTCCATGCAGGAGAACGCGTTGGGAGGAAAGAAGACTATTCAGAGAAACTGTTTTTCTTATGTTTCTTACTAAAACGTGTACACGTAGAAAGGGAAGGCGGAGAAAAGGAAATGAACTACATAAGCAAAGGATTCTGTATGTGGACAATGTATGGGAAGATAAATAATAAACAGATTTCTAGCGGGAACTCCTGTTGCTTTAGCTTAACGGCAGATGAAAGAAGCATTCCGCATTGCAGGTGCGTACTGATTTACCAGCTAAATTGTCACATTGCAGGTCACGCAAATACAGGCTGGCCAACCACTTGGCAGGGGTGTGAAGGACATCCAAGTGTCTGCAAGGCGACAGACTTAGGGGCCTTTAATATCCTTTCCAGTGATTAGACATAACCTCCAAAACATGCTCTACAGTTCAGTTTCATCTCTTTCTATAAAAGCTGCTTTAAAGCACCTATGAAATCCACAGTACCTCCACAGTTCATGATTTTTCTGACAGCAGTTGTGGTCAAAATTTTTCTGCTTCTTAAATAATCGGCCAGCTGTCCTCCGATAGGTACAATGATGGTCATGACCATGTGTGGGAGTGCCGACAGGAGACCCACCTGGATGAAGAGAAACGATGAGCTATTCTTCGCTGTTGCTGGGAGATGTTCTGTCCTAATTCCCTGCACCCACCAAGCTATACTGCCCACCACCAGCACCACCAAATTTAATCAACTAATGATGTGGGACCCTGGTGGGCCTGAATTTTGTAATAAATAAACAATGAATAAGTAAGTGATTTTAAGGGTCCGGCCTACTTGTCTCCTCCACCAGACTGGAAGCCCCTTAAGGGCAGAGATGACCTTCATTCATCACAGCGGCCCCACCACCCAGCATAAGACCTGGTACATGGCAGTCAAACCCTTGGCACAGAGTGAATGGTCACTGGCGGAACCTACTGTTGCTTGACTACGTTAGCTCTCCCGTGGTCACTTCGGACAGTCCCTGCAGCTCTGTGGGCATCTACCTCCCCCAGGCTGTCACTCTCCCCTCGTAGAAGGAGGCTTAACTCTTTTATGGTGATGGTGTCAGTTTCACATTTCACACCCTTCCTCCCGGAAACACAGGCAACCTAATGACTGGGGAACATTGAAAAGGCAGGGATGGAGACGGGGATGATCTGCCAAATAAGCTTTAAGATTCTTACTGCTATGCACTGAGTAATTTATAGAAGACAAAAAACCCTCTCACTGTTAAATCTTTTTATCCTTGTCTAATATGCCATCCTTGAGTTAGCTTCAAAAAACACTTTGAGGTCATATAGAACATAAATCTTTAAAAAGCAGCTTACCACAGCTCTGATCCTTACTAAGGAGAAATTAAAGAACCATGTATACTATGCACAGAATGTGTGACTTGTCTGACCTCCAGGATTATAAATTACAAGTAGCAACTTATTTTAACATGCAAAGATTTTTCTCAGTCGAAGCAAGAGATTTGAAGAGAGAGATTTCAAGTTCGAGAATATCTGAAGCATCATTGTGTTTACCTTACTTATTGCAAATCCAAAGACCTCTTCAAAATAAGCAGGCTGACTTATTAACAGCAAATAAAAGGTCCAGCTTCTGCAAAAATTCGCTACAATGATTGCATAAACCGGCAATGACGTGAAAAATTTTTTCCATGGTGTGTTGAATTTCTAGAGAGTAAAAATATGAAGGGATTTTTAGTGAATATATTGACATGTCATTTGTTTATTTGTCAATTACAGTTGATATCCAATACTATTTTATATTAGTTTCAGGTGTACAGCGTAGCGGTTAGATGTTTACATAATTTACAAAGTGATTCCCCCTCTAAGTCTAATACCCATCTGGCACCATACATACTTATTACACTATTATTGACTATATTCCCTATGCTGTACTTTATATCCCCATGACTGTCTTGTAACCACCAACTTGTACTTCTTAACGCTTTCATGTTTTCCACCCAGCCCCTCAACCCCTTTCCCATCTGGCAACCATCCGTTCACAGGTTATTTTTCTTAAGAGGACAACGCAATCACTAAGAGAAATTCTTATAGGGAAGAGAGAGGCAAGTCTTCCCCTCTCCACGGATACTTACACTTAGACTAACGGAGTTGGCTCCTTCCCCTATACTTGTCTCTATATAGGTCCTCTCCTCATCCGATATCGTCGGATGAGCTGCCGGGCACTCATAGGCCTGCAACAGCCAAAACATGTACCAAATGATGCCAAACATACCTGCAGTTAAAAAACAGAGGGCTTGATGAGATGGTCTCATTTTCTTCCATCTCTAAATTTTTTAATTTTCAAAATATTCCCAAACAACACTATGTTCAGCTAGGAGAAAGTATTTTGTTGTTATTCACTGATATTTGAAGACAGATGATGTTCTGCTTATTAAGAAACTCAATTTTAATATAATGTTAAATGAATCATAGGTAAATAAGGATTCTTTTCATATGATAAACTTGGGTTAGTAATCTCTATTTTCATACAGGAAACCCTTAGCCTATCCCATTATACAGTACACTACTGTCTCCATGAGCCACCCATGGGAACTCAGGGAGTCAAACCACTCACCATAAATATAGAAGACGGAGGCCCAGCCGATGTACTGCACCAGCACGCCCGCCAGGGGCATGGCGATCACTGCCCCCGCATAGGAACCTAGGACAAGAAAAGATTGAGAGATGCTTGCCACTCATCACGCAAGCCCTTCCTACCCGTCCGGAATTCATGTGGTTGGGCTGAGGTCGAATCAAACTGGGCTGGAGCCAGAGTGCCTCCCTGCAGAGGGACAGGCAAACTCCCAGTGTGCCTTAAAACAGGGCTTCTGGCAGATGAAAGTCAGTAGAATGCCCTTGAACTTCAACCAGGTACCATGGTGAGATTCAACAAAGATTGCTCAGGCACAACAATTTGAAGTTAGTGACAAAATGGAATAAAAAGATGAGAAAAAGCTGAGAGAAGTCTGAAAAATTCAACCAGGCACAATATTGGGTGCTGAAGACAGCAAGGGAAGAAACACGGATCTGCCTTTCAGAGCTCGCAGTGAGGGTTATCACCTACGTCTTTAAATAAGGGGCTTCCAACTAGTAGAGGATCATGCTTTTGAGAACCTTGATTTTTTAAAAAATCAGGAAACAGTTAAATGGCAGAATGACCACCCACCCCCTTACTTTGTAAATACTTAACCTGGTAAATACTTACCTATGTGGGACTGTCTATCTTGTCTAGACAAGGTAACCAGGGCACAGGCAGTGACCTGGCCACCACTGTCTCCTGCAGCTCCATAATGTCTGCTGGAGAAACATGAGCCCAGCGAACTCCCAATAAATATTAACCGAATCACAAAAAAAAAAAAACTATCTGAAATTTCCTCTGGGCTGTGAATGAAAAAAATTCTCACTTCAGAAAAAGTGAGCCACAAAAGGCAATTTTCTATCCCAGAATGCAATGTCAAGGAAGATGTGTGGGCAGTGGGAGTCTGGGGACCCCAGAGAAGGGGATTAAATCCCATCTTTCCAAGCTGGGCCTGACTGGCTATGACAGGCCCCACCTGGAATCTCAAATCTGGACAGCACAACACCTGAGGAAGTCTCTCAGTCTCTCTAAACCATGTTCCTCAGGAAGAAGATGAGATGAAACCTCTGTGTCAGGCAGCCGACTCGAGGAGCAGATAACCCATGCATGTGAAGATGCTTTGTCGCTATAATTAGTGTTGCATAAAGACCAACTGTCACTGCTACAGTCATGTACAGAATGACAGCGCACTTTTTTTAACCGCAGACTTCCTCAAAGCAATAAGGCAAGCATTCCGGAACATTCCAGAAAGAACTATACCCAAACACCATTGTGTGTGTGTGTGTGTGTGTGGAGAATGTGGTCTTCTTCCCCAAGCCAAACACCCTGAGAGTGGGGGGTGGAAAGCTCCTATTTAGGTGAGGCAGAGAAATGGCCAGGACAAGGAGGATTGGGGGTAACCAGCAACTAAGATGCGCTGGGTGCTTTCTGAGTACCCAGCACTGTGTGAGTATCCTGGACCTGTGATTTTATTTCATTCTCTTTTTGACCTGATGATGTTGGTACCAGTATCACCCCCATTTCACAAGAAGGGAACCAAGGCTGGAGGAGGCAAGGTAACTTGCCTGTGGTTGCACAGGTGTGAGTGACAGGAACCCAGGTCTGCAGGAATCCGAAGTCTTTATGCTGAACTACTGAATAATTCAGGCCTGCCTCCCCCACTTAAAAATGCCCTAAATCCTCACAGTAAGAAGCATTCTTTCCTGCAGGAAATTTTATAACTTGAAACTTCTTCCCTGTCTATTGAACAAATTCTTTCTCCTTCTTCAGAACACGGCTGCATGGACTCTCTTATCAGACCCAGGCACAGCCCCTGAGTGCACCCCAATAAGGCACTCCACCCACATTGCCCAGGGGAGCTGACTGTGCCTCCATCCCTCTGTGTGCTCACCACAGTGGACAGAGGAAGCCCTCAAATACTTTTTGAATGGTGTGAAGAGTGGGGGAATGGCTGAATGAGGGGTGAGAGACTCCCCAGTTCTGTCCGTACTCATTGTGAAATTCATATTTCCCCCATCCTCTTTTTCCTCTATAAAACAATGCCTATTAGATGTTTTCTAAAGTCCCTCCCAACTCCAGTCTAAGAACCAATTAAATATAAGAACCAAAACTGAGACGCGGCAGCCATTAAGGGGGAGAACCACGCAGCTTTGGCCAGAGTGCAGACCCCTACAGCTTTGCAGAGGAGAACCACATGGCTTGATCCTGGCCGACCACACAGCTGATGGTGTTGGGAGCCTGAATCTACTTCTTTTTCTGAGATACAGAACCCCAAATTAGGGCAGAAGGAGAAGGAAGGACTGTGTGCATCTGTGGGTATCCTAAAGGACTTTGATATTTTAATGAAGACATTGGGTCACTACTTTAAGTCTGTATAGCTTTAAATAAACATTTCCTTTCTTTTTCACACACACACACACAAATTATATATATATATATATGAACCAATTAGCCCCAGGCCTGGGTTTCCTTCTAATGGCATTTTCCCCTGGCTGTTTTTTGAAACCAAAGCCACACCTTAGCTGGGAAATGTAATAAAGCCTGTAACTTTGATCAGGTGCTCCCCTGGAGAGTCAAACCATTTCTTAAACCAACTCTTTTAGGACTATAAAGACACTAAGAATGGGGAGTGGCATCAGTCATGCTTGTGTTGCTGGTGAATCAAAATGAAATGCCTTAAATAAACCCTCCAAGGAGACTAAGGTCAAGGCTCTGATAATACCTAAGACCAGCTGGGGTAAAATCTTACATTTCTCTAGAGTTGGTGAGGTCAGTAGCGTGGGTAGAGATGATCCTGAACTGCAAACCAGAGGACAGAAGTGGTTTCTGAAGACAAGGGACACTAAAGACGGAGAGACACCTCAGCTGTGCCTGCAGTTTCAAACTAGGCACAGACTAGGCACATCAGTGACTACGTCACACTGCATTCCAAGGCTGATGGTGATGAGTTAAGGAGGTAGAGAGAAAGAACAAGGGAGAAATAAAAATATTCACAGAAATAAAGAGGAAGCTTTACTTCTCCCTCTAGCTAAGAAGCACAGGTTACCTTCTCTTAGAAAATGCATGTTAGCTTGAAAAACTAGACAGACCTACATTCTGAACCTAATTCTGCCGGGCCTCACTGTGACTTGTGCAGCCTGAGTCACTTTTGTCTTCCTGAGCCCTTTCCCCCTAGGAAAAAAAAATGAAAATATATTATACAACTGTGTTGACAGGGGAGCACACGCTGTCCTTGTTCAATTGTTGACTGGTATCTGGGAAGACCTTTCCTAATGCACACGTCTCCCAGAGATACGGAGGGGCGGCCCCAAAGCCCTGGCTCAGCGTGAGGCCACCTTAGCCAGTGAGGTCTGGAGACCCAGAACTTAAAGTCACATCACTACTCAAGAGCCACTAATTCACTATCAGGAAACGTGAATGATCTCCACTTCATTTTAACTGGAATGTAATCATGAAAATTAATTAAAGGGTCTCTAGGACAATGTAGACACAGTAGTGAGTGGGTGAGTAGCAGTGAGTCAAGTTCTGAATCAGGAATCAGGTGGTCTAGCTCCAGCTCCATGACTTGGTAGCTGTGTGAACTTGGGCAAGTTACTGAACTTGAGTTTCAGTTCAATAAAACTAAACTTTACATTTTAATCTCAGTTTCTCCATTTCTAAAAAAATAGGAGTGGGGGCTTAGTGATTCTTTCTCTTTGGCTTTTGACTTTGGCAAATATCATTTGGTAGATAATCCAACTACCATTTCCAACTCCTTCTTTTTCACCTTCTGCTCCTCACAATGCTGGAAAAGCTGAGCTCTTGCTTTCCTAGCCTTCTCTGGGGTAAGAAAGCATATGACAGAAACAGGACCGAGGAACTGTAAATGGAAGCCTGCTAGCGGGGTTTGGAAAAGTTTTTGCTTTTCTAATGAATGGAACAGATGTGTCTAGGATACCCATTGCCCCTTCTTCCTGCCTTAATGTGGACTTGATGCCGGGAGTTATGACAGCTGTCATGTGAACGTGAGGAACAAGTATGAGAGTAAAAGGCTATCACAGCACCGTGGAGTAGGAAGTCAGAATGTAGATGGGCCCTGGATGGATGGATCATTGGGCAGCAGAACCAACACCAGCAGCCACTCACCTTTGGACTTCTGTTTAGAATGAAACCTGTTATGATTCTAACACACTTACCACAAAAAGAGGTCGTGGCCAGTCGGCTTCTCTCCAAAGGTGGTGCCCACTTACTCCACATCCCGTGGCAGGCTGGGTAGGTCACACCCTGGCAAAATGGTTGAAAATAGATTATTTGATTTGACTCCAGTTTCCGTTTGTGTTTAAAATGTGGATCCTGAGTCTTTAACACAGGCTACAATATAAACACCCAATGTATAGATACTACACAGCATGCTATTTTGACTGACAGCAGATGTTTAAATTGGAATGTCACTTCAAATGTAAGCATGGTGGGGAGTGGGGGAGAGGGCCTTTGTATTTCATATTCTACAGAATATCACCATAGGAAGGGACTTCTGCAATCAGTGGTCCACCCTTTCATTTCAAGATACAGAACCCGAGGCTTAGCGCCATTGAGTAACTAGACCAGTCCTTGTGGCTGCGATATGTTCTTTCCACCACATCAGTGTTTTCAAAAATGTGGTTTATATCATTCTAGTGGGGCTAGAGTAGGATTTGAGGTTCTATAACAACCTACACTTTTTAATGTAATTGTGACATATATATTCTACAATGCTTCAGAAAACATGTAACTAGCACAGCAAACCATGATTTCAAAGACATTGTTGCTTACAGTGAGGTTCTGTGTTTTTCCATTTTTTGGAACCTAGGTATGCAGATTTGTTAACATACTTTCTTCAGCTACTCTCGCACTACAAGGGCAGAGTGGAGTAGTTGGCAAAGTCCCCCGGCTGTATTATGCTACCAAGTTAAATCTCTGCCTAAGACTATACTCTTGAAAATCTACAGATTTATTAATAAATTCATTTAAATTGTTTCAGTGGGAAGAGCCCTTGCTATGTTACCTGTAGATCTGGGGCTTCAGTTTCATCATTAAATGAAAAGCATTGAATTAGATCATCTCCAAGATCATTCCTTCCTCAGCTAAAATTCTGCACTCTATGAAATGGCCCTTTATCATATTTAAATTTGGAATTACACAATGTTTTTAAAATAAAGTACTCATAACAGTAGTCATAGCCAGAGAGTTGAGATACCAATACAAGGCGGAAGATAGGAAAACTGAGTGAAAGGAGTTTTCTTCAGAAGCTGAATTTTCTAAAGGACCACGTTGTCTCCAGTGATGTCAGAAACAGTTAAGAAGAGAATCTCCTACCTCCACCAGACCTTGCAAAATTCTGACACACATGACGCAGCCGTAGTGCACTCTGGCTGCAGAAGGAATGAACATGTTCAAGGTCGATGTTAAGAAGATGGCGGCTCCAAAAACCCTGAGGGACCAAAACACTGTGTTATCGGGCAGGCCTGCTCATGGGTGTGGCACTTCAGTTAAACAGCAGAAACGAGCCTAACAGTTCATGGAAGACCACTATGGAAATTAGTAGAAAGAAAAATAGATGTGCTACAGTCTGGTGTGTCCCAACCAAGACTGCTGGGCTGCCTTGATTTCCAAGCTCCAGTGCCTGGACCAATCACGGGCATGTTTTTGGCAATACAGGGATGTCCTGCCCAGAGGAGGTCCTGACACTGGAGACTGACCAGCATGGGGTGACCTGGCTGGAGAACCACCATGCTCCTTGGTTTTACCCAACTGACGCATTCTGACTATTACTTCATGACTTGTGCACATTTGGGTTATATCTCCTGCTTCACGGTTCTGCTCTCACTTTACCAGGAGGGGATACAGACCATCTGAGAAGCAGATGGCTGTGCCCTGGGACCAGCCAAGCACAAGACAGACTGTGTCCCTGTCTCGGCCCCCAAACCTCTGCCCCATGCCACCTGCCTTCTCCTCCCTGTGTCCTGGGGAAAGAGAGCAGGCAGCACTTCCTTCCTTTTTCACACACGTTCATGATGCTTCAGCCCATTTCACAGGCTGGGAAATTATGCATGATTTCCTTTTTGGGCAGAAGTGTAAGAAGTAACCTGAGAGACCACAGGAGCCAATATTTTATAACTTTTTAAAAAGAATATAATAGGTAAGTGACAATAACACAGGACACAAATTAGACAAGAACACAAGTAAATACAGTCATGCCTATATGTATTGAGATCTTATGGTAGTGACTTTCAAACTGTCTTTACCTTGACCCATAAAATAAAATATATTTTATATTGCAACCCAATACATCCTCATACACACAAATGTAACTGAAACAAGTTTCAAAAACCAAAACTTAAATGTGTTATGAGATGTTTTTTATTATTTTATTCCATTTAATTATTTTCTCTTCTATTTATCCCCGTCCCTCTCTTTTTTAGAAAATGCTCATTGGTAAATAATTATATTGATTTTATTACCATCTAAAGACTTGTGTTTTAGAATTTGAAAAACACTGCTTTAGCCCTGGCCAGGGTGGCCCAGTTGGTTGGGCATCATCCTGCAAAGCAGAAAGTCACAGGTTCAATTCCTGGCCAGGGCACATGCCTGGGTTGCTGGTTCATCCCGGAGGGGGAATGTAGGAGAGGCAACTAATCGATGTTTCTCTCTCACATTGATGTTTCTTTCTCTTTCTCTTTCTCCCTTCCTCTTCCTCTCTCTAAAAATAAATAAAATCTTTATTTAAAAAAAAACAAAAAACACTGGCCCTGGCTGGTGTAGCTCAGTGGATTGAGCACAGGCTATGAATCAAAAGGTCACCAGTTCAATTCCCAGTCATGCCTGGGCTGTTGGCCAGATTGGGGGGCACACCAGAGGCAACCACACATTGTTGCCCTCTTTCTCCTTCCCTTCCCCTCTCTAAAAATAAATAAATAAAATCTTTAAAAAATGTTCTTTGAAAAAATAAAATAAAAACGTTGCTTTATCAAATGCATGCTTCACAAAATCCACAGATACAAAGCCACACAGGACACATAACTGGAAGGGACCTGGAAATACTTAGCACTCTCCTTTTCTAGTACATAGACACCCTACCTCTCCTCCAAGTGACCATCTCCTTTTGCTTGAGTGACAGAACTCACTGCTTCTTGTGGCACCTTGTTCTGCCCTGGCTACTTTTAACTGCTCAAACACCTACTACAGAATCTCAAGGACATTAACGACATCTTGCATTTTAGAGGCCAGACCTTCCTGTTCACATGACAAAGCCTGTGTGTTACTGCACGGTACTGACACAGGATCACAGAATGTCCCTGGCCCAAGGGAGCTCAAACCCAATTTAACCCATGCTTTCTTTCAGAGGTGTGGAAACTGAGGCCCAGAGCAGGAAGGAAGGTGACTCAGTAGAGGTCACCACAGGAGTTACTTAGGGCCCAGAAACTGTTTCTCCTAACTCAGAGTCACTTGTTCTTTTTACTACATTATCACTTTAAAAAACTAGATTAAATAAAAGAAGACTCTTAAGAACAGGACCACATGGGATTGATATCCGTGAATCACATCTATTGGAATGGCTCCTGTCTTTCACTCTGTACCCCCAAATCAAGTGCCAGCTCTGCAGACTTGGTACAACTACAAAGCCATGCCATGGTCCATGCAGCACCCATGTTGTATACGTATATCTTACCTGTTGGCGGCAAACTTGTTTGAAATGAAACCACCTGGAATCTGTGTCACAATATAACCCCAGAAAAAAGATCCATGGATAAAGCCCACTGTCTCTGGATCCCAGTTAAACTGTGCTGTCTGAAAACGAGAAATCAGATACAGTTGTGTTCATCAGAAAGCACTTGACCACCATTTTTAACTGATGATTCTACACAATGACCCCACCAGTTCCTTCTTTCCTTCCTTTATTTGACGACTGTTCATGGAGGGCCTCTTGTGTGCTTGGGATACAGCAGTGAACACTGCAAAGAACCTACTCTAAAGAACTCACCTTGTAGTAAGAGACTGTGCTCAAATTTAAATATATGGATATGTTTAAATATAAATATATACAATATATACTATATATTATAAGGAAATGATACATATATATGGTGTGTGCATATATACCAAACATATATATACCATATATATACCAAATATATATATACCATATACCAAATAAAATGTGTACATATATGCATATATATGAGGCCTGTCGGGAAAAGTCCAACCACTGTTAATATAACAAGAATAGTTTGTGCAACATCAGTGTAACCTGGCAGCCAAGAAGAGTGGACTAGAATGCACATGTGTGAACAATGACAACTTCATTGTACTAGCCATTGAGTGAGCATGTGTACTGTGTGGCTATCACATTCAAAATGACTGAGTAAGCAGAGCAACAAATCTGCACCATATTTTGTGTTAAGCTTGAACATTCCTCTGTAGAAACCATTTGGATGATTCAGAAGGCCACAGACATGGGCAACTGGTGATTGGCAGCTTCATCACGATGATGCGCCTGCTCATGCAGTATGTCTTATGCAGAGTTTTTTGACAACACATCAAATCACCCAGGTGACTCAGCCCCCGTACAGCCCAGATTTGGCACCCTGCAACTTCTGGCTTTCCCCAAAACTAAAATCACCTTTGAGAGGGAAGAGATTTTAGACCATCGATGAGATTCAGGAAAATATGACAGGGCAGCTGATAGTGATCGGGAGAACTCTGTGAGGTCCCAAGGTGCCTCGCGTGAAGAGGACTGAGGCATCATTGTCCTAAGTACAATGTTTCTTGTATCTTGCATCTTCTTCAATAAATGTCTCTATTTTTCATAGCATGTGGATGGAAACTTTCTGGACAGACCTCATATATACCAAATAATGATGAATGCCGATAAGAAAGTAAGACAGTTTGTGAAGTAAACAAAAAATGAGTTCTAGGTTTACTAGGTTATTTACTAGGTTATTCAGATGCCAATTTTGAGAGAACACAAAGGGAATGAGAGCCTTAAGTCTCTCACTTCTTAGAAAGGATAATAAAACCTATCCTACCTACCTATATAAGATGTACGGAGAGAAATGGCACAGATATTTCTGGTAGGTTGTTCGTCTGCTTAGAGCTTTGGCATTTAACACATTTAACACTGGAATGTAACGTGGACTCAATAAATGTCAGCAGTCGCCGTTGTTGTGGTGATGATGACAACAGCAATAGAACACCCTCCCACCAGGCTTAGGCCGTGGGAAACGGGATTCTCTGAGGCTGGAGTCCGTTTCCTTGCTGTCTCTTCAGGTCAACTAACTGGTTTTCTCAGACTCCCTGCAAATGTTCTTTCCTCTGAGGAGGCTCCCCAGTGTCCCCGAACTGGTGGAGTCACTTTTTCCTGTACTTGTTCCACAGACCTCTGTCTGTCCTTACAGCCAGGGCACCCTCCCCTACTGTGCTGTTCTAAAACTAGCCACTCACGTGTGCGTCTACCTCCCACACTGTGCGGCAGGCAACTCGGAGGGTGCAGGCCCGTCCCTGTGACTTTATAGCCTCAGGACCTAAAACAGGTATCTGGAGCACAGGAGGCGCATGTAAATAGTTGCCAAATGAATAAATGAATGGCTTTGTAAAGGATTGGTATCAAAATACAAGATGTTCCTATATGGGGTAAGGTTCTTAATTATCAATGTGCTAACTTTCATGACAGTTTATTTTCCTGTCACAAACTGTTACTTACTTATTTTCTCATTTATTCAACATTCACCTAGTGCCTCCTGGGTGCTGGGTCAGGTGCCAGACAGTGTAAATACAAACTCAAATAAGAATTGCCTTTGCTTCTAGGAGATCACAGCCCAGGTAACATTGGTCTGTGCTCTGTGGTTTCCATTTTTCATAATGAGAAGTTAAAACTCCAGAGTAACAATTGTTAATTCAAATCAGCTTGCCACATTTTTATTTCATACCACCAGGTGCCACACCTTGTCTTAGGTTCGGGGGGCATAGCAGTGAACAACAGCAGTAATTGCTGTCCTTATGGAGACGCCAGCACAGATGGCAGAGAGTCAACAAATACATACTGTGTTAGGTGGTCATCAGGGATGACAGGATGAGAAGGAAAAATAAAGAAGAGGACAGAAAATATTGGGTAGGAATCATGTAGGGTGATTTTAGATAAAGTGGCCAAGAAAGACTTCACAGAGGAGATGACTTTTGAGTAAAGCCCTTAGAGAAAGGAAGGGAATAAGTCATGCATTCATCATTTGAGAGGAGAGCTTTTTAGGCAAAGACACAGCAAGTGCCCTGAGGTAGGGGGTATCTTGTGTATCAGAGGAACAGCAGGATGACAGTAGAGCTGGAGGGTGATGAGTGAGGGAGAGGAGAGTAGGAATTTAGGTAAGAGAGGTTCAAATGATGATGGGCCTTTATGTCATTATAAGGACTTGACTTTTGCTCGAAGAGGTGAAAACCATTGGAAGCTTGGAGCAGAAGAGAAACATGATTTTGTTAAGGCACTTTCCATGTATTTCCTCCTTTAATTCTCGTAACACCTAAAGGTAATTATTATTAGCTCCGGTTTTGGGGTTTTTTTTTTTTTTGGTAGATGAGAAAATTGAGGTTTAGGGAGAGTAACTTAACTTGCCCGAGGTCATACTAGTTACAAGTTACTGGTTACAACAACTAGTTACAGGAAAGCCAAGATGGAGACCTCTTCCCTGCCTGGACCCACACACTATGTTCTTCCCACTGCTTATAAACCCTGGACTTTCTTGCTAAGAAGTAGAGACTCGACTTCTTTGCCTTGAGTCGAAGGCCAGGTCCCAAGGCAGAGGAATCCACTCCATCCAGTGGCTGACTGCCAATCACAATGTCCCTTGCTCATGCCTTTCTCTCGGAGGGGAGGGTGCTTCTGTCCATTCTCCGAAGGACATGACACATGAAGAGGAGCACCTGGCCCTGCTGAGAACTGACTTTCATCATCACTTGAGCCCCAGTAGAATCCCAATGGCCCCAAGTATGACCATTAGTGCAAGCCAAGCACTGTGCCAGGCACTGTGCTGGGTGGTAAAAATGGCGCCTGGCAGATGTACACAAAATCCCTGGAACCTATGAACGCTGCCTTGTTTGGGAAAAGGGTTTTGTTGATGTGATAAAGTCCAGGATCTTAGATGAGTTATCCTGGATTATCCAGCTGGGCCCTAAATCCCATGACCAGCGTCCTCCTGAGAGAAAGGCATGGGGAGATTTGAGACAGATAGGAAAAGGCCATGTGAAGACAAGCAGAGACTGGAGTGATGCCGCCACGAGCCAAGGAAGCCTGGAGCTGCCAGAAGCTGGAGGAGGCCAGGAAGGATCCTCCCCGACAGCCTTTGAGGGGAGCACGGCCCTGCTGACACCTTGATTTTGGACTTCTGGTCTCCACAAGTGTAAGGGAGTATACTTCTCTTGTTTTAAGCCCTCCTGTTTATGGTAATTCATTATGGCAGCCTTACGAAACTAATATAGGTACCTAATATATTAGTACCAAATTACCTCATTTGCTCTACAAACCAGGTCTTTTATTCCCATTTCACAACAAGGGCGATGACAGTTAGCAAAGAATTGTTAGAAATGCCGATTCCTGTCTCCTTGCTCAGTTGTCCTTCTAAGAGGATCCCCGCCCCCCCCAGTACCATGGGCCTCTCGCCTGCTGAGTGGATATCTGACTAGAAAGAGGTAAGGCTGGACTCAGCCAGACAGCCTCTGTCTCTCTCTCTCTCCCCCCCTCTTCTGCCTCTTTCTCTCCAATCTGAACCCAGAGATTCTAGTTAAACGGTACTGAACTGAAACAAGTCCCATTGACAAGGCAAAGGCTCAAGGAACTTCAACATTGGAGAGCAGCGAGAAACCATGGAAAGGGAAAGAAAACGGTCCCTGGAGAGACCCAGAGAATGGAGCAGAGGAGAGACTGTGAGGAGTGAGCACACTGGAGACCTTAGTAAGGATTTGCTAGTTCCCATGAGGTCCAGCTCCGCTCTGGCCTTCCTGGCAGGGCCTCTGTTCATGCCTCAGAAAGAATTACATCAAGACCCCTTTTCCTCCTCATGGTGGAGAACAGCCTGGATTTCAGTCCCAGCTCAGGCTGGGCCCGCCAGTTCAGGTCACAGACTGTACAAACTTACACAGCAGATCTGCTCTCTGCCCTTCACTTTCACAAGATCCCCTACAGCCCTACCATAATTCCCTTTTTACCTTGAACTGGTGTCACTGAGTTTCTAGTCTTTGTAACCAGCATTCCTTTACAAGGGCACAAGGGCAACTTGCTCAAGGTCTCAGCACTAATAAACAAGAGTCAAGTTTGAAACCAGGTCTGGCCAGTTCCAAAGTCTATCCTCTTAACCTTACAGGGTTCACGATTCATGGGAAGGAGTCTGGACTTTTCCTGAGGGTAATGAGAAATAATGGCAGTTTCTCAAACTTCAGTCATATATTTATTGCTTACCATATGCTAGATTCACATGTTTTAAAACTTGTAATTATCAAACTACAAATGGTTATTTACATAACAGCTAAAAGTGCCTTTTATCCCAGTAGTAATAGAATATATATTATATATACCACACATTTTTAAGACCTATCTATTCATACTGCTTAATTTCTTGCACTCTTTCTACAATGAGGATTTAAAATTGTCTCAGTGCAAAACATCTAGATTTCCCTCCATGGAATGAAAAATCGAACAAACAAAATTACCAGCCATCCGGAGCCTTTCTTAATACAATTAGTGAAATATCTCTGTCAGCAGGTTGAACACTCTCAGCTGATATCTAAGTTTTGTTCTATTTGGATAAAAGCAAAACAGCCTACAACAAATTACAGTTGTGTTAGAGCTTCTGAACGTCTCAAACACAACTCTACTCAACTTCTACTTCTGAGGCCAACGAAAATGACTTCATCGTATATTTTAGATCTTAATCTGGTTCTCTAAGACTCCAGAGGGCAAAACCATAGAAACCAGAGAGCACACACCAGTATTGTTCCTCAGGTTTATCAAACTATCTTTTGCATATGCCTCAGAGCAGACTCCATTGAGCTAGGCCTGTCTTTGCAGGCAACAAAGGCAAACCAGCATCTCACTGTGATCGGGGCCTCAGCAGACCAGTTTTAATTATCTGGCCTCGCTCACAGAAGGCTGGGAGGATGCATGTGATACGCATCGGAGACCTTGCTCATATACATCACTCTTTATTTTAAAAATGCATGCCATGCTCCCCACAACTTGAGTGCACTCCCTCCCTCGCCTAAAAAGAAACGAACAGATTCAGCAGTGAAATCAAAAAGAGACAAGTTAGAAGAATCTCCATGGAGTTCTTTTCTTCTAGCAGAATAATCTCTTAGATCAAAAACAAATACCCTACAGGCCAACTAAAGGCTTCTTTTCAATGCATTGAAATCAAATTTTCCCAAATCAGCAGTTGGCAGGAACTGGTCCAGGCAACGCTGATAGAGGTGGCATGAAGGAAAGCGTCTGCAGTTGAGTCCAGGAAGTACAGCACTCACAGCTGCTCTTGGAGCTTCTCACAGAACCCAGCACAGTGAGGGCTGCCATTTCACACGACGCCTTCTTCATGGCACAGCCTACAGAACAGTGATTTGCCAGTCCAGTTTGGGGATCTCTGGTCTAAATATTTTTCCAGCTGTGGGCGGGGCCAGACCAGACAACTATTAGATGCCTCTCTGCCAATGGAGGCATCTAATTCTTCATGAGTTATTCTAGTGCGTGTGTTCAGTACAATGAAACATGTATTTATTGGGTATCCACTGGGCATATATTTTCATCTTTTTCAATGATTCGAGGCCTACTATTTCCAGTGATTCATAAAAACAATACTATGTAAGTCACATCAGAGGATGCTCGCTTATGACCACAACAGCCCTTGACCTGGGGCCTGGTGTTTCTAGTCACCCCTACCCACTGGGAGATCACTGCCAAACAGGGACCAATCCGGAGCACAGATTTCATTGTCTTGCCTCTCCTTAAAGCCCACCTGTGACTCCCTGCACAGTTTACCAAGCTTTATAGATCTGGCCCCTTTTAATCTTGCTGCCTATATCTTCTGATGCTCACCCCCACACTCTACTCTCTTTCGGGGTTCTCAGCCCAGACTCTGTGAATGGAATCCTGTGGATCTGCGAACTTGGATGGAAAAACAACAGCATCTTAATTTTTAGTAACTGCTAACTGAAATTTAGCATTTTCTGTGAGTATGAATGTAGATGACAACTACAGTCATATTGTCAGTCCCTATGACTCTGTACCATCTCAAACTACTATTTACAGTTCAAAATTCAAAATTACTCTGACGTTTAGACCCATTGCTAGATATGTCATCTGATGTGTTGAGACAGAAGCTTGCATGTTTCTATGTAGGAAATTTTATTTTTAAATATTTTGATCTCTATGTTTTAACTTTCCCTTACATCCCATATATTTAATTTCAAGAATTTAAAATATTATTTTGACAAAGGATACATAAGACTTCACCAGGTTGCCAAAAGAGGGGCCATGACACAGAAAAGACGAACTCCTATCTCAGTTCTAAACTCACCATTCCCTCTTTCCCTCTCTCCCTCCCTCCCTCCCTCCCTCTTCCTCTCTCTCCCTCCCTCCCTTCTCCTCTCCCTCCCTCCCTCCTACAGTCATTGACACTTGTTCCTTTCTCTTCAAAGACTCTTCTGTCCACCCCACCAAAACCCTCTTTGTCAAATTCCTCCTCACTCTTCAGGCCCAGCCACCACTTTCTCTGGGAATTCTTTCACAATATCAATTTCTGCATTAGACCCCCTCACCTATATGATCCTGAGCGTTCTGATCACCCCAACAAGCACCTAGAACCCAAACTTGTCACCACTTGCTTGTTGTACGTCTCTGTGAGGACAAGGGCCCAGCCTGTGTTGTTCAGCATCTACCCCCATCACCTTGTAGAGTGACCGGCACATGGACACCCCTCTGTACTTTTTGCCGCCTCAGTGAATGAGGACGGTGCTTTCTTTCACATAGTAAAAAATCTGCACAGCGATGGCCGAAAGCGCTCCCACCAGAGACTGACACTGACCCGAATTTCCGGCTTTCCATCAACATAGACAGTGCTGTTGTTGACCATTTCCACGATGGCCACTCCAAGGTTGCACCGGATCCCAAAGGAAATGCAGAATCCCAGCCCGCTCATGATGGCAATGATGTAACGCTTGGGGATGCCACAGCACTGGCAGTCGCAGAGGGTGGCGCTCTGCCTGGACATCTGCACTGGCCTCCCGTCTGCATTCAGCTCAATGTTATTTTCTTCCTCGTTGGTCCCATCGATTTTTCTACAGTGGAAAAAGAATGGGCAGAGAAGGAAGGTCAGGATTAAAGCAAAATCAAAATGTACTATTCAGAAAGAAAAAGGGTACCCGGAAAGAAAAGAGAAATGCAAGGTAGGAGGCAACCTGCATTTTTTAAATGTTATTAGTTACCATCATAATTCTTATTACTAAAACACATTATAATGGCTAAAGTTACTGATATTCTGGATATTGTGTTGCACTTTGATGGGTACTAAGTCATTTCGATCTCATAAGAGCCCCATGAGGTCAGCAGTGTTATCGTGACATCGTGCAGGTGAAGAAACTAAGCCACCGGAAGCGGGATGCAGGCCCAAGACCAGAGGCTGTGTCTGCAACACTGTGCCTGCTTCCCTGAGTTTCCTCCCAAAGGTCATCGATAGACTTCGTCCACACTGCATGACCCAGCTCGCCATCAGGTTTGACCTTAATGTTGATGTCACTGAAGCTTGCTAAAAAGATATACAGTAGAAAAGCAATTCATTTTCACATTCTTTCCTTTCCCTCTTTTTTTTAAGTCTTAATAAAATGCTACGTGGAGGGAGGGAGGTACATTTTCTATCACAGCACACACCCAGCCGGTTGTGTCTGTTTTCCTCCTCAAGTGGTTCTTCTAAGGAGGTAGTACTCTGGCATCTTTTAACCAGATTATAGGATTTTTTGACTTCTATAGGTTCAGATTATGGTATGTCCATTTTAGTGAATTTACTCTCTTCTTAAAAGTAAGTAATTGGGCAAACTGAACACTATCTGTCAGTTATAAAAGGAACTGTTTGTATTGCCTCACATATTATAACCCTTCTGGCTTATTCTGAAAAATCTGAAGATCTGGAGTGATTAGGTCCACATTCTCTCCTGGATCCACTGGCTTCCTGCTTCCTAAAGTCCCCGCCACTCCCTACTGTCACTCCGATACTGAACTCAGTTGCCATTTCACATCCCACTTGCACTGCTGTTTTCCTTACATTTAAAATGAAGAGAAAGGAAAATACATTGAGTACACACATCTCTATCGGAAGTAGAGAAAAAAAGATGAGACTAGGAAGAAACATACAATACATAGTCAACCACCATTCACAGATACCCAATATCTCAACTGTCCCTTGAAAGTTTGAGCCCTGCCTTCCCAGCACAGAAAATTACTTTTTCTATGCTCCCTTGCAGCTGTGATACTGATATGTGATGTACATAAATCAGTAGCACTTGAGTGGCATTTAGATGGTGAAGGGAGCAACGAGAGGAGAACGCTTTGTGCAGGAGAAATGGCGACGCAAACACGGGCAGGCGGAGAGGCAGTGGGTCCCACTCTGACTGCCGTGGCAGATCTGCTGGACCAAATCGTGATTAGCACTTAGAGGCAAGCACTGGTGGTGGGACACAACAGCTTCTCCCCTGCCTTTTTCTTAGAGGTGGAGCATCCTAACATGCTTTACTAAACTGCATTCTGCTTAAGCTAGAGTAGATTGTAGCTAAGAACTTTGAATGGTATTGCATGTTTCTTCATGCAAGTGGGGGCTATTTCTGTGTTGATATGTAAAGTGTGTCTTTGTTTAAAAAAATACAATAGGTCCTGCTTTACTCTGCCAGTGTCGAGTCTTTGGTCTTTGTACTAAGGTTTAAGAAGCACATAGAGGATTTGGTATTTGTAAAGATATTTGGGGAACACTGGAAAAAGAGAGAAAATAAACCCTTGATAAGAAAATATGCTGCCAGACTAGGAGAAAATAAGAGATGGGTAGAAGAGGGAAGGCTGGGAGTCTAAAAGCTGAGGGGCCCTGCGCCCTGCTTTGTGGGCAGAGCCTCTGGGGCGGGGAGTCCCTAAGAGATGGTTGAAGGAAGCCGACTCTCAGAATGAGATCTTGGAGTTTGATTTCTCAGTAGCTGGCTGGCAATGAGGACCCCACCACTGGTGGTAGGTGGGGTGCTGACAGTTCCTGGCATGTGGTGCTGGTGTAAATGCTGACTTTTACCTGTGGTGACCTAGGATGGAATGCAGGTGGGAAGGGATGTGCAGGTCCATGCAATATTGCTGGTGATTGGAGAGGTATTGAGAAATATCGATTTCCCCATGAAGTTGAGTGACTATTGTTAAATGCCTTTGATACTTTGAAAAGAGAAAACAACAGGATTTGGACAATCAATACTTAGTTTAAAGGAAAGTGTAAGAGTCGGTTGCTTCCTTGTCACCACTGTAGGAGACCCTTCTCTCTCGCAATTGGAGGGCAGATAGAACTGAAGTTCCAGCATAAGACTTTACTGTAAAAATGGCAGAATCATCTCAGAGTGTGGGCTGGAGTTAGTGACTTGGTTCCAAAGAACAGAGTATGGAAAGCAGAGAAACCTGGCAACTATTCCTTAACCAAGCAATCAATGTTAGCATCACTAGTAGTAAGTCATGTGAATAGCATGGACACCCTGATAGGATGTGATTAGAGAGGCATTTCACCTCTGTAGTATTCTTCCTTTAAAAAATCACAATCCTAGTCTAATCATTAGAAAAATATCAGACTTCCGGCCAAGATGGAGGCATAGGTGGACGCACTGTGCCCCCTCGCACAACTAAGATAGGGACAACAAAGATATAGAAGCAAAATAACAACCATAACAACCAGAAATAACACAAGAGTGAAGTGCCGGGCAGTCCGACAACCAGTGAGTTAAAAATAGACTCGATCATCCAGACAGGTAGGAGGGGCGAAGTCGGGCTGGGTGAGGGACGCAGAGACCTGAGCAACCAGAGACCGGAGCAACCAGGGACGCGCGCAAGTCCCCAGCAGGCAGACCCTGGGCGCACAAACCGGCAGCAGGCAGAGTCTGGGCGCACAAGTGTCAGTGGCTGGCGGGCCAGGCTGGGAGGTGGCGACCAGCAGACCCAGCGAGGCGGCCATTGTGAAGCGGGGAACTGCGCACAGCTCAGGACCCCAGCACCGGGAAATAGAGCTTTGGGGCACTGACTGAAAAGGAAGGTCCCACAGGTGCCCGGGCCCACCCACACTGGAATTGGTGCCAGAGGGGCCCGGTTGGCTTGTGGAAAGCGGCAGAAGGTTCTCAGGTTCTACAGAGAGCAGAGCAAGTGCCATTATTCCTTCCCAGACCCCGCCCCCATATACAGCGTCACAACCCAGCAACTGGAGTGCCCCTCCCGGTGAAATCCTTAGGCCCCGCCCCTCACTACGGTAGCCTGTCAAGACCAAAAACCCCAGCAAAACATGGCTCAAACTGATGAGGATTGGAAAGTACCAGGTCCCATTCTATTAAGCGACCAAGAGATAGCCAACCTAACAGATGCACAGTTCAAAGCACTGGTTATCAAGATACTCACAGAATTGGCTGATTTTGGTCACAAATTAGCTGAAAAAATGCAGGCTATAGTAAGTTTAATGAAGAA
>CM052539.1:14402598-14429583 GCA_028533065.1 Trachops cirrhosus
AAGTAGCATAGAGGGTAGATAGAAAATAGACGGGGAGGGCAAGAATAGAAGGGGAAATGTAGAAGCTAAAGAACTTAGGACACATGGACATGAACTAAAGGGGGGGAGTGGGAGAGGGTGTTCAGGGAGGAGGGGAACGAAGGGGGGATAGTAGGACAAATGTAATAGCATTATCAATAAAATATGTTTAAAAAAAAAAAAGAAAAATATCAGATACACCCAAACTGAAGGACTTTCTATGAAATACCCAGTCAGTATTCCTCAAAATTGCCAAGTCATGAAAAACGAGAGAAGGCTGAGAGACGGTTGCAGATCAGAGGAGACTACGGAGGCATGACGATTAAGTGCAATGTGGTATCTGGACTGGATCCTGGACCAGGACACATGACATCGCTGGAACATGTAATGAAATGTTAATAAAGTGTGGCATTTAACTAGTAATGCATCAATGTTGATGTCTTAGCTTTGACAAATGTACCACAGTAAATTAAGAAGTTAACATTAGCTGAAACCAAGTAAGGACTACATGCAGAGAAAATCTCTGTCCTATCTCTGCAACTTTTCCGTAAGTCTAGAATAATTCCAAAATGAGAGCTTAGTTTTAAAAAACAGCAGAACTCTGGAGAAGGGGGAATGCTGAGCTTAGGTATGTCTCTTACACCAAAGCTGAAATCCTGATAAGAAATGGGACCCTGAAAACTTTGGATGAGAGGGTATCTGAGACTTGGATTAAGGGATACCTGCACTCAAACACCTAACACCCTAAATTCCTCAGAACCCTCTGAACCTACAGAAGTGGCCACTTCCCCTCATTGAAGGTATAAGTCCCTCCTCCCCTTACTTGAAAATTTGGCAAAGCCTCAAACGCGGCAGGTGACTTACAAGACAATGCTGACACTCTTCAAAATCTACTTCTGCCTCCCTCCTTGGCCACCAGACCAATAACTAGAACCAAATCCCACACTGGGCATGTACTGGGCCTGCCCATGGAAGAGGGGTTATACACCAAAGAAGCAGGATCTGATTAACATTTACCAACAGGAGGCAGGAAAGTGTGCCTGGGAATGGATCCTGAGTGTGCCAGACAGAGATGGAAGGATGATAAAGTTGGATAAGAGAAAGTCTGTCAATCTGGAGGGTTGGTTGAATTGTGTCTGCCCCAAAGATATGTTCAAGTCCTAGCCTCTGACAACTGTGAATGTGACCTGCTTTGGTGAATCCTAATCCAGTGACTCGTGTTCCTATGAAAAGAGGGGAATTTGAACACATAGACTCAGAAACTCAGGGGAGAAGACCACGTGACAACGGAGGTGGCAGCTGAAGCACTGTATCCACAGGAATGCCAAGAATGACCAACAACCACCAGAAGGGAGGAAGTGGCAAAGATGAGTCCTCTTCAAAGCCTTCAGAGAGGGTGACCTTGCTGACTCCTTGATTTTAGACGTCTGGCCTCCAAAATTGGGAGAAAAGAAATACACTTAAGCCACTGGGGTTGTAGCACTTTGTTACAGCAGCCCTAGGAAACTAACAAGCAGCATTCTCCCATGACACAGGATTGGACCTCCTGGCAAAGGCCCAGGCAGTGGTTCTAATAAGCTGCTAGTGTGGCTCTCAGAAGGTTAGACAGAGTAGAGAGGCCGAGAGGAGCCCGATGACTCTCTTTTTTTTATTACAATTTTGTACTACTTTCTAGTCATGACTGCGTTGTAGTCAGAGATTATGGCCACTGCAGCATTTAAAAAATAACTTCAGAGTTTCTTGTGGTTCAGTAATTGAGCAGAGCACCCCTTTGACATGAATTTGACTACCAGTGACTTCTGCCCTTCAGTTTGGCCATGAGGGACTGCCCCCTTTTAAACAGAACCTGAACATGGGGATGTGGTGACGTCAGGTCAGGTTTGATAAGTGTGTCCGACGCCATTCTGCTTGTCATTCATGTTCATTTCGGAGACACTACTCAAGGGTACCACCAGATATCCTCCCTTGGGTCCAACGGTCTACTTCTCTTTTTCTTCAATGTCCAATAAATGTAAATTATAGGCTTATTTCATTTTTAATGCCTGTTATAACAATTACTGCATTTGATTGAACCATGTGGATGAATTAGGATTAAATTGGCTTTCTTCTAGTCCTTGAGCTAACATTTCAAAGTCTGTTATTCGGAATATAAAAATTCATGACATGTTTTTAATGTTGACCGTACTCTTCAATAAACAGGTCTCTCTGTAACTGTTTTGGTTTTTTGAGAGCAATGTCAGAACTGTTATGGCAGATTATAGAGAAAGGGATCAAAATGTGTGAAGAACTGGACATGCAACCATGGATTTACTATATGAGACCAGAAAATCCACAAGGGAACTATATTCCTCAGGAGGCCTGAGCTAATACTCCTTTACCGAGACAATACGGAATGCAGTGGGGACAGGCCACCAGCACGGCCGAGCAGCCCAGCTGTGGCTGTGCTTTGCAGGTTGAAGACAGTAGGAGGTGCTGTAGCAGAACAGGGCCCCCTAGTGGCAGTCCGAATGACAGAATCCTGGAGTAGCAGAGGTCAGTGGCAGCACTTTAAAGGTCAGAGATGGGGGTGGGGAGGTGATGGGGTGGAGGGATTGAGCAAAAAGGAAAAAGGACTCATGGGCATGGGCAACGGTGTGGTGATTGCTGTGGGGAGGGGGGCATGAGGAGACTAAACGGCAATGGAAAAATATATGTAATAAAGATTAAATTTTTAAAAAGGACAGAGACAAGGGCAAAAAGTCAGAATGACAATTGAGAGACCTGACTTACAGGAACCGACAGACATATGGGTGAGCCTATGAGAGTGCACACAAACACACACCAGAGAGCTTCCACTTGGAAGAGGCACTGAACAGCCAGTGAGACAGGCTGACTTGGCTGCTTGATGCTCCCGAGCTGCTGTTCTCAGCCGCCCAGCTCTAGAGCAGCGGAACCACGAGTAGCCATAGTAATAGAGATGGAGGCTGTGCTTGGGCTCCTACGCACCAGGACAGATCTGGCGACTGCAGCTGTCAGCACGAAAACTGGGCTGAGCCCCAGTTACGGCACAACCCCCGAGGAGATAAACCAGCCTCGTGGCCACAATTGTTTATATAAGACTTCTTTCATCCTGGAAAGGGTAGCAATTCATCCTCATGGGGGTTGACATATATTCCACATATGAGTTTGCCTTTTGAGCCTGCTAGTCTCAGCCAGAGGTAAACCTACCTGAGGTTTACAGAATCCCAATTAGCAAACGTGGGTTTCCACACAGCATCACCTAAGACGAAGACACCCAATTTATGGCAAAGGAGGAACAGTAGGGGCATACGACAACGGGACCCAGGGGCCCTAGCACGTACTGTACCAGCCAGAGGCTGGCAGCCTGCCACAGCTGTGGGAGTCTTTCAGCGACACAGCTGGGGCCTCAGGGATGACTCCCTGTGAGGGCAGAGTGCTGTCCGTCGGGACACAGCATATTCCATGAACTGACAGTTTTATATGGTGCTGTGTCCCCAGTAGTCACAATAGAATAGGGTCTTGGAAGCAAGGGGTGGAAGTACCATCACTTGCGGTAACCCACTTGAAGAATATCTCATCTCTTCAAATCCAGGTCCTGTGGGTCTGGAAGTCCTGATTCCCGAGGAAGACTTCTTGCACTTTGGAATATCACGGAAACACCACTGAACACACGGCTGTGACTGCTGCCCAGTCACCTTGCAGTCCTCACGCCAAGACCGGAAGCAAGGCCGGGGGTCACCAGAGTGGCAACTGATCCTGATCTTCGGGAGAGGTTAGCTCCACTGCTTCCTCACGGCAGCAGGAAGACCTATGTCTGGACTTCAGGTGACCCTGTGGGGCTTCTCCTGACACTACCTGTTTAGTTTAACTCAAACACAGCAACCACGGAGTGGTAAGGATACACTAGCAGGGGTTCAGATCCCTTGGGGAAGCAAAGAGCAGTGAGGGGAATCGAGAGCAGGTAGATGGAGGGACCGGTGGGAGCCGTGGGAGCTAAAACGCATCCCCACTCTTTTCTGGAAGGTTCCTTGGGAATTATCACTACAGAGTCTTGGGGAAGCTGTACCCACATGGAGTGAACTTAGTTTTGAGAAGCAAGTAGACCTGAGTGGTGCAGTGAGTAGGCTGCCACAGACACTGTCACGCCCTCCCTGGGTCCCTTTTCTCAGGCTAGCACCCTTACAGTGCTGTTGGAAGCTCTCAGCTGCTCCCTTCGCCCACTGCTAAGTGGCCTCCATTGTAAACCCCTGCCCCCGATGGGGTTGCCCACACTCAGTGATTGACGGGTATAGAGACACAGCCAGCTGGCCCCTTGGCTCAGTGACAGTAATGCCCCAGAAGCTTCCCACTGTGGTCTGGCCCCTGTGCGTTACGCGAGATCACATTCTTGCTTGGTTTTCTCCTTCCCTCTCTTGCTTGACTCCTTTCCTCCCAATCTTTTCAGAAAGACCTCCCTCTCCCCTCAATAAATCACATCCTAGGCTCATTCAAATTCCTGTCTCAGGCTCTGCTTTTAGAGAACCCTCCCTAAGAGAGAGGTGGAGTGAAACAAAGCAGCAAAGACAGACAGGGACTGGGTGGGAGCAGGAGGGAAGGTGACCTTTATCTTTAAATAGGATGGTCAGGAAAGTCCTCCCTGGGAAGGTGACCTCTGAGAAGGGGCTTGAAGAAAGTGAGGGGCTGAGCCAGCAGGCTATCTGGGAAAAAAGCTGCCACAGGCACGGGTCCAGGGAGTTCCAGTCCAAGTTCGGAGTGTGGCTGGAGTGGCGTGAGCAGGAAAAGAATGGCAGAGATGAGTCAGTGTGACTCCTCAAAGCCCTCCAGATCTGGTGGGGTCTCGAAGGTCATGAAAGGCACTGGCTTTAACTCTGAGTGAGGCAGGAAACCATGGGAGGTTTTGAGCAGGGAAGAGACAAGATCTGACTTAGCTTTAACAGAATCACCCTGGGGGTAAGGGCGGGAACCGCGTTGCCTGAGGAAGTGCACGGTGCCTCGCAATGGGAGCCCAGGCTCCCCCGATCTCAGTCTGCTCACACACCTGCCTTTGTCCCTGCAGCAGGCAGTGTGCAGAGTCTCAATACACAGTCGCTGAGTGCTGAGGATGGGTACCACTCAGGGACTGGTTCCATACCTTTAAATGGAAGATGTAAATACTTGAAAGACCAGATTCCCCCATGCCCGGTCTCCCTATGAGAAAAGCCCATATTGCCTTAAGATCCAGAGGTTGCCGGCTACATTGTAGCCCATATAACTCCCTAAACCTAAATGAGCGGTTAAATTTCAAGACAGCAGGTGAGAAGAGCAAAGGCACTTGATTAGAGAGGTAGCACAGTGTAATGACTGAGAAAGGTGGACAGAGAATGTCTGTCCTGAAACCCGGCTCTGCTACTTACATGCTGTGTGACCTTTCACAACTAACTTAACCTCTCTGTGCCTCAGCTTCCTCATCTGTAAAACTGTGATTGTAGTCAGCCCCACCTAATAGGGTTGTTAAAATTAAATAAGTTTACAGTACCTGGAACATAATGTTTGTTATTATCATTTATTACACATAAGTAGAAGACACCTACATTGTCATTTAAGTTGGACAAATCTGTATGTCAGTTTCTGGACATTCGTTTCCAAAGTTAATGCCTTCTATGTCATCTGTTCCAATAATGGGCAGTAAATGAGTGCATCATCTTTCTTCCTACACTTCTAAAACATTATTGTACCTTTAGCTAATAAAATGGTTCAGCTGCTTCTTATCAATGACTGTTCTCAAGGAAGCTCAAAAATGCCTGACTGTAATCAGCCTCAAGTGCCAACTTCAAACACTTCCCTGTGCGTCTGCCACTCCTCTGACCGTGAGGAGCGCTCCGTAATTAAAGAGCGCCTCGAGAGTTCCACGCAGGGGATGATCTCAGTCTCCAACACGAACAGACATCTATGATTTACCCTGTTTTTTATGTTGGATTCTGTCAACTGGCTTGGTGGGAAAAATCTACAAGGGAAGGAATGTGCATTGTTAGATGCCAGGCACTTGATGTGGAATTATCCTATAGACTTGCAGTTAACACCAAGTGCGTGGCAGAGCTGGGGTAGATGGAGGAGCCCTAATTATGGAGCTCTACTCATAGATCAGCTTAGATCGCTGGTCAAGTGATGCCTTGTTTTCCTTCCTTGGCCAGCAATTTCCCTGCAGGGATCACTGAAAGGAGAGGTTGGAGTTTGGCTTTGTTTGCTAAAGTCAGTCTACACCTGTGACAGCGACACTGACATCTAGCATGCATTTAGGGCACTCACTTTCTCAAGCACAGTTAGCCCTTCACCTATTGTTCCGTGACTCAATTCTGAAGCAAGTGTTCAGAGTCCTAAACAAAGAGCTCAGTTTTGGGTGGAGGTCACACAACTTGGAAATCACCAATTTCGTCATATCCCTAAGTAAACCAACTGGTAAATAAAAGGATATTCAAGAGGATCATCCAATCAAACAAAGCAAAGTCAGCTCTTAGGAGAAGTCTCCTATTGAGAAAAGAAAAGCAATTAAATTTCAAAAAAGCAATTAAAGTTAATGGTGGAAAAGCAAACTCCTAAGTACTCTTTGTCAAGTGTTTCAGAAAGGAAGACGCAGTTTGATGAGTATAATGGTGGCAGTGGTCCAAAGTCCCGGTTTTTATTCCCGACTTTGTCAGAGTCCTTTGTCACCACCTGAACATTCCCGTGAAGCCACTGCGCCTCCCTTTTGCATTTGTGCTCAGAGGAACGGCACCATGATAAGGCGTTACCTGGGGAGAGCTCAACGGAAGGATGAACACTCTTAAAACAATAGGTCATTTTAATCGTGCCCTCTGCTCGGCACATCTGTCCTGCTTTCACTGAACTAGGTTTTCATCTGGACGTGAGAACTCAGGTCTGATTGAAACCGTTTTGTTTTTAATCACTATATCAATAAAGTGCCCAACCCAGCTTTCTGACTATGAAAGCTCACTGAGAGTGACACGGTAAAAAAGAAAACGGTTTCAATCAGACCCAAGTGCAGGAGCCCCGGTGCTATAAAGCATGAGAAATGGAGTGAATCTCAGTGTGCCCAGAATTAGTCCTTTCAATGCTAACACTTTTAAATTTAAGAGATAACACAGAAAAGTTAAAAGAAGATGCCAGGTGATGTTTTCACTCATCATGATTAGAAAAAAGCATTTAAACACATGAAAATCCTAGCGAGGATGTTTTTCTCATTTATTTATATCACAGAGAGTAAGGGAGTCATTTCACCTTACACGTGAGGACGGCTTATTCACTCATCAGTAAAACCTAGAAAGGCATTTACTATGTCTATTAAAAAATCACAAATTAAAATCTCACATCAATTCATTCATTTACAGCAAACTCTCCTTTCAATAATAATATATTTTAATTTTTTTAAAAATTATATTTTTGTTTGGACAAAAACATTCAATTCAATGATAGTACTTAATATTTTCCCACTGTAATCCTATAAGATTTTCTGCTTTAAAGAACACTAATTTTTTGTTACCTTCTTCAAACTATTGGTGTAACTACACTTCTCTCTGAAAACTGCACAATCAGGAACCACTGTATATAGTTTATACAACAAGCTAAACAATTTGCAAACATCTTATTTTCATTTATAGTAAAAAAAATGAAGTAAGTCTTAAAAATTATTTCAGCTCAAAGCATAACAATATTTGTCATTCCTATAGGATTAATACGGAATATTATTTCCCTGAGTCTTTTCTAATTCAATGCCAAACACACAATATATATCACCATGTCTAGCAAGTGCTAATCCTGCTGTATAAGCACAATGCATGTCTTGGTATTTTCCTAATTCAACCCTATACTTTCGACGCACCCATCTCTCCCCAGGCATAGTCTGTTGGAGCTGCAAGGGGCTCCAGAAGCCATCTCATCCAACTCACCTTCTCCTTATTAAAATACGGTTTTAAAAACATTAAGCAAAATCTCTCGAGCATTGGCAGTAGGAAGCTACACAGAAATAAACCTAAAGTTTGCATTCAAACTTTACCTTCGTAAAATCCCCAATGAATCTCCCACGGCATTCTTCACTCCTTCCTTTCCAGGTTTCAGAATTTTCTCTTTGAAGGTATCAAATGCTTTAAAAGGCATTTTCAATGGGGGACACACCTACAGCTGAGCCACTAACAGCCAGTCTCAGACACTGTCATCCTTTCTCATTGCCAGCGTGGGGACCACTTTGCTTTCCTTGATGAACACTTGGAAGTCAGTTTTCCTGCAGGTTAACTACTTAAAATCAAAAAGGAGATGAAACTCAGCCCAGATCTTTCAAGTTGAGACAACACCCTCCACCCCTCAAATAAAGAGGCCGAGGGAGGTCTGGCTGGGAATTCAGCCCCTTGCAAAGCTCCAAGCTCAGCAGCAGCTTGTGGTGCTGTCTCAGGCTGAGCGCAGCCTCGCTCCTTCCCTGGGCTGCAGCTGGAGAAGCCGAAGTGGGCTCCAACCCACAAGGTGCTCTGAAACCAGCGAGACCAGCGACAGCACGTGCGCCTATCTCCAGCCCCTCCTGCCGCTTCTGACCACATCCCCCTCCGGCCTCATTCAGCTTGGCTGTGATCACTGAGTGATCTTTTCCAAGGTGATGCTATAGTAACCAGCACAATACCTGCCCCTCAGCTGCTGGGACTTATTAGTGGGCTCTCGGCCAGGCTCTCGGCCAGAGCAGGCACCCAGGATGGAGTGTATGAAACATTTACAAGTCCTCTGCGTTTCTCAGATCTGGCCCTGCTGACAGGCTCTCAGCCACTACATTATGCCTCCGAGGCTCCTCGTGGGAGCCATGAGCGGTTCCTTAGCCAAACACTAGTGTGGATGTGGTCCCTGGAGGAACACTTGTTCTGGAGGAGGCTAAGTGCAAAACACAGGCCACGGACATGTAGGGGGGCATTTATTTGCTCCTGATCAACAGGGCAGGATCCCCGCAGGCATGACGCACAGGTGCCCCTGGGACCATCTAATTGAAGATACCTGAGCCAGTCTTGGACCTGCTTAGGACTCTTCACTGGTCCTCATGGTCCTCAAGATAAATCCAAGTTCTTGAGCACAGCACACACAGCGCTGCATGGGGGACCCCAGGTTTCATTGTCACTCTGTCCGTCATACCGGCATGTCACTGAATTCCGCAGGCTTCCTATCAACCCTGGGGTTTGCTCAAGCTGTCCCCTCTGCCTGGGAAGCTCTCCTCACCCTTCAATGGGGTAACTTCAAGGGATTCTTAAGTCTCACTGAGATATCACATCCTCTAGAAAGCCTCATGGACAAGGTCAGGTGTTCGTCCTCCTCGCCTGCCAGCCACCAGTCCTTGACCCCACAGGATCCGGCACCTGGGGTTGGCCTGGGGTGAAACACCACCTCTCCCTCCCACATTAATGGGCGGCAGGACGATGCCTCCATAAGTGATGCTGCCATCTTGTCATGTGCGTTATCAGTCATTTGTGTATCTTTTTCGGATGAAATTTCTATTCAAATATTTGGCCCATTTTAAATGTCTTACTATTAAAGTATATGAGTATATAGTCTCAATATAAATCCTTTATCAGATTTTCCAATATTTTTCTGTCTGCTGCTTAATTTCTTCATGCTATATTTTGAAATGCAAAAAATTTTCACTTTGATGAAGTCCAACTTACCTTTTTTTCCTTATATGGACTGTGCTTTGGTTCACATAGGTAAGAAATGGTTGCCTAACCTGAGGTCTTAAAGATTTTCTCCTATTTTTTTCTTCTAAAAGTTTTGTTTTCACTCTTGCCCTTAAGTCTATGGTCCATTTTGCGTTCATTTGTGTGGACAGCGTGAGGTAAACATCTAAGTTCATCTTTTTCCACGTGGATATCCAGTAATTTCAGCACAATTTGGTGCAAAGACTATCCTTCCTCCAATGGAATGCCTGGGCCCTTTTGTCAAAAATCAACTGAACATCAACACAAAGATTATTTCTGGGCTCTCAGTTCTATTCCACTGACCTTCACGTCTATCCTTACGCCAGTGCCACAATGTCTGAACTGCAGCTTTACAGTAAGTTTTGAAATTGAAAAATGAAAGTCCTTCAACATGGTTCCTTTATTAAAATTGTTTTGACTAGTCCGAGTCTTTTGCATTTTCATATAAATTTTAGGAGCAGCTTGTCCATTTATACAAAAAAAAAATCCTGTCCAGCCTGTGCTTTTAAAAGGATAGTTTCTGGCCACCAACTTTGCTATCCACAAACCCTCAGGGCTGAGAATGCTACGACCGCAGGGAATCCCACATCAAATCGCTCCACCAGGTCTCCAAAAAGCTTGCTCATTCGTTAGAAGCAAATGCAATCAAAATAGGATAAACACACTCTCGCGACAGAAAGCACCCACTGGTGGGCTTCAAACCCTTTCCTTAATTCCCAAATACCCTAGGGTTACTAATCTTCTACAGCAAATAATGGAGGCACTATTGGCCAAGACCACCTGAATCTCTCTTAAGGGTCAGTGACTGCTAAGAGCACTAACCATCCCTGCAGAATGTATTGCTCATGAAACACACCTGGATCAACAATAGTTTTTGGTGGTGATTCAGATGGTTGATGATAATAACTAACATTTATGGAGCCCTTTCTAGGTGCCAGACTAGAAGCACTTAACTCATTTAATCCCCACAATGGTCCTCGAGGTAGGTACTGTCCTTACACCATCTATAGAGAGGGAAAGAAACCAAGGCACAGAGAGTTTAAGTAAACTTGGTCAAGTTCACATGGCTAGGAAACGAAGCAGAGAGGGGATAGGACCCAGGAAGTCTAGCATTAGAGCCTGAACTCTTAACCTCCATTCCAGAGCTGCTGACAGTAGAAACAATATAAAGCCAGGCTTTTCAGAACTGAGGCTCATTTTATTCATTTATTCACCCGTATCTTTCTTTGAGGGCCTACTATGTGGAGGCGCTGGTGGTAATGGTTACTATGATATTCCCCTTGAACAAACCAACCAACCAGGAAACGAGCAAGTCCATCACAGTGAGTGCCACCCATGGAGTACAGGAGCACAGGCAAGGACCCCTTACTTAGGGGGTCAGGGGGGACCTCCTAGATGAGGGCAGGGTGGTGTAAGCTTTCAGGGATAAGAAAAAGTGAGGCAAACAAGAGGAAAAAATGTGAGAGCAGAGACTTGCATGAGAGAGCACGGCCCCTGGGAGAAGCCTGCAGTTTCCAAGAGGTGGGTGGTCTGCCAGGTGGAGAAAACACGGTGGGACAACGATCTTGAACATTATATAATTCATTAAAACATGCTCCTATCTCAACATATCAAATACGACAAAGGCAAAGGAATGTAGGTGCGCAGCAATTCTCCCGGTAATTCAACACTGGAATGGAAAAACTGCTAGTGAATCTCGCAGGACCCTGGAACTTCACCTGTGTGTGGAGTGGCTACAATTCACTTTATTTACTGGAGATGCAGAGGACATTGGTCTGGCAAAGAGCGAGGGGAATGAAAACGATCAGGCTCGGTGTTCGTGCATCTAATGGCCTGCCAGTCCCTGTCTGTCCAGACCCTGCTGCCCAACTGTGGCGCTTCATGAAACACCTGCATCCTTATAGCAAATTGCTCTCTTTTAGTTTACTCTGCTCCTCACAGATAAAGACTTCTGACTATTGCAATGACTTAACCCACATCATGTAATACCAACACTGCCTCTGTCTAACGCCCCACAGGCAAGCCGGACCGTTTGATGAGGAATCCAGTCTCCGACAGTGAAAAAAGTGGAGCTCGGGCTGGTTATGAGCCAGGTCATTCCAATCTGCTACCCAGACCAAAAAAGAAAAAGCAAACAAACAAATCCCAAACCACCTGAAGATAATACATATTCAAGAAAATAATTTCATCTAATCCAATCAAAGTGTTAGGTGGAAAATTTTAACCTGGTTTAGAGCTAATGCCCAAACTGGTTACCTTTTTTTTTGACAAGACACTTCATAAGGAGACAAGGTTCCTTCTCTCCTGGGTTCTGCACAGCTTTTCCAGGCAACCCCTTTCTTCACCCAACTCCGTACTCCTACCCTCTCCCCAGACCACACTGAGACCAGCACAGAAGTTTCTGTTTTATCTAGGACTTCTCTCAAGCCTTTCAAATTTGAATATTGTTGGTAACTATCATTCCTACTAATTAGAATCTATAGAAAACTTGTTTTTCATTGCACTTCTCCTATATTTACTGTTCATCTTTATTAACAGTCAAACCTGGACACGAAGCACTTCCAAATATTTCATCTGATTCTTACAACAACCCTGTGAAACAAAACAAGCAGGTATGATGACTCAATTTTGTCCAAGGTAAGCTGTGGAGATCTGGGTCTAGATCCTTAAAACCACTTCCTGGGCTTGTGTTGTCGCGGTGCCTGGGACAGTGGGATCCTAGGAGCCCACCCTGAGCGCCGGAGACTGCCTTAACGTAACTCGGGAAAGATGTACTCAGAATCCTTCCACCTTTCACAATGTCATCAAGCACCTAACTATAGGCGAGCTTGTGCTAGCTACTGTGGACATTTTAGAAATAAATACACCTGAGCTGGTTTTTATGATAACATGCTAATCTGCTTGCTTTCACTAAAAAGTTTCTCCAAAATGTAGGGCAAACCAATAGTAAAATATGTATGGGGCCAGATGGGTACTTAAAATATTAGGGGGACCCTAAAGTACATGATTGTCTAACTACTATGCTGTATACCTGAAACTAATACAGAATAATACTGAATGTAAACTGAAAAAGGAGACAGAGGTTAACATAAAATTAGTTGTGTTATGCATTAGCCTCTGGGTTGAGATTGCCACCATCCACCCAAGTCTGATAAGACACACCAATTCAATATAACTCATGCACCCCGATGTTCATAGCAGCGTTATTTACAATAGCCAAGTGCTGGAAACAGCCTAAGTGCCCACTGGTAGGTCAGTGGATTAAAAAACTATGGTACATTTACACAATGGAATACTACACAGCAGGAAGAAAGAAGGACCTCCTACCTTTTGTGACAGCATGGATGGAACTGGAGAGTATTATGCTAAGTGAAATAAGCCAGGCAGTGAAAGACAAATAACATATGGTCCCACTTATAAGAGGACTCTAATGAACAAAATAAACTAATGAACAAAATAGAACTGGAGACATGGAAACATAGAACAAACTGACAGCTGCCAGGAGAGGGTGAGGGGGATAATGGTGGAAAGGTGAAGGAACTAATCAAAGAACATGTGTGAATCACCCATGGACATGGACAACAGTGTGGGGATTGACTGTGGGAGTGGGGGTGGGCTGGGCGGAGGAGGAAAAGGGGAAAAATTGGGACAACTGTAATAGAATAACAATAATAAAAATAAATAAAATAAAAGCATCTAACAGCTTTTTTAGAGAAATTACCTAAGCAATGCACTTTAAAACAAGATACCCTTTCTAAGGGGAGATGAATGGGAACCCTTACCCCATTATACTGTAATTGCTTCCTTATCTGTCCTCCCGACTAAAATTTCCTATCTCATTTCATTCTCATAAAATAGAATGAAAAAGCAGACATGACAAGTAGAATGACCAAACAGATATTTTCATCATTTCACATATCAGAAAGCTGAGGCAAAAACTCAAGAACTTGTCCAAAGTTATGCAGTTTTTGGTAGAGTCAGGATTTAAAACCATCCGATTACAATGCTCACTTCATTATACCACACTCCTTCCAGGCCACAATAAAGCAGTGTTAGTCCCATTACATTTCAGCTCAGTCTGAGTTGGGTACTGGGATTTAACGTGGCTATGTTCCTAAATTACTTTAGAAACATAATTTTATACTATTTTTAACAAATAAAACATCTCTATAACACTTTACAACACATGGCCCCATACATAGACACAACAGAAACATATATCAAGTTCCATTTCCAGTCCATCATTGTAACTGTCTAGATATTAGATGTCATTTTCCCCATTAATAAATTTAAAAGTCAAATAATCAAAATACAAAAATATGGAATGTCTTTACACAGCATGGAATCATTTCTAAGTATTTTTATATTTTCCTTGGATTTACTTAGTACCTGGATTCCTTATATTTCTGAATCACTTTTAACTTCATTTTTCATTGCTTCTTTGAGACTTGTAACTGCCTAAAGAACTCAAGTGGGCAGACTACTCCACTTCAGTCACAGTGTGATGGATGGACTTAGTTCTTCTGAGATACGTGGGCAGAGCTGGACTAGAAATCATATCCTCATCTGCTGGCTGTTGTTGGTTGCCTATAACAGATTATTTATCATTTCATCTTGGAGACTCCCACTCCCCATCACCCCCAACATAAGACATCCAAATATCCTTTTTTTTTAGTCTGTCCTCTGGCTGTAAAAACAACAGAATTTATTTTCCTTCAGCATATATTACTGTGTGGTCACCAAGTACAGATTGGCTCAGACTTGGTCCGAAGTCCCTACTTGTGAGTGACTGGGGAGATACTGGTTCATTTCACTCAGTGTCACTGCAGCATGGACACACTTTCCATTTTGCTTTGCATTCCACGAACAGTGACTTGAAAAGAGATACAAGAATCTCAGGTTGTGTCCAAGGCCAAAATAACCTGGAAAATCTGATAATTTAACAAATACAGCTGTATCATAATGCAACCCAAAAATGTGGGAGGAAGTCAAGGTCAGAGTATATTTTGGAGAATTTCTTCCCACCTTTGCTTTTCTTGAAAGTGCAGGTGGAAGTCGGAGTGTCCAGAGTTTCGATATATAGAGCGGTGAACAGAGTTTGTATTTGGGTATCCAGAATTAAGATGGAACAAACCTACACACGCTGGGCAAGTATTTCTGGTGAGGCCTTATCCTCCTCATAGTTTAAATACCAGAAGCTACATATTCTTATTAATCTGTCACAGCCTGCCAGCATTCAAAAAATGTACCTGCAAAGAAGGGGCGGAGGTGTTTGGCTATAAATGGGCCATTACTTAGGAAACAGTGACATCTTCTGGTAGTTTATACACTAAATACATTTATGCCAGGCATTCTCCCACCACCATCCTGAATAAATTGATCTATTCGGCATACGTTTATGAAGCCTGTATGTGTGGATTCTTAAATTTCTGAAATGTTCAGTGAAGCATAAATTATCAGCTACAAAATGATACTATACTCACTCTGTTCCTTGCCTTGCTGTCATCCCTGGCTTAATCTAATAGGAGGTGTTTTAAGCAGCCGACATTAATTCCACTTTTCCTGGTAATCAAGTCATTTGGCCAGACTTGCCTTAATTCAAGCACTTTCATATAATCTCATAACTCAAAAGGACCTTGGGAGTCACCTGCTCTAACCTCTCCCCAGTGTGTCCAATTTAATTTGGGAAAATGTCATTCCTAAGTAATCATTTGACAGCATCAAAAACTATTTTAAAAAGGCTCCTGGCAAGGCCGAGCTCAGGCCCACGTCCTCTGAAGAAGCCCCCCCAACGCCCTGGTCCAGGTGGGGCGGCCCTCCTCTGCAGACCGGTCACAGCAGGTATCACAGTCCCGCACTGGTCTGCTTACTCGGCTGCCTTCATAACCACAGTGGAGGTTCCTTGGGGTTAAGGCCCATATCTCCATTACTGTTTGTCCCAAGAATTGGACAGTGCCAAGCCTAAAACCTATTTTTTTACTTTTTTTCCTGAAAAATAAAGGTATTCAAATTATGCTAGGTGAGATATCTAGAATGTTTTATCTAGCAGGTTTTATTTTAGATGTGTAGGTCCCTCATAAGGAAGGTGGAGATATCTACTGAGCACTCACCATGTGCCAGGAGCCTTGCCAGGTGCCTCACAACTTTGACTTCGTTTCCTCCTAATGAGGTAAAGAGTGATCCTCATTGCATAGCTGGAAAAACTTAATTTGGTCGGTGAAAGACAAAATTTAAACTCATTCACCCCATATATTTATTTCTACTCTACCTTATTCTAAATTGAGACTTTCTAAGAACATAATGCAAAACCTGGAAAAAGAAAAAAAGGAAATCAAAGGAGATATAAGAATTTTAAAAATCAGATAAAGCTAAAGGGTAAGTGCCGAACAATGAAGATTTTTAACCCCTTACATATTTGCGGCAGGTAGCCTGCAACGTTGCCAGAACCGCCCAACTGTCGATACGTGCTTTGTTACATTACATGAGGATTTTAAAAGGGCAAACCAGTTGCTTAAGAGCACATTTACTCCTGAACTGAACCCCGGAATTTCTCCTGTGGGTCCTCAAAGAAGCTGCTGTATGTTAGAGTGAACCAGCGCCATTCCTGACACGAACGCCGGTTTCGCCACACAGTCCGAAGTTAAGTGTGGTAAAGGAACTCGATGCGTGGCCCAAACGTGGCAACCAGGCACAAAGGTCTCCCCCGTAGGCTTCATTTCAAGAGAAACAGCTGGATTATTCCATTTTTGGTTTCCTCCATAAACATTTCTCAAAATTGAGATATTGGACACTGGGCAAGAGAGTTAAAGGTTGTTTTCTGATGAGTACGTAGAGTACAGGCGTCACTGCTGATCACGGGCAGGTCTCTGCCATCCTCGGAGGGGGGCAGAGATGGTCCCCCCTCCTGAAGCTGGAACAGTCCAATGAGCACACCGCCCCCACCAGAGGCCTTTCCATCACGTCACAAAAGTGATGTTAAGAGCACCTTCTGGTAGAGACGAGCTTCTTAAAAATACTTTTGGATCTGTACCAACACATGACAATTGTTAAAGCATCCCAGCCCACTTCCTTACAGTATAAATGTATCCCTACCTCTATAACATAAATGATATAATTTTCCCCTGAATTAAAAAAAAAAAACCTTAAAAACAAAACCCAACTTTATCTGAGTCCAACATCTAGGCACTTCTAGCATGCCCAAGGAATACCCAACATCTGCCTTTTGCTTGATCGCTGACTGCAGAAAGACTGGCAAGCTTTTAAGGACACAGACTTGGAAGAGATCTGCATGAATGTTGATCCCTATGTTCAAATTCTAGACATTAAAGTCTCAATCTCATTTACTTTTATATGAAAGTCAAACATTGGCAAATCTAGGCCATTACGCAAAGGAATATATCCAGAAAGTAGAAAAGAAAAAAAAGATAAAAATTGATGGCATCAAATAGGTATAATTAAAGTAGCTAAACTGTATTTCCTTGACAGGCACATTTCAAAAGAACTATTAAGAAAGGAGTTTTTAACTTAGGCTAGGTATATACACGTAATTCCATATGGCCTTTGCTAGCAGCTTAAGTACAGCCCTAGTTTAAAATAGCTTAGTAGACACTTCTGGCCAAGATGGAGGCATAGGTAGATACACTTTGCCTCCTCACACAACCAAAAAACGGACAACAAATTTAAAAACAAAAAATAACCAGAAGTGCCATAAATTCGAACTGTGTGGAAGTCTGACAACCAAGGAGTTAAAGAAGAAACATTCATCCAGACTGGCAGGAGGGGTGGAGACAGGCAGCCAGGGTGGAGAGGACTCGCAGCAAGGTGGCAGTGGGAGGACCAGGGTAGGTGAGACAGTGGCTGGTGGAGAGGATGGTCCCATATTTGCGTGCAAATAAACCAGAAAGAACAACTGGGGAGCAAGACAGACTGTGCAACCCAGGGTTCCAGTGCAGGGAAATAAAGCCTCAAAACTTCTGAGTATAAAAATCTGTGGGGTTGCGGCAGTGGGAGGAACTCCTGGTCTCACAGGAGAGTTCATTGGAGAGACCCACAGGATCCCAGAACATACACAAACCCACCCACGAGGAATCAGCACCACAAGGGCCCAATTTGCTGGTGGGTGGCTGGGGAAGTGACTAAAAGCTAGGTAAGTAACTAAATACAGCGTGAAGGTGGGTTACCCTAGCCTGGCGAATACCTAAGAATTAGACCCTTACTATGTAACAAGCATGCCAAAACAAAAAGAAAATTGCCCAAATGAAAGAACAGATCAAAACTCAAAAAACACAACTAAGCGATGAAGAGATAGCTAACCTACCAGATGCAGAGTTCAGAACAATGGTAATCAGGATGCTCACAGAAATAATTGAGTATGGTCACAAAATAGAGGAAGTAAAGGTTATGCAAAGTGAATTAAGGGAAAATGTACAGGGAACCAAAAGTGACTGGAAGGAAACTGGGACTCAGATCAATGATTAGGAACAGAAGGAAGAAATCAACATTCAACCGGAACAGAAGAAACAAGAATTTGAAAAGTGAGGAGAGGGCTTAGGAACCTCCAGGACAACTTTAAACGTTCCAACATCTGAATCATAGGGGTGTCAGAAGGAGAAGAAGAACAAGAAATTGAAAACTTATTTAAAAACATAATGAAGGAGAACTTCCTTAATGTGGCAAGGGAAATAGACTTCCAGGAAGTCCAGGAAGCTCAGAGAGTCCCAAAGAAGTTGGACCCAAGGAGGAACACACCAAGGCACATCAGAATTACATTAGCCAAGGTAAAAATGAAGGAGAGAATTCTAGAAGCAGCTAGAGATAAGGAGACAGTAACCTACAAAGGAGTTCCCATAGGCTATCAGCTAATTTTTCAAAAGAAACCTTACAGGCAAGCAAGGGCTGAAAAGAAGTATTCCAAGTCATGGAAGGCAAGGACCTACATCCAAGATTACTCTATCCAGCAAAGCTATCATTTAGAATGGAAGGGCAGATAAAGTGTTTCCGAGACAAAGTAAAACTAAAGGAGTTCATCATCACCAAGCTCTTATATGAAATGTTAAAGAGACTTACCTAAGAAAAAGATGATCAGAAATATGAACAGTAAAATGACAGCAAACTTACAACTATCAACAACTGAACCTAAAAACAAAAACAAACAAAGTAAACAACTAGAACAGGAACAGAATCACAGAAATGGAGATCACATGGAGGATTATCAGTGGGGAGGAAGAGGGAGGAGAATGGGGGAAAATGTACAGGGAATAAGAAGCATAAATGGTAGGTAGAAAATAGACAGGGGGAGGTTAAGAACAGTATAGGAAATGGAGAAGCCAAGGAACTTACATGTGTGACCCATGGACATGAACTAAAGGTGGGGGAATGCTGTGGGTGGGGGATGCAGGGTGGAGGGGAATAAAGGGGAGGAAAAAATGGGACAACTGTAATAGCATAATCAATAAAATATATTAAAAAAGAAAAAGAAAAATGAAAATAGCTTAGTAGATTCAAGAGTATATCAGAGAGTGAGGTCAGGAGACAGAAACCATGCCAGATATTTGAACAGGACTATTTTAATAACTGTTAATGAGAAAGTGATCGATTATTTGAAAGGATAAAAAAGGACTCCGAGTGCAAAAGTAACAGCTCCAAAAGAAGCAGCTACCATCTCTGAAAGTAAAAAAAAAGGAAGAAACTGAAGACTAGGAGAGGCTTTCTTCCTCACCTGTCAGTCCCCCAGGCTGAGTGCCCGACTTCCCTGGAGAGGGAGTGGTGTCCACAGAACCACTTGTCAGAGGGAACAGGTCCCGCAGTGGGAAGACAGCTGCCTGAGGAAATGGCCAAGGGACCTGTGGAAGCAGCTCACAGGAGCTGCTCCAAAGTGGCTGCAGGGCTGGCAGCGTAGCCTGAGGCACAGTAAGCTGGAGCTTCTCTGCTAGGGCCCCTGGGCTCCTGCAAAAGGAAATGGAGAACCAAAACCCAGAGTGAAGTGTCTTCCAGGTGCTACTGCTTTACACTGCTACCTCGGGGACCTCCATCTATGAAGCCTGCCACTCTGTCAAGCGGGTGAAGCAGCCAAGTTTCGAGTCCCACTCCAGTGTTACAAAGCAGGTCCGAGAGGGATGAATTTGGAGCCGGGAGATGGTGAGATCGTAATTTCCATAGTTCAGTCTTTTGGCCACTCCGTTTCCATACATACCTACCCTACCCAATACAGTAGCTACTAGTCACACTGGCTACTGAGCCTCTAAAATTGTGACTAGCCAGAATTGAGATGCAAAATAAATATTAGATCTCGAAGGCCAGGCACACAAAATAATGCAGACTATCTCATTAAATGTTCTATCAGTTACATGTTAAAATTATATTTTGGCTCTATTCCATTAAATAAAATATACTGTTAGAATTAATTTTGCCTATTTTTTTAAAAATGTGGTTACTAGGAAATTTAAAATCACATACATGGCTTGCATCCCAGGTAGTTAAATCCTCTGGGTATCTGGAGCAACTTGGCTGCTTTGGACGAAGTTTCCAGTAGCCAACAAACTCCACATTGGTGAAATGGCTTTTGCACTGCGCCGCCTCCTCCTGCACACACTGCAAGCACTGCTGACCCGGCTCCCCCAGCCCTCTGCACCCACAATTCAGAGAAGCAGCTCACAGGCTCTGACTAACCATTTGTTCTGTCATCTCCCTCTGCCTCTATTTTTCCAATGTAAAGGTATTTATGGTAACCAATGAGCACTGAACACACATTTGCTACGTTAAACAGCTTCTGCCAATGCTACTCCAGAAGAATTCAATACAATAAAGCACATAAAGGATGCGACATGGTAGAGAGAACGGGCCTGCAGATTAGAAAACAATCTAGCTTCTCTCCCTGGCTCTGACCAACTCAGGAAAGGCCGTGGAAATCCCTGGCCCTTGGTCTCTACGTCTGCTTGGAGAAACACAGGGCTGAATTATTCCACTTTTATTCCAACTACAACATGAAATCCTTTTAGAGATTGTAACCAGGGTTTTTTTTTAATAAATAGTATAGAATAAAAAATTCAAGACGTTTTCTGAAACTTGTTTCCAGTATATATTTTACATACTGGTTTGTATCATAGGATACATTCTTAGCGAATGTCGCAGTTACATTTTGAAATCCACTGACATAATCTTTTAAATTCCTATACAGTGGTCTGAATTCTAATAATTTGTTTTGCTCTAAAGTTCTCTCAAGACCAGTAAATCGCGAAGCATGAAATCACAACTTAATATGGAATGTTTTATCAAAGCTAAAATTTATTTGGTGCACACTCTGTGCTTGCTGCCAGGTACTTTCACATAGACTCTTCCTTTATTATGTAAAAGCAACCATGTGAGGTATTTTACAGGTTAAAAAAATAAACAACATAACAAAAAACTACTTCCTTAACTTGTTCAGGTGAAAAGACGGGTCATAGCATTTCAAATAAAAAGCAAACCAAGTACACGGTCAATTTCCCTTTCCTTTTACACATCCTCTACGTATATCACACACTTTAGTATTAGAAGAGCCAATTCAAATAAAAGGGGACCTTTCCTGTAATTTCTGTCTGCCGGTACTTTTCAACCTACCAATCTTCTACTCTAAGCATAAGGAACTTAAATGCTGCCAATATCTAAAATAACTGTTAAGGTGATCTAGTACTTTGAAAATTCTGTTCACATAGAAATACAAGCCTAAAAATAGAACTATTTTTCAGAGGCAGTTTCTCAACAGAAAAAGGCAATGGTAACAGTTCAATTGTTGAAAATTATTTAAATAATATACCTTTGAGGAAATAAAGTACAGGGAAAAATTTTCTAAAAATGTAGCACCATATCTCAATATATGAGCAAATTTCAAGATATGAAAATTACCTAAGGATTATATACCATATTTTTTCAAATAACCTATTTTTATGCTTAGAAGTTCAAAGTATATGTATTACATGAAGCTTTCCTTCCAACTAGAATTCAACATACTGACATCAAAGAATTTTACAAAAAAAAAAAGCAATTTCCTAATAAACACTAAATTGTTACAAAGAAAAACTCTTTAACATGAAACAATTTTATTCCATGTAAACTTTTCTCAAGAGAAATCTTATTGTGTTACAAACAAGACATAATCTGGTCAAGGTGTGAATGTGTGTGTCGAAACACTTATCTTCCCAGTGCTTTTCATTTCTTGGCTATTTCTTCAGCAATCCTGCAAGTCCTTCTCTAAAACCATGGAACTAAGTACATAGCTCATAAAGAAACCAGATGTAAAGCTGACTTCTTATTTTTTAAAGTATGCTCTTACTGAATGCTGCCAGCAAAATTAGCATCAAATTACACTTTATAATCAAGTTCTGTGTGGTCAATGAGAAATTTAGTGTATGTATACATATATATATTTCAATGAATAAACAGTATCAGCACACTAAACTGCATATGGTTTATTTCAAATAATTGCTGGTTTCAGGTATTTAAAAAACCACAAACTCTATGGCAGCAACTATAATACATAAATATTTCTCTGAAAGATCATTTTAAAGTTATCATAATGATGGAATATAATTTAACAAAATACAAATCACATTTATAACATAAGGCTCCATCTGTGATTGAATGAAGTATCAGCAAATCAAAGAAAAGTATTACTAGAAAAGAAGTAAACTTCAGTTGTGAGGTCAGACTTTATCATGGTAAGCTCAAAAGTGATCTCTTGGTAGCCAGAAGATACAACTGCTCATTTTTATAGAAGTCAAGTTTATTACATTTGAAACAATACAGCAGAAATCTCAAAACTTTACTCAGTAAATATAGTTTAACTCGTACAAATCTCCTTTTGAAAATGCAATTCACGTGTACTGCAACCTCAGAATTGTGAATTCAGATGGAAGACGAAGGCAGCAGTCAGGGAAATCACATCAGAGGGCTCTGTCAAATGTCTGTACAAACCAGTACATGCCTCTTCTGTCTGTGACCCCACAGGAAAAAGTGGTTCTAAGTACAGTCAAGTAAATGCAAAAAAAAAAAAATACTATTTGAGGCAGACCATGCTAAAATATAATTTACAATGATTAATTTGCATTTAAGATGGTTAATAACGCCTTTAGTCTGAACCAATGAAATCGACATTATGTTAAATTTTGCTCAGTCCTTCGTACTAAACATCAGTTCATCTGAGAAGATTGGAAAAAGCAAGTAATCTGATCCCTTTCTCGTTTTGCTTATTCTTTTCTCACTCAGTCATACTAAATGCAAACAAATCAATACAGCATCAAGATTTTTCACACATTAAAATGAAGACTAATGACTTCTGAAGGCAGACTGTGTACCATGTAGTATTTAATAGATAAAAATTGCAATTACCATCAACTAGATTTTTTAAAATAATACCAGGTTTTCAAGCAAAATAAACATTTGATTTAAAAATTCTATTCAAGATACTTGAGTGTCTTTTTTTTTCTCTTTGAGATAGGTACAGGTTGGGTCTTTTAAAAACCTGAATATGGTTAAGAGACAAAAAAAATTCTCAATGCTTTAAAAATGCTTTCTACTCTTAGAGAAGTCCAGACAACCACTATGCTGGCACGGAAACAGGTGTTTTCTGTCTTAGAGCCACTCATTTTCCCACAGAAGTAGTTCCTCCAAGCAATCTATATAAAGATGTAAATCAGTTCACCCATGATTAAAACTGAAGCAATCCTTCAAAATTAGGGGCAATACACCTCACCCAAAAAGATCTTTTAAATCATTGCTAGCGGAGCTGCTATTGGTCATAGTAGTTGGTGGCTGTGCAAAGTTCTGGGGGCTAAAGAAAGGGTTAGCCTGCATCCCAAAGGCAGACTGTCCTACCATGTTCATCTGTGCCCCCATGACTGAACTGCCCATACCTGGAGACCCTTGAGGAGGTGCAAACTGATTCAGCCACTGACTTGGTTTCTGTTGTGATAACTGGTTCATGCTAACTTTGGGTTTCTGAGGGCCAAAGAGATCATTAAGAGCAGACATATCTGTGGGTCTTTGTTGAGCCTGCTTTCCACCAGCAGGAGGAACCCCCACAGCGCTGAAGTTTGGCAAAGCAGAAGGTGTTCCCAGCGGCATCGTGGTCACTCCAGGTGTGCTTGGACTACTGAAGAAGTTCTGGTTTGTATGAATGGGCATGCTGAGTCCTGAAGTCTGAAAGCCCATGTTAGCATTTAGGCCATTTGTCAAATTTCTCTTTGTATTATCGATCGGTGTGGAAAACATCATGCCAAGGCCCATGGGAGGAACGGAAGTGAAGGTACTTGAAGCAGAACTTTTAGGGATACTAACAGACAGGCTGGTCAAAGATGACATGTTATTATCCATCAGTGTGTCTGTCAAATCCTTAGTCTGAGGGGGAGAAAGGGGGAGAAATTGGGACAACTGTAATAGCATAATCAAAAAAATATACTTTTTAAAAAAGAGAAAAATTGCTTAGTCTGAAAAACATGAGGGAATTACTTCATCTCCAAGAATTTCAAATTACTTTATAATGAATAAACGCTTGATAGAATATAACAGATAAGTTAAAATTAAGCTCAACAGTTTACACCAAGTTCGCAAACCAAGGCCCAGAGGCCAAATCCAACCTGCCAGTACATATTCCTGTACATTTTTTATAAATGAACATTTGTAAACAATTTGCTGCTAGGGAACACTAATTCTGAACTCAAATGAAATATTGTCTCACCCACCTTCCCCAAAATAGAACTGTATTCTTCTCATTAGTAAATCCGTATTTAAAAAAGGATACTTTATCATTTTTATATTTTTAACTCTATCAAAATTTTGTGACAAATTTTCTCTATTATGATGTAAGTAACTACAAAATATTCTGGATTTTGCCTCTTGGCGCACAAAAAAAATTTTCTATTAAGAAGAGATAACAAAAAATTTTTCAAGAAAGCTTTGAAGAAAAAGTTATTTCTGAAATGAGTAAGAATGTAAATTCTCTACAAGCAGGGACATGAATCATCGCCACAGTAACAGCACCTATAACATTGCCTGGAACACAGTAGGAGGTAAATACTGGTCAGGCCATATAAAAAAATACTCCTGATCAAGTTACAAACTCAACTATAATTAAAAAGCCAAAATTTAAAAGTTGCTTTTGTTTAAAAACACATAAATGCATGAATATTATATTCCTGATCATTTCAACGTGGTCAGTGTTGAATTAGTACCATGGCACCTAATATTAAAAAAAAAAAAAAACTGTCTTGTTCATCTAGCTTCCTCCTTATTGGCAACAAGCATTATCTTGAAACATATACACCAGGCAGGCTATTGAGGAGTTGTCGGGAAACCCTTTCTGCCCATATTTTTTAGAAACTGTATAGCAAAGTATTCTTTAAATACAAAGTCTGTAAAAGGGTTATACAAACCCCAAAGCAGAATAAGTTCTATACTACCTTACTCCTTAAGAATGGCATGCTTAAAAAAAAAAAGAAACGAACTCTGACCTGTTTGACTGGAGCCATAGGTGTGTGCACTTGGGGTTTCAGAGGCTGCTGGCTCTTCAACTTCTGTGCCTGCTCCTGTTCTTTTGCTAATTTTTGTTTTTCTTCAAGTGTAAGTGATGCCTTACAAAATAAAAATAAAAACTGAACTGGCAACATCATAATTCCATTTGAAAAACAGCAGATTTCTTATTTTGTAAAGTATGTCTCGGTACGTTTGACAATACCTGTATTGGTGACTGCAACAGGTAAGTTATGTTTCAAATTAACTTTAAACAAACTGCAGAGAATGATTAACTTTAGGTAGAAACTCATAAAATTTGTGCTAAAGTATTTCTAATATGAAAATAATTATTTTAAAACCATTCATTAGAAGAATATTTTTCCAGACAATGGGAATGTGATTAGGTGATTTTCTTTTATAAAATTGGGAGATTCTTATTCAACTCTAGTCTATGAGAAGTAACCCCCCAAAACCTGGTATTTATAAAAAATTGTATATTTATTCTTACATGTTTAAACTTCAGTCACCTTCAAAGTACTCTCCATTTGATGCAGTAACACCTGTCTAGACGTTTTCCACTGCTCAAAACACTGTTTGAACTTGTCAATTTTGATGCCTCTTAGTGCTTCTGCTGTTTTTAGTTTCACTTCTTCCACATTGGCAAAATGTTTCCCTTTGAGGACTTTTTTCATCCAGGGAAACAAAAAAAGTTCTCTTGGGACAATATCAGATAAATATGAAGGATAGGGCATGGGGGCTATGCTATTTTTGGTCAAAAACTGCTGACCACTCAGCAAAGTGTGGGCAGGTATGCTCATAAATCACTCATCATGAAATGGTCAAACACACTGAAAGTTTTTTCAAAAAAATTTCACAGAAGCTGAATGCAGCCTCTCACAACACCACCAGTTGGTACACTGATACAGATGGGTTCCTAGAACACGCACCTAGTGGGGGAAGCCTGTACTACAACGGGCCCACTCTCCAGAAATTAATTCCGGTTCTTTGGGTCCCTCCTCACATCTCACTCCAAAATTATTTTCGGAACTCATCAAAACGCCAGGAAGAAATAAACAGCTTCTTTCACAATGGTTGTATCAAATTTGGTGTTTGTCTTTTACTTTTATCAACTTTGCTAAACTGTAAACTCAAAGAATGTTCTCGTATAGTTTTGTAAACCACAATGTCCAGTAGCTCCATGGCTTTACCCACACAGGTACCCTTGTTTGCTGAATGAAGAGAAGAAAACTGCTCTCGGCAGAGATTCAAAATTGAAGGACTTTTTTATACTGGATGCTAACCAATATTTCAATTGGAAAGTATAATTTTATTGTTTATTATTATTTGAAATCAGAAGCAGAAAAGAGGCACAGAAGTTACCAAGGGCTGTGACTGGCAAAGTACAGCAGAACAAACGGAGGAGTCAGGCAATCTGGAAATGTTACCATGTGGGATGCTGAGTAAAAAGCAACTAAAAATCTTAAGTCTGTTTATTCTCAACATGGGTCAGCTCATGATCCACTGATAACTTTTAACTTTCATAACACTAACGAAAGAATATTTCTTGTTAAGATGCTAAAAACTACTTCCCAATAAAATCTGTTTAGAGGAAGTCCTATTATATATATAATACAAAGAACAGCAGATCAAGTGCTTCCCAGATAAGGTCAAGTTCAAGGAGTTCATCATAACCAAGCCCTTATTGTATGAAATGTTAAAGGGACTTATCTAAGAAACAGAAGATAAAAAACAGGTGTAGTAAAATGACAGCAAACTCACAATT
>CM052539.1:14430083-14555808 GCA_028533065.1 Trachops cirrhosus
CTTTGCCAGATTGGGGAAGTTCTCCTTTATTATTTGTTCAAATAACTTTTCCAGTTGTTGTTCTTCCTCTTCCCCTTCTGGTACCCCTATAATTCGGATGTTGGAACGTTTGAAGATGTCCTGGAGGTTCCTAAGCCCCTCCTCATTTTTTTGAATTCTTATTTCTTCATTCTTTTCTGGTTGTGTATTTTTTCTTCCTTCTGGTCCACTCCACTGATGTGAGACCCATCTTTCATTCCATCACTATTGGTTCCCTGTGCATTTTTCATTTTACTTATTGTAGCCTTCATTTTTTCATCTAGTTTTCGACCAAAATCAACCAATTCTGTGAGCATCCTGATCACCAGTGCTTTGAACTGTGCATCTGATAAGTTGGCTATCTCTTGGTCGCTTAAAAGGATCAGTTCTGGGGCTTTCGATTGTTCTTCTGTTTGAGCCACCTCTCTCTCTCTTTTTTTGGTCTTTTCACTCCTGTTACATATGAGGGGCGGAGCCTTAGGAGTTCACCAGGGCAGGGCACCCCAGTCGCTGGGTTTTGATGCTGTATGTGGGGGCGGGGTCCAAGAAGGAACAATGGTGCTTGCTCCGCTCTCCATTGGACCTCGGGCCCTTCTGCCGCTTCCCCCGAGCAAATTGGGCCCCTCTGGTGCCAATTCCCGTGTGGGTGGGCTTGTGCACCCCGTGGGATTTTCCTTTTCAATCAGCACCCCAAGGCTCTATTTCCCGGCGCTAGGATCCCGGGTTGTGTGCAGTGCCTTGCTTCAATATGGCTGCCTTGCTGGGTCTGCCGGTCGCCACCCCTTGGCCGGGGTCTGCCAGCTGCCACTTACACACCCAGGGTCTGCCTGCTGTGGTCTTGTGCGCCCTGGTTGCCTCAATGCTCTCTGCTGTCCATCCCTTGACCCCAGCCAGCTGCCCGACTCCACCCCTCCTACCGGTCTGGATGAACGTGTCTATTTTAACTCCTTGGGTGTCCGACTTCCATACAGTTCAATTTTCTGTCAGTTCTGGTTGTTATTCTGTTTCTAAGTTGTTATTGTCCCTGTCTTGGTTGTGTGAGGAGGCACAGTGTGTCTACCTATACCTCCATCTTGGCCAGAAGTCTAATTTTCTTTATACTTTTAAGTACTTCTAAATTCTGAAACTTAAGCAAGTATAACTCATAGAAACAGGAAAAGTTATTTAAAACATTCTTGTTAATTAGTGCCATGACATAGCGTAAATAATTGAAACTGGTAACTCTGAATGAGGATAACAGGAAAAAGGAGGATGAATGACGATAAGTGAATTAAATAAAGTAAGGAAAAGAAGAACAATGGCTGAGAACTAACTGGCTGAAGAGTATCTCAGATACCTTATAAGGGTCAGAATGATCTTTGTAGCAAAGCATAGAAGAGGTTACTAAAGAAAATGGAAGTGTCAATGTGTATCAAAGAAGGAGTTATTGACAACATTTGGTAAAGACATTCATTTGTCGTTAGCAGATAGAAACCAGTTAACCACTAAGACTCTTGTTATCAAAATACTGGGAAGCCTTTTATTTAACTTATTCCCAGATTTTCAAAAGGCAGATAGAAGAGAGTTATATGTTTGTATCCACTCAGAACTGTGATAATTGAGTGGCATCACTGAGGATAAGATATACAAGCTACATTTAAGAAACCATTTTCTACAGAGGGGAGAGAATAAACAAGAGTGAGCAGTCAGTGAGATACTGTGCTCCTCTTACCAGAGGAGACCTCCTTAAGAAAGATGTCTTTAACTGATGGGGGGAGGCTGGCGAGGGGGCAGAGAGAGAGAACTATGATGTATAATCTAGCAAATTACAAAGAGGCAAAGCTTCAATCATGATTAAATCACTTAGCAAAAGGAGGGGAGAGCTCTCTCCATTGGACAAGGTAGATTGAAGAACCTAAGAACAGGAGACTGAAACTGAATTTCAGAAGTTACTTTCTAGCCGTGTGCCTGCGTGAAGCTTGAGGAAAAGATTTTTGTTTCTTGCTCTTGCTCTAAGACGGGGTGTCAAACTCATTTTCACTGGGGGCCACATCAGCCTTGTGGTTGCCTTCAAAGGGCTGAGTGTAATTTCAGGACTGTATAAATGTAACTACTCCTTAAAGTTAAGTGAGGGCTCCATGCCGTTCCCGGGTAGAAACAAGGTGCCAGGCCGGATAAAACAAGGTGTCTCCAGAGGGCCAGATTCGGCCCGCAGCCCTTGTGTTTGCCACCTGTGCTCTAGGACTCTCCCAAAGCTTAGAAAGGCCTTAACTTTATCAGACTCTTACCAAGTAAGGTTGATACTAGTTAGCTGGACTGGTGATTAACACATATTAAATAATGTCATAAATGTTGGTTTAACTATTTCAATAAAATACTGGCTGATACCCCTTGGCAAAATGAACTCCCTTATAAAGAAAAATGGCCTTTGTATGTCACTGAACCTTCTCTCTCCTTCCCTAATCGCACTGAATATAAAACCAGGTTGGCTACACAGGGCCTATGGGAACATTTCAAGAAGCTACTAACTGACAACTCCTTTGGAAAGAGCTAAAAAGTAGATGCATAGTACACTAACCCCAATCATCCCATGTCATTCAGAAAAGGCAACTTATCCTCGTCTTTAAAAAGGCATGATCTCATAAAGAAAATAATTTTAACCTCAACTTCGCAACTTGAATAAACAAAAGAACTTAGTAGACAAAGACTGAACTCAGTAAAAAAAAGTGACCTTATATATGTGGTATTAGGCTCACATAAAAAAAAAAAAAAAAAAAAAAAAAAACCTTTGGCCCTGGCTGGCGTGGCTCAGTGGTTGAGTGCCACCCTGAGAATCAAAGAGTCGCCGGTTCGATTCCCAGTCTAGGGGCACATGCCTGGGTTTTGGGCCAGGTCCCCAGCAGGGGGCATGCAAGAGGCAACCACACATTGATGTTTCTCTTCCTTTCTTTCTCCCTCCCTTCCCCTCTCTAAAAAATAAAATCTTAAAAAAAAACAACTTTGGTCAATAACTTTCAAAAATTAAAATGCTATGCTTTTCTTATAAGTGTACAGAATTTCTATAGTAGCAAAGAATCTATAAATTATATATGAAACCATTTTACAGTGGGATTTTCTTAATATACATATTTATTTTCCAGTGTAAAGAAAAAATGCAAAAATAAATTACACTTTTAATAGTAATTTAAGTTTTTTTCCAGACAGAGACCCCCTAGAACTAAAATTTTAATAGCAAAGCTACAAAACTAAGTTTGGCAAAGAACATGATGTTTTAACGTCACCTTTGTGACACAAAAGCATGACTATAAATGAATCAGGAATGATCACACTAAATTACTGTTTGCTTTTCTACCTGCTCTACATATTAGTTTCAATACAGAAGGAACATTTCTGAATAGAAGACTATGTTACCAAGCATGAAAGAAAGTTATGAGTATGGGAAGGACCTAGTTAATGTTTTTATACGAAAAAGATATATATATATTTAATATTTTAATTCATATGTTAATTATTTAAGGAAGTATACAATAGTTTAAACTATGGTCAATCAAACCTTCCAAAACAGTACATTTCTGATAAATAAATGCAATGAATCATTTTACTTCGTTAATACAGGTACGTGTCAATTGATTCTTCAAGTTAGTTAAAAGATCCCTTCTTCCACATGAGAACGCAGCAAGATGTCGGCAGTCTGCAACCCAGAAGAGGGCCTTTCTAAAACCTGGCCATGCTTGGGACCCTAACCTTAGACTTCCAATCTTCGGAACTGTAAGAAATAAATCCTATTTTTGATAAGCCACCTGGTATCTTGTTATAGCAGCCCAAACTCAACCACCCATGTTTGCCCTTCTGGAATTGATCATGACCTGGGTCAGACCACCTGAGCTCATCTACTAGCATGGCCCGCTCCATCCTGGTCCTCAGTTCCCCACCTCTACAGGAAGAAGAAAACCACAGGATTTCCAAAGAACCCTCTGGTTCCTCCCACATCCTCTGGATTCAGTGGCTCTATTTGGTGTTACTGCAAAGAAAGCTGCAATCTTGGCTGAAGCTGAAAGGCACATGAGCAGGAAAGGCCCCTCATACCCAGGAGATGCACACCTGTGGGCTGTACCTTGGAAGGGAGCAGAAGTGAGGGGAGGTTAATGAGGGAGCCTGGGGCAATCAAGCACTGATGACGCTATGGGCAGATGACCATTGGGCAGAAACAGGAGATGGACATCAGACTCCTGGTTGTGTTGCCCCCATGATGACCCGAAAGGAAGCCACACTCTGGGCTCTGAGATGTCACCCTCATTTGGGGAGGAGCCAGTGAAGGGAGCCCCTCCCACTGGCCTCCTACCCCTGATGTTTCTGATTCAACAGAGCAAAAGGTGCTGATACCTCTAAAACCAACTCCCCACCACTTTCTTCTATCAGACTAAAGAAAGAAATTCAGACTAGATGAGAGCCATTGTGTTAAAACTTTATGTGAAATTCTATAAAATGTATAGAGTGGCCAGAGGTCACCTGCCCACAAGTCCTGGACTGTCTGGGTACCACTGCTCAGCACTTGATATGGATGGCTGCACTGCCGTGCTCCTCAAATTCTTCCTTGCTGACCCAGAACTCCTGGAAGGTCTGCAGGGATGCCAAGATGGAGCCACCAGTCCACACAGAAGTCTTCCTCTCGGGTGCAGCAGACACTGTGGGGCTGTCCCTGGGGCAAAGGAGGCCCAACTCCCTCTGGAAGCGCTCGGGAAAGCCATCCAGCATGGTGCAGCCGCCACACAGCAGCACATTGGCAGCCATCTCCTCCTTGAAGCCTGCCTCCTGGCAGTGGCCCAGGCAAGTGGCTGTGAGCGCAGGGAGGCCAGGCTGGGTGCTGCCCACCAGGCTGGGTTTGAAGAGCATCTCAGCGCACTGGAAGCGCTCATGGCCAATGGTGATGAGCTTGCCGTCAGGGAGCTCATAGTCCACACGCAGCTCCTCCAGGCCCAGGCCGAGCTCCTCCTCCGGCAGGAAAGCCGAGTAACAGCATGTCTTCTTGATGTGCTCGACAATGTGCAGGTGGTTTTCAGTGAGCTTGTGGCCAGCCTTGTTGAGCAGCTGCAGCAGGTAGTTGGTAAGGTCCCTCCCAGCGTAGTCAGCACGGACCGTCAGGCCTGGCAGCACGTTGCCCTCTGAGATGGGGACCACGTGAGAGACGCCATGCCCGCTCTCCACCACCAGCCCTGTGGTCTTACCATAGGAATAGATGGATAGCAGCGACTGGGATGTCACATGCATGGCGGGGAAGCCAAAGGTCTCAAACATGAGCTCTGCATACTTCTCCCGGTTACTGCTGGGGCTGAGCGGGGGGTCAGACACCAGCACAGCATACTCTTCAGGGCGGATCTTCATGACCGTGTGGAAGATGTACTCCCAGATGTTCTGGACACAGTCCCAGTCCACCACGACACCATATTTTAGAGGGTTAACCAGCTTCAGAGGTGCCTCCATGTTGAGCAGCTCGTGGCCCACATAGATCTCCTTGTGGGCGTCGCCCACATCAGCTGCCTCGGAGTGGTGCTTGCCCACCGTGGAGGAGATGAAGTAGGTGGGCCTTGGCTCTCCTGCATAGCCACACTTGCAGTACTGTGAGCCCAGGTCAATGATGAGCGCCTTGATCTTGCGCACATTCTTGGGCTTCATCTTCAGCTCAGTGGCTGTACTGATGTCCCAAGTGTCAGCATCAAGAGCTGACAGTGTTCCTGCCTCTCCAGGGTCACCCTGAGCTGTGCCCAGAGGCGTGGGGCTTGGGCTGTTTCTCGTTGTCATCTGCCTTCCTTGCTCACCTTTCTCACATCCACATCCTAGAGCTCCGTGGAGAGAAATGAGGGTCCACCTCCAGCAGTGCCTTGGGAACCACTCAGGATTGTGATGTCACTGGGGGCAGGACCATTCCAGAAGCCAGGGGAGGGCTTGGCTTTGGCAGGCCCGTGAGCTGTCACCCCTAATCCCATCCACTTGACTTTGCTCTGGACAGAGTAGGTGGGCAGCACAAAAGCCCAAGCATGCTGGGGTCTTAAGAGTTTTCTGCTCCTGACCCCTTAAATCCATGCTTCTAATCCTCTGATCACTAAATAGACAAATACCTTTTCCTCCTCCACTTCTTGGCTGTAAGAGTGATGCATATTTGAACCCTTACAGTAAGCCAGGCACTGTGCCAGAAACCTCATATGTTACTTAACAGAATCCCATGGGCAGGTAGAGCTGAGGAAATGGAGGCTCATAATTCCAATGACTTGCCCACAAGCAGACCGCTCTTGGAGTGTTTGTAGTTTAACCCAAGATCATCCAACTACAATGCACCAGGTTTGCCTAAAGAGTGTGAGGGCCCCAACAGTACTTTTCATTCCTTTAACACTTACTGGGGATTATGGTGGGTCCAGCCCAGTACAGCCTACCAGTGACAGAAACTCAGCCACAAACAGTGCCCAGCCTCAGTGGGAAGAAGATGGAATGGGTGCGGAGGAGTCTGCCAGTGAAAGTTGATTGGGAGAACAGAGGTGCACAAACAAGGGAGTAGTCATTGGAGAGATGGAGTCAAAAGGTTCCCTAGAGAGGTGATGGCTAAATAGAGTTCTGAAAGATATGCAGGCATTTGTCAGGTAGTGGAGAGAAAAGCATCCCCAGCAGAGAACACAGCCGGAGCAAAGGCTCAGAGAGGGACACAGTGGGGAACTGCCTGTACTTAAGGTGTTTGGAAAAACGGATGAAACTAGAGGGGTCATAGAGCCAACCAGGGGGGGCCTCGAACACTAGGAGTAGGAGCTTGGACTGAATTGAGGACAGCTGGAAAACAATAAAGACTCTAATCAGACTAGTGGTCAGATTTGACTGCTCAAAATTTTAGAAAGATCTGTGTTCAGCTGTAATATAAAGGGGCAAAACTCTGAGGCCTAAAAGGAGAACTGAAGAAATTCTTGTAAGATTCGAAGGTGGACTAAACTAGGGCTGTCATAGTGTACAAGAGCGCAAGGGACAGGTCCTAGGAAGTGCTGAAGGTTCGTTCCCTGACTGTCCTCAGATCAATCCAGGCTCCTGCTCTGGCACTTGAGGCCTTCTCTGGTTGGCTCCCATGCCCTCTCTAGCCTCAAGTGTTGTATTTACATTAGATGACGGGATTACATGTGGAAAGTGAGGGAGAAACAGGAACCTCTTACCTCTGTCCAAAGAAAGAAAGATGGTTGCTCATCAGAATGGACAAATTCATTAGATTCCCATGGGGGCCCTCCATCCACAACTGCCCCGGACCCCACCAGAAAACAAACATATTAGGTTTTTGGTGATAAAGAAATAAGAGAAAAAAGGGAAGAGAAATAACGGGGGTTGAGAAAATTTTCAGAGAAAATTAAGAAAAGCAGAAGCAGCTGAGGGATTAGGTGACATGGATAGGGAAATAAAAAGGGGATTTTAAGACATAATCAATACTGCTCTCAAGCACGTAAGAATGTTAATGAAGAACTCAGGGGCATTTTTTATTGCTGAACTGTTTCTTGGAACAGGGCACTTTGAAACTGGATTATGCAGGGAACAACTTCTTAAGGATTAAAGTGATGAGCATCACCAAGCTCCACTGGTGGTACCACAAATCACAGAACCTAAGGATTGGACACTTCATCTGGCATAAACAGCTGTGAGTCAGAAACTCTTCTTCACACTGGATTTACGTATGTACCTCCGTGAAGAGGCCATTAACTGGTCTTGGGTCCACTTTTGAGGTTGTATAGGGCAAGCTAATTCTTCCATATGACAACCCTTATGCTATTTTAAGGCAATGCTTATGGAAAAATAAATACATACATAAAGAAAATAATTTAGTTAAGAGTGGGTACATTTTAGTAATAGTGTATAATGCAATTTAAGGGATTAATATATATACTACGGAGTTTTACATAAAAGATTTTATGACTCTAACCCAAAATGTACTTTACTTCAATCTCCTGCTTGAAGAATCAGAATCATCATTAAAGAAGAAAAAGTCAAATATTTTACCTGGATCTGAATGGAAGGAGCCTCTAGTGCTCTGTAAACCATCGGTAGGACACTGTTCTTTATCTCATCAGGAGGAGTTTTGGTTAGTAGCAAATCCATTTTTTGTAAGAAAATTAACAAAATCTGTGTAGAAAAAGGGAACAATGTATTAAAGTCCAGAATCTTTACGTGACTTTATGTATGCCAAAATTTAAAGTATCTTCTAAAGAGTAAGTTATATATTTTGACACTCACCATGTTGCTAGCCTGAGAGCATGGAAGACAAAAACATACAAATCAAGTCTCTTATATTTCTGGAAGCAAAATATTTAACATCTACCCTCAGTTTAGACATTTAAATAGAGGCCAATTTCCTAACTCTCACTTATCTTCAGTAATATATCACTCACCCACGAGTACCAACTATCTGGAAAGCAACTGGGTAAGAAAATAAAAGCCTGAGGGCAGCAAAATCACAAGGCCCATAAAAGCAAATTCTATCACTCGGCATCTAAGGCTCAAGAGAAGAAGAAAAGGTACAGCTCAAGAGAACAGTAAAAATGAATGTCAGGAAAAATTCTAGAAATAAACAATTCAATGCATGTTTCCACCTAGCTGCCACCACATACCTAAATTATAAGGAACAAACTGCCCCTTCTGTTCTTGAAGAACACTTAAGTCTTGCCAAGGCTCGGTTAAAATGTTTCAGAAGGAATTTTTAGCTGGACTACTACGGGAAAAAAAAGAGTACCAAAGAATGTAGACAAATAAGAATTCAAATGATAGATTCCTTAGCATACTATCTTGACTGATGCAGAGCTCAGTGAGCATGTGGCTCCACTACTTTCTCTCCTGACAGCTTAACAATGTTTGCGTAACTCTGCTTCAAAGCCCACAGTTCCCTCGCCTGCCCTTTCCTTAGCCGCAGGAACTCCTGCCTTACTACCGCAGACTTCCTTCTGTTCCCCTCCTTTCAAGGGAAGGACTGCAATCAGCCTGCCACAAAACCATTAAATCAGGTGGTTGAGAATTTACTAATAAGCTATTGCCACGTAGTGGCAGAAGCATGTAATGATATTTACTATGTGCCAGAAAATTTCATTTACTCTCAACAACCTCTTTCATTTTGGAAATGAGCAAAATAGAAGCTTTATGAGAGTAATGACTTGATCAGTCTTAAAGGACAATTCCAACCCAGGTGTAAGATCCTAGTGCTCCTAAATCCAAGACTACCGTGAATCTGGCTAATAAATATTGTAACAGAGTCTACTTCAGAGACTACCTATGTTTTCCACTTACAATACACGCATGTTACTTTTGGGTACTGTCAGCATTTTCCTTTTTCTGATGAAACTATTCATTAACAATAAAATAAAGAAAAAATACTGGCATAAACCATCTTTAAATCAAACATCCTGAATAAAAAAGAACAAAAAAACTCAAAAGTATAGGAGAAATATATATCCTTCTTTATCCGAACCTGTAACTTTCAATAAGGCCAATGGGAACAGTGGAACGCATGCAAAATCTCATCACACTTTTCTGAAATGGTACCTTAGGAAGAGCTGCAGACATTTACTTGGAGAGTTCAATTATAATATTAGGAATAGTTCACCTCAAACATGCAAAACAGACTAATGGAAAAGAGAAGTCTCTATACTTACCTCATTTTTTGAAATGTCAGATATCCATTCCTTTTGTTTTCAATGATAGTCATCGTTGATTAATGTCACTGAAGAACAGTAGATAAATAGGATAAATACCTATATACATACCTGTATTGGCTCTTGCTGTTTAAAGACAGGGCCAAGTTCAGGTAGAATTAATTTGACATATTCTTCTTTGGTGCATTCTTCAGCAATTAGAAGAACATTGGGCAAAACAAAAGGTACCATGTCAGGGTTTACAAATTCTGAAGTCAAACAGGGCAAAATTCTCTGCACAATGACACGCTGAAAGGCAAAAAATGTTTTCATAACGTATTGCAGGTGTTTAGTATTAACATTGAAATTACACTTGCTGGTGAGACAATGACCTCCACAATGACAGAGTATGGGCTTCTCTTCTGACATTTATCCTTCTGATCTTTTAATGCTCTTTAATTACTTTTGAACAATGCATTAAAAAGGTCCACTGCCCTGGCTGGGTGGCTCAGTTGGTTGAAGTATTATCCTGTACACCAAAAAGCGGTGGGTTTGATTCCCAGTCAGGGCACATAGCTGAGTTGTGGGTTCAATCCCCAGTTGGGGTACATACAGGTGGTAACCAATCCATGTTTTTCTCCCATATTAACATCTCTGTCTGTCTTTCCCCCACTTCCTCTCTCCCTAAAATCAGTAAAAACATATCCTTGGGTAAGGATTAAAAACGGAAAAAAAAGTCCACTAAACTTTTGGCTTCGTCTGAAGTCTTTTATAGTAATAAATTACATTTATTTCTTTGGAAGAATTATTATAGCAAGTCAAAGTAAACTTTAAATTCTAAAGTCTTGACTACAGTAAGAAACTGATCAACAACAAACCTTGGGCAGTTTTGGTAGAACCTTTGGCAATCCTTTGAAAAACTGTGATTTCTGAAGATTATCTCTTTGGAATAAGGTATCAAAATACTGCAGTGTTACTGCACCAACATCATCAAAGAAGGGAATCTAAAAACAGGAAAATAACATTATTTTAATAAATATTAAAGCCCTTCTTATATCTGAAATCACCACAGTTTAGTGAAAAAAGTATTCAGAACATTTAGCAAAATACTAAAGATCACTTCATAAAAATTCTAATTATAAAAATCAGAATAAGAAAGTAATAAATTATTTTTATTATAGTAATAATATATATAGTAATAATATATTCTTGAGTTGGCTGGAGTAACATTTTCTTTCCATAACTAGTAAAATATTGCAAGATTAAGTAAAAATCTTGAAGATACAAAGAATATCATTTACCTATTAAAATCCATGCTTATATGAGTGAATTAGAAGGCTATAAATTCTTGGGGTATCCAAAATTTCTGCATATTTAATGGTGACTATTAGGATTCTTGCTTATTTGAAAACTTAATTTTACATCAGAGCAATCATACACATAAATTTTTTAAATGTTTAAGAATAAAAGAAGCTAAATATTTAATACATTCAAGAATATAGGTATTATCTGGGAACTATAATTGACTAAATCTTGTTTTAGAAGCAGTTAATGATTTTTCTGTCCCTGCACTGAAGGCAGGAATTCGTGTGTACTCACTTACCTTTGTCATTTGATCTGCATCTGGTCTTACAGTTGGAGTCACATTTAACAGTAGTTTTACATGTTCACGGACTTCCTCAGGTATATTTGTAAGTGAACTAGATCCTAAACGACTCAACTATTCAAAAAAGTGATAAATATGAATATAAAATATTGAGAGAGATGCATTTATATTGTCAAGTCCACTTAAGAAACTTAAAATGTACTCAGAAATATATGTTTAAGTTAAAACAAATTGCTAATTCTACTACTGCATGAAAATTAAAACACTTATCTTTACTACCTGAAACTGTTTTTATTTCTAAAACAAAATGCCCAATATTTTTAACATATTTCAATATTCAGCTAGTAAATACGTGTCATTACAGTTGAAGTAATAAACTTTAATTCATCCTCATTAGTTACAGAATTACTTTTTTTAAGTTGACTTTATGCAAACTTAAAATATAAGACACTCAGAATTTTCTGAATACATTTTAGAAAAATAAGCAGCAGTTAATACATTTTTAATGCAAGCAAATATTTAAAGGCAAATACCTGATCCAACTGCCTACTGAAACTCTTGTAAATATCTTGCTTGTTAACTTCAAATATAGGTTTCCCTTTGTTAAATACAGCATAAATGACAGTTCCTAAAGAGTACATATCACTGGCTGTTTCACAGCTCACAGAAAGTATGTATTCAGGAGCCAAATATTCAGGATTTGGAAGACACAATGACGGTAAATTTGGGTCCCATTCTTTACAAGGAAACTTGGGCTATAAGACAAAAAAAGATTTCATAGCTTAAATATTTCAATTAAAGCAAGCCTTTATCAAGCAGCAACAATCTAGCTTTAAATTTATATTCAGTCATACAAGTAAAAACTGTCATCCCCACCTTAAATCCTAAAATTCCCAAATCTGGAAGGTGCATGGAACAAATTAAGAGATAACAGAAAGAACTGTAACTTTTGAGATTAGTGGAGCTCTCTTCCAGAAGACAATTGTCAATTTATCATACAGCATGAATATGGAAAGGTCTGGCCTATGTTTTATGATACACAGGCTTCGAGTCTTATGGGCTGAAACAGACTATTGTTCAAAACCTTGCTCTTTCACTAACTAGCTATATCACTTAGTTAACAGGTTCACATGGTTGCTGTAAGATTAACCAAGTGGAAAAACAGGCCTAGGACAGTACTCCACCCACCGCACATAACACGAATTCTTTGTTTTCCTTAAAAATGTTTACTTAAATTACAAGTTTATTTCAGGATATATCAAGGTCCCTTTAACAACTACATATAGTAAAGACTTAAAATACTGCAGTGTCTTCCAAGTATAAATAGGCAGGTATCACAATCATTAAGTAACAGGAGTTTTGGAACCAGAAAGACTGGACTCAATTCCTAGCTCTACCATATACCGCCTGCCAAAACTTGGGCAGGTTATTTTATTCTATGAACCTAACGTCCTTGCCTGCATTTTTCCTATACCTCAGGGACTTGTTTTAAGAATTAAATAAGTAAATACATGAAAAGTGCTTCAGTAAATGTTATTGTTGCTATTGTTGTTATCATGCTTCCTAAAGAAGATTCTGTGGTCAACAAGTTGGGGAAATACTGGTAGAGGGTCACAATGTTTGTTAGTGTGTTTGACATTCTGAGGCGGAAAAACATCTTAACCCAATAGTTCTCAAATTTATTTGACTCTAACATCTTTTTCTCAAGTAACATTAACTAGTGTGGAATTAATGAGCTGAAGAATACTCTTAGATACAATGAACTCTAAAATTTTCTGTACATTTAAACATACCACTGTACCATGCAGCCTATTTCTATACATTTATCAGGCTTATAAATTCTCTAGTCTATTCCAGATGCAGTCACAAATTTCCACGGCTTTAAAAAATTAGAAGACTAAAATCTTCATTACCTCTTGTTCAGAAGGATTGGTCGATGATACACAAAAATCAAAGCCCATTATTTTCCAGGCTCCACTTTTATTCAAAATTATATTTTCAGGTGTAATATTTCCATGAACCATTTTCACACTGCTATGCAAAAATGACAATCCTTCAGAAACCTGTAAATGGAAAATAACCAGACATTTTTACATTACATGAAACTCCTTTCAATTACAATAATGAAATGTCTCATAATTCATAATTGCTGCTTCTCCAGGTAAAACTTTTTCACATCAGGTAACAAATTTCATCATAAATGCAAAAGTGTAGATATTCTCAGTTGCCAGGATAAATTTGAAACAACATCAGGGAAGACAAAGTGATAAAACCAGAGAACAACTATTTATCAAGTTCTTTTCTATACGCACATAAGCAAAAGAAAAGGTAATACAAAAGCACTCTGCTATCCAAATTTACTCAGTTCCTGATTTTTAAAAGTGAGGAAATCCTTGATCCTAATTTATAGATGGTAAATATGAAAAGATACCTTTGTCAATTTGATTCTAATTCTTAATATTCGTATATACTTACACTTCATATTGAAATTCAGTTTTTCTGAATAGCATTGAGCTCAGTTTTCAAATAGTAACTAATGGTCCCTCATTCTCACATTGGATTAGTATTTGTGCCTATGATTACCATGGAATTTGTTAACCAAAAATTGAAGACTGACTGAATTGTTTCCAAAAACAGAATTTTAGCACATTAATGCTTTCTTACTTCCAACTCCCTTGGAGACTGCTTTTCGGTTTATTTTACTGGTCCCTCCTCATCACCCCAACCTCCTGGACTCAATGTTTCAACCTCTCTATTCTCCATCTACTCTTTCTCAGTGTTCTCACAGCTTTAAATACCATCTGTAAGGCAAGTACTCTCAAATACTCTCAAATTGCTCTAAAGTCCAGATCTGATTGTCTGACTGCCTTCTTGACTTCTCTCCCATCGAATGTTGAAGCATCTCAATCTTAGAACAAACCAAAACTGAGCTTCCCTACAGTTCAAATCTCTCCTCTTACAGCCTGTCCCCTATCAGTTAATGGCCACCTCATTTTTCCAGTTGTTTGGGACAAAAATCTTTGAGTTATCTTAGATAACACTTTTTCATATATAGCAAATCTCAATAACTTTATCATCAAAAGATCCATACTGAGAATTGATTGTTTGTTACCACCTTCCCTAGCCTGAAACATCATCATATCTGGCCTGTATGACTCTAGCAGCCAACCTATCTCATCTCTTTGTTTCTGCTGTTACTGTACTACAGCAATTTTCAACTGGTGTGCTGCAAGAATTTTTAAAATATGCAATACCTGACTTTTTAGATAAGGGCACTGACCTCTTTTCCCTCAGATTGTCAAATAAAAAAATAACAACAATAGCCATCCAGTGTGAATGACTCAGCAAAATTTATATTTTTTTGGTGTGCCACAGAATTTTAGTAATTAGTTTATGTGTGCCATGAGATGAAAAAGGTTGAAAATCACTGCTGTTACACAGTTTAATTCTCACTCCAGCAGCTAGAGTAATTCCTCACCTTCCTGCTCAAACCTCCCAAAGACTTCTCCGCTCTCTCAGTAAAATCCAAAGTATTTCTCTGGCTTTCAGGGCCTAAAGAGACCTAACCACTCATTAACTCTGCCTTATCTCCTGCTGCTCATCTTCTATTTGCTCTGCACCACTCCAGGTATTTCACTGTTCCTTGAACATGTCATGCAGATTCTGTCTCAGGGACTTTGCCCTTGGCTCTTCTTTCAGCCGGGATCATTCTTTCCCCTGGTATCTATACGGTTTGCTTTTTTTCATGTCTTTACTCAAATATCTCCCTTTCAGTGATAGATGCCTGACTACTCCATTCAAAAGTGCAACTCCCCATGCAAACTATCCCTCCTTCCCCCTTCATTCTGTTTTTCTCCACAAGTATTTACCATTATAATCTAGTGTACTATATATTACTGTCTTTCTTCCACCATGAGACTGTAAATTCCAAAAGGCAGGAATTTGTGTCTATTTTGTTCACTGCCACACTTTCAGCACCCAAAACTATGTGAAACATATAGGTGACCAGTAAATATTGGCTTAATAAACAAATATGAAAATGAATTCTCTAAAAACTCCCTTACAGCTTTCAACATGAAGGCAAGTCAACAGTTAAGAGTGTAAAGAGTACTATTTTAAAAGATATCTGGATTCCTGTCCTCACTTCACCACTTGCAACTTTGAGCAAGTAAGTCACTGAACCTGTATAGGTCCCAGCTGGTGAATTATTTCAAATGATGGTGTATCAGCTTCTTAATAAATGCAGGAAATCATATCAGACTCCACACCACTCCCAATTCCCATTCCCACAGTAAGTCTTCAGGACCTATCCTACCTCTGTGTAACTTCACTCTGCACCTCTAGTCCTTCCTATGATGCTTGTCCAACACTTTCTTTTTCTTAACTATCATTAATTATTTCTGCATGCAAGCACTATGCTAAGCACTTATAAATTTATATATCTGATTCTAAACAATAACCCTGGATAGTAGGGATGATTCCCCTTGTGTTTTCCCCACCCCAAAATTCCACTCTTCTAGAACGGTATCTCTAAAATGTACATTAGACCAAGTTATTTACCTGCTTAAAATCCTTTAGTGTTCCCCATCACCAATAAGACCTTTTTCTATGTTTTCAGTTTCATTTTTCACCACTCCCCAAAATACAACCTGCTACTTCTAACTGCCTGAATATGTACCCTCAGTGACTAGTGCAATTAGGAGCTTAATATTTTTCCAATGAATATTTTCCAGTCCTAAAATATCTGAATCCAGGAATTCCATGTAAGATTTAATTTTTAAAAATACATATACTGCAAATATAATTTATAAGACATGTAAAGTTTTTCAAGCCTAGAAAAGTTTTCCTAAATTTTTAAGGAAAAAAACCCTTATTATATGCTTATCATATATTTCAGGCACTAATTTGGTAGGTGCTTTTACATAATTATCTCACTTAATCTTCGCAACCAGTTTGTGGCTGGGGGGAAAAGTTCAGATGTTCACTACAAAGCTACAGTGTGGTACTGGCATAATGACAGATATTTAGACCAATGGGACAGAACAGGAAATCCATAAATAAACTCTAGTACATATGGTCAATGATTTTCAGCAAAGGTACCAAGATCAATCAATAGGGAAAGAACAGGAATTTCAACAAAAAGTGCTGGGAAAACTAAATTCCCACATGTAAAAGAACGAAGTTACATTTGTTAAAACATACAGAGTGGGGCAAAAGTAGGTTTGCAGTTGTATGTGAAACACAGAGGTCTTGTATTATTATTTATTATTGTATCATTTTCCATAGGAAAACTATAAACCTACTTTTTCCCCACCCTGTATATAAAAATTAACTCAAAACAGATCAAATACCTAAGCATTAAGCCCAAAGACTATGAACTCATAGAAGAAAACTTCATGACACTGGATTTGGCAATGATTTCTTAGATATGAGACCAAATGCACAGGCAACAACAAGTAAATATATCAAAATAAAACACTGTGCATCAAAAGGACAAAATCAACAAAATGGAAGAAAATATTTGCAAACCATGTATCTGACAAAAGGTCAATGTCTGTAACATAAAGGACTCCTGCAACTCAACAAAAAGACAAACCACCTTATTAGAAAACGGGCAGAAAACTTGAATAGACATTTCACCAAAGAGCTAACACAAATAGCCAATAAGCACAAGAAAAGATGCTCAAATTCACTAACCATTAAGGAAATGCTAATCAAAACCACAATGAGATACCATCTCACTCCCATTAGGATGACTACTATCAAAAACTAGAAAATAACAAATGGAGAAATTAGAACCCGTGTGCATATGGATAGGACTGTAAAATGGTGTAACTGCTACGGAAAACAGTATGCTGGCCTCTCAAAAAAAAAACGGATGACTACTACAACATGATGAACCTTGAGGACATTATGCAAAGTGAAATAAACCAGTCACAAAAGGAAAAAAGTGCATGAGTCCACCTATACGAGGTACCTCAAGTAGTCAGATTCATAGAGACACAAAGTAGAATCATGGTTGCCAGGGACTGGGAGGGGGAGAGGGAAGTGTGGGAGTTACTGTTCAGTGGGTCCACCTTCAGCTCTGCAAGATAAGAGGTCTGGAGATGGACAGTGCTGACAGCTGCCAACAATATGAATGTGCTCTATGCCACTGACCTGCACACTTAAAAACAGTTAGGATAACAGAATTTATGTTATGTGCCTTTTCCACAATTAAAAAGTACATACTGTTAAGAGAATAAGATAAGCCAGACTTGAGAAAACATCTGTAAATCATATAAAAAACAAAGGACTTGTGTGAGCACAATATATAAAAAACTCTCAGAAATCAATAATAGAAAACAACTCATTCAAAAAATGGGCAAAAGATCTTAACAGATTTTCACCAGAAAGATACTCAGATACCAAAAAAGCATATGAAAAGGTGTTCAACATCATTATTCATCAGAGAAATGAAATTAAAACTACGAGATACCTGAGCGCGGGCTACAAACCAAAGCATCACAGGTTCAATTCCCAGTCAGGGCACATGCCTGGGTTGCAGGCCAGGTCCCCAGTGGGGACCACATGAGAGGCAACCACACACTGATGTTTCTCTCTCTCTCCTTCTCCCTCCCTTCCCCTCTCTAAAAGTAAATAAATAAAATCTTTAAAAAAATTAAAAAAAAAAAACTACGAGATACCACCATACACCTATGAGAATGGCTAAAATTAAAAGAACCAACCGTACATTTTGGAAAAGATGTGAAAAAATGAATTCTCATACACTGCACTGCAGAAGCCATATAAAATGGTATTACCACTTTGGAAGAGTTTGTCAGTTTCTTAAAAAATTAAGTATATATATACATCATTTGATCTAGCCATTCCAGTCCTAGGCATTTAACCAAAAGAAATGAGCATATGTCCATATAAAAACTTGTACATGAATGTTCACAGCAGTTTTATTTGCAACAGTCAAAAACTGTAAACAATCCAAATGACCACCAACAGGTGAATGCCTAAACAAACCATGGTATATCCTTACAATGGACTACTCAGCAATAAAAAAGTATTGACACATACAACAATATGGATGAATCTCAAAGCAATTAGCCAGACCAAAAAAGAGAATACATATTTTATCATACCATTTATAAAATGCTAGAAAATACAAACCAATACATAGTGACAGAAAGCATTTCAGTGCAAGAGATAAAAGATTAAGAACAGTGGCAATAGATTATAAGGGGCATGAGGGAACTTGAAGGGGGTCATGGATATATGCATTATTAGTTTGATTTTGGTGATGGTGTATAAACTTATAAAACTATATATTTAAATATGTGAAGTTTTTTGTATGCTGATTAATTATACTTTAATAAAGCAATTAAAAATAATAAATAGAATGATCTCTGTCCCCAAGGAACTAAGAATCTGCTGCATAAATTTACTCTGTAGAGCTGAAGACATTTAGCTAAGCAGGGAAAGGAAAATTTTAAACATGTGGACTATGTAAAATGATTAACTGTATCTCTTGATGGCTATTAAATAATTTCTTTAAAGACATAATTTATTTTTATAACTACTTTATTATTTCAACTTAATATTTATGAGATCTATTCACAAAGTTTAAAACTCAAAAAAATTCAAAAGGGAACCACCCCAACAACCAGTTAATAAATGCCCGTCTCCAAAGGTTACCAATGTTATCTTTCAAACAATTAAAATATAATGTAAGCCTAGAAATAAACTCTGAAATATTCTAGAACAAAGAAGGAATTTTTAAATTACTGAAAAGATACAAATGTTTACATAAAGTAGTTTATATGGCTAATAAGTTTGAAATAGCCAAAAATAATTTTGAAGAAAAAAATTCCACATGATGAATAAAAAAATACATACCTGAAGCAAACCATATTTGGTTTCTACATCATAAAGTTTATAATCCTTAATATCTGGAGACACAGGAGAAGGCAGATTTTCCCAGTTCCCTAGGACATTGGCTAAACTGGCAAAAACTGGTTCTGCACAAAATGCCAAGCAATCCCTGTTTTAAAAAAGAAAAAAGTTACTATCATTTTTTCCACATTATCAAAATGAAATACACATAAAACATTAGTGGTCCTATTAAACTATCAACAAGAGCACAAACTATTTTACATTCATTTTCAGCATTGACATAACAACTTAAACCAACAGACCAAAGTCTGGAAGCTTTGCATATAAATTATACTGGATAAATCATTCAACAGTCTTTTAAACTAAGTGGCATAACAGTTGTCATACATATTTTAAAACTTAAAAAGTCAGGAAATAAAACATTTCAACTGTGTGTTTTGAATGACTGATATTCTTTACGGACAATGAATAAACTGATTTAAAATATTGTTATATTATACCTATAATATTGTCCGTATTTCTAAGGCTATCGTTTTCAGAATATGCCCAAAGGAACCTACAGATTGCCCACAGATGCCTCTGGGTAAGAGGAGTGGGAAACAGGGACAGGGAACAGGTCCAGGTCCCTATAACCAGTTCAATCGGAGCAGCTTTGCTTTTCTCTATTTTATATATCATTTTGAAAGGTGTCAGAATTTTTAAATTTTTAAAATTACTGCTCTTTGATGTATAAGAATATTTAGTAATTTAAATGTTAGATATTAACATTCAATAACTTAGAGTAATGATCAGGAGCTCAGACTTTGAAGACAAATACCCAACTTCAAGTCTCAGTATCCCTATTCCTTCAAGAGATGGGAAGTCTGGAACCTGCGAGCTCTGTTTCTCCACCTACCTGTTCCACCCCATCCTTAAAATCCTAATGTCTACAAACACATTTGCCAAATCATTTACTTAAGAACTTCTGAATTAGCCCTGGCTGGTGTGGCTCAGTGGATTGAGTGCTAGCCTGCAAACTGAAGGGTCGCCAGTTCCATTCCCGGTCAGGGCACATGCCTGGGTTGCAGGCCGGGGCCCTCAAATGGGGGCGTATGAGAGGCAACCAATCAACATTTCTTGCACTGATGTTTCTCTCCCTCTCTTTCTCCCTCCCTTCCCCTCTCTCTAAAAATAAATAAATAAAAAATTTTAAAAAACCTTCTGAATTAAAAGAGGGAATACAGTCTGCTAAGTAAGAAGAAAGAAAGAATAAATTAGGGGCTATGAGTTTTTATGAGTAGGGTGTCTACAGAATATTAAAAGCACCACAGGCTTGAGAATCCAGTTAAGATGACACAATATAAATTTCCTTCTCCTGTCATTCTCAGCAACAGTTCCCAAGCTCACTCCTGAGAAAAACAGATGGTAGAGTAACTGAGGGCTATGGAATAACATGCTGGCCATAGCAGAAGGTTAAATGTCTAGAACAGTACTTGGAACACACATTAAAATAGCCCCCAAAGGGTGAATCAATGAAAAGAGGAAAGAAGTTCTAGCAAATTTAACAAGGACAGCTACTTTCAGACAGACTATATTCTATACTTTATACTTCTCTTGCATCTTCCACTTTGACTATTGTAGTGCTGAGCATAGAATGAGCAAAAAGACTCATTGCAAATGTAAAGAAAGCTTCAGTTAATATTTCAAAAATAGACAGGTACATAGAATATGCAAATAAATTTTAGGGAAATAACTAATCCTTAAGAACTCAACACTCAGTTTATAAAAATGTTTCACTGACAGTATACTATATAGACAAACTTCATATATAAAATTATTTTCAACTATTTGCTCAGGAAGTCCCTTATATAAGTTTTTATAAAGATTTACCTGGATTCTTCTAAAGGATGCTGGACAGTAAGAAGTCGAGGGTGCCGTAGTCGAGTTAACTGTTGGACTCCTCGTTTTAGAGAATCAATGATTTGATCCTTTTCAAATTTTTGATATTTGTCAATCAGCTTTTTATCAAAGACAAAAACAGCCACTTCCTAATAAAAGAATTATGTAATTAAATAATTTTAATCAAGAATATATAAAAGTAACAATTTTACTTGTGTCACAATAGTCTATAAAAACTAAAAATACCATAAAAATTTCAGCACCATTGTGATACCTTTCTGATATCTAAAAGCTGGTTTCTCCATGATTAATAAATCTAAATATTTTTAAAGGTATGAGACCCAGAGCCCTCACCTAGGGAGAACATAGGAAAATCTCCATACCTGAACTCTGGTATCAGAGGTAGATATAAACTGTGTGTAATGTGTTGTCCCCTATTAGTAATCTCTTATATAACCAGAATTGAAATAAAAGTGTTTAAAAATTAAAAATACCATTCATAATGATAACCCTGGAGTATACTACAAAATTTCAAAATGCTTCTTGAAAAAAAATGTTTGTACATGTCAGGGAGTTATTGTTTATACAAAAACCAATTTATAAGTATTTTGCATATGAATAACATGTAATTTCCCCCTCTCCTTCCTCCCTGTCCCCATCTTGCTATGGTAGTAATGGGAACAGTTTCCAGCACAGGAAAATGCTTCCCCTTTCACATCTCTTTGAGATCATTCACAGCTAAAATCAAACATTTTCTTTGGCTGTCATCTGCTTTCATTCTCTCTCAATTACACAAAGAAAAAATAGTTCCCATCAGTTACTCAATCTTAACAAATCAGTCAAAACATAGCCTTATTGATGGCTGAAGTATTACCAATGCTAGAACTCCATCATAAATGAAAAGAAATCTAATAAGCTGGAAGCAAAATTAACAAGAATCAACCCAGCCTTCTAAAATTCTGTGAAAGATGTTTTTCCCATTTTTTATTGAATTTATTGGGGTGACACTGGTTAACAAAATTATACAGGTTTCGGGTGCACAAGTCTACAACACATCATCTGTACACTGTTCTGTGTGTTCTCCACCGCAAGTCAAGCCTCCGTCTCTCACCATTTATTTTCCCTTTACCCTCCTCTACATCCCCCACTGCCCTCCCCACCCCGTGGAAGATTTTTAATGGCTCTTCCACAATTTCTTTAAAAGTCTCTTTCAAAATCATCTAATTAATTCTACCACTAAACTATCAATATCCAAGACCATATCTTTTTATTTTTATTGCTTTCTCTAATTATTTTTTGCCACATCATGATTGTTTTCACAACTTAGCCTAGCAACCTAATCACATAACAGATACCCACTGCAGAATTCCAAACCAATAAATTTCTCAAATACAACTTGTTTTAAGTTGGAGGCTCCATATATACGTGTGTGTATACATACACACATACAGATGAGTTAAGGATATTAAAGAATTGAGTGTCTGGAAAGTGGTAATAACATAAAAGGACTATTTAGTTACTGAATATTAATGTCCCATTCCCCAAGCATCTGTATACTTTTTAGGAATTATTCCATTCCAGAAAGAAACCCTATGAGACCGGTTATTATCCTCAATTCAAAAATGAGGGAATAGTGAAGATAGAAGTATTATCTAAGATTTCACAGCTGGTAAGATGAAGAATCAAGACTCGAACCTTATCAGCCTAACCATAGGGCCCACATTCTTTGCAAAAATACCATTCTGCCCCACCCCCTGAAATAACACATGCTCAATATATATAAAGCACTCCAGTAAAACATGACATATGCCTTCTGAAAAACAGTAATTTGAGTGAGAGCTTTAAATAGCGCTCATATGTAAGTACATTATCTTACCTCTTTTGATCATTTTGAGACACAGGACACTCAGGCGCTAAGAGTACTATGTACTATTAATTTGAACTAAAATCAAATGAAGTTCAAGTTCCTATTTCACTACTTATGTGCACTATCTTATTTTAGTAAGTATTCTGCCATAACACATTTTATAAAGGCATCCAATTTAAAACTGTATATTTTTTCACGATGTTTTAAGTCTTTTAAAAAAGATTATGTGAAATGGCTCTTGAGCTCTTGCAGTTTCAACACTTTTAAGGAGGAACACCACAAGATCATAAAATGAACAAGAAACAACACAATATTCTCTCAGACATTTGTTTTAAGTCAAAGATGGAAGATTCTTGCATGGGCCAGAATAGGTTATCAATTACCTTAAAAATACTGTGTTTGTTCCAATCAGTAAACAAAATAAACCAATTTCAACAAAGTTGTTGCTAATTAACTACCGTATTTTTCGGACTATAAGACGCACCTTTCTTTTTCTCCGCGCCACCCCTCTCCCCACAAATTTGGGAGGAATAATGGTTGTTAACGCTGCTGTTGAGTTTTGTTTACATTTACATTGGTAAAATATTATGTTATTTATATTATTAAATATTTTACATTTTTTGTTTCAATTTTTTTTCCTATTTTCCTCCTCTAAAACCTAGGTGTGTCTTATGGTCTGAAAAATACGGTAACCCCTTAGGACTCATACTCACACCCTAAGAGAAAACTCTTAGCCTGCATCTCAAAACCTTTCATCAGAGCAGAATATCAGCCCTGGCTGGTGTGGCTCAGTGTACTGAGCACCAGCCTGTGAATCAAAGGGTTACTGATTTGATTCCCAGTCAGGGCACATGCCTGGTTTGTGAGCCAGGTCCCCAGTAGGGGGCGCGTGAGAGGCAACCACACATTGATATTTCTCTCCCTCTCTTTCTCCCTCCCTTACCCTCTCTCTAAAAATAAATAAAGTATTTTAAAAATAAAAACGTAGCTCATCATCTAATTTCTAATTTGTGTTTTCCTTCTAGTACTTCACTTTATTAACCACTCTGTGAATACATAGCACTGTGTATCACTCCTGCCACCTTATATGTATTACATATAAAGAAAGAAACCACGCCTACTGGTAGTCAGTAAAGATAAGCGATTATTAGAAACCTTTCATTACCTTGAATTAAAATCTTGTTCAACTTCTCATTACAAAAATTTTCAAACATACAGAAAAAATAATGTAGTGAAATCATCCAATATATATACCTTCCACTTAGGATTCAACAACTGTTAACTCTAAATAAAAATTGAGATCCTTTTTTATAGAAAAATTACTAAAACAAAATGTAAGCCATATTTGGCACTCTGCTGTTCATTTATTCACTTCATATTCTTTACAATACATTAGGAAAGAAAGTTAGCCACTAAAAAGTATTTTTTTGTCAATAGCCTATCTTTAAACAAATAAAGGCTATGAAATTGTTTATTCAAAAAATATTATTTCTCAAAATGGAGGCTGTATATATCTTTTGGTATAGGCCTAATTTATAATTTTTAAAAGCTACTTTTCTTATGACAAAGTTGAACGCTTGCTAAGAACAAGACGGTTTAAATAATAAAATCTAAGTTAATGTATACCAATGTGTCTGGGGTTCCCTAACAGCGATCATGACCTCCACTACACTACCTTGTCCCTCAGAGCCACCAGAGACGGTCTGTGAAACACAGAGATTCCCTGTAATCTCTATATTATGTACCTTACACAACTGGCCAGGGGTGACTACCAAGCATCATACTCTTCATTTTTCCACGTGATATTTGAGACAACATTCCTTTTTCAAGACGATAAAACAAAACCTAAATTTTTATTTAGATTGAGTTAAAATAAGGTGGCTTTGAGAAGACTGAGAGATATAAGATATATACACCCTTATATATTTTTAACTGTTAAAACTAGGTATGAGAATCTTCTAGTCCAAAGTCCCTAACCTGGTGTTTACCTCAAAATTAAAGTCAAATTTAAGATCATATATTCTGCTATAAAACACAACTGCAATCAAGTACACTGTATACTAGATCAGGAAAGGCTGAGAGGGTAAGAAAGACACTCTCAGTCTCAATGCCCCTCTACAGGGGCATTTACAGGGGGAAAAAAGAACGAAGGAAAGTTCTATATCTCATTGTCCTACATGGTAATACCAGCCACATGTGGCTATGGAGCATCTGAAATGTGACTAGTACAACTAAAGAACTGAATTTAATTTTATTTAATTTCAATTAATTGAAATAACTATATATAGCTTGTGGCTACCATGTTGAATAGCAAAACTCTAAGTTACCTATTTTCTAAGATTTCCTCTTAATAAAAAGACAATTGAAAAGGAATTAAAACTGTTCAATTAAGGGAGAAATTTAAATGAGACTTCAGTGCCCAGGTGGGTAAAGACTTAGCCATTCCTTCAGGAATTAGCCAGTAGTCCAGAGAGGATAATCAGTTCTGACCCACATGGTGTAAAAGAGGAAAAAAAATTCAAAACCATATCATAGAGAACACGAAAATATTCCAAAACTATCTTTTTCCTCAAAGCAATGAATTTGGGACTGACAGGGGTATGCAGTAAAGTTTCCTAAAAGAACCGAGTTCTGACAGTCAGCAATTGAGACAGTATCTAGTCAATTATCTATTACCTGTGCCTCACTCGCATGTTCCATGAGCAGCAACAGAAGCTCCAACATTATGAGAGTATGTCAGTCAGCATGTGAACTACTAATGTGAACATGAATACCTACAATACTTTCGGTTAAGCACAAAGACACTGTTATGTTACCACATCCTTAATAAATAATGTAAATTTTAGTAAATTTTATTTTTTTCAACTTTCCCTTATATAAGTGATTATAAAAGCAATTTGTGTTAGTGTTGAAGGTTTGTCATTTACAAACTCCATGAGCTTTTTAAGGAGTCAATACCCAAGAAACCACTTAATTTGTGGATGAGCTTTCGGTGAATTGAAAGAAAACAATATTCAAAAATGACAAATCAAATCAGCCTTGAAGATACAGGTAAACTTTAAAAACAAGATTTATAGGTCAGGTATAAACCACACATCAGCAGTCTAACATATTACCAAGATCCCTACTTTACTAAAGTATAATATAATCAAAGCCAATTCAGTCTTTATTATAGAGTTATTTGGGAAATGAGCTGATTTCGGAAAAGTGACAAATAATACATATCCACACTATATGACTGTGATAGTCACTGGAAAATATGTGTAACCAAGTCTGTAAGTCTTACAATCCAAATGTTTCACTTGTAGGAAAGTAAAAGTACTTTTGGAAATGGTGATTTTTATTTTTAAAGAACATATTTTGTACAGAGGCCATATGTGTGAAGATTTTTCAATTCTTTAACAATTCCAACAGAATGCTATTTAACACAAATGAGCCTTCACATTTCTAAGAACAATTTGTTGGTCTCTTAGTCAAATTTAAAAAACAATAATACAACTCACTCAAACTACTACTCAGTAAAAGAACAATTAGTTTCAAAATAACTTTGAAATCAGTATAAATCAAGACACATTACTGATTATACTCTACAAACACATTCCCTTCTGATGGTAAAAACTATCAGGTTAAACACAAAGAATATCAAAGAAGTTTGTCTTCTTGAAGGCTATAGAATAAAAAAGGGAATAAGAATGTACTAAGAAAGAATGCATTTAAAGTTGGAAAAATTTAACGGGGTATTTTACCAACCAATAACTTATTGTCAAATATAAAGGGGAACATGACAATTTTAATTCTAAAACATACACCTTGCTGAATATTAAAATCTAATACTATGTGTACTCATTTGCTCAGCTGATATATTTATTTTATTAAATAAGCAAAATTAAATTATAAGATGACCTATATATCAAACAATGAATTTATAACCAGGAGATTCAGGGCATGTTTAAAAGCATTTGTTTTTGTATGAGTTCTTTAGATAAAATGAGAACTAAAATACCCATCAATTTGGCATTTCTTAACATAAAAATGCAGACATGCACATTATGATACTTATTAGCATTTGTGATTTTTTCCTATTGGACTCAATTAAAACTTACCTGTTTTGTTGATTTTTTTGTGCCATTAAAAATCTTCCAAGCTAGCCCATTGCCACCACTGGCAATGTGTCGACCAACATCAAATTCTCTAGTGACAGGATTTCCCATTACCGCACTAGTGACATCAGCTGTTACTTTTGTAACAGTACTCTTCAACTTATTAAGCATGGACTCCATGGCTGCAATATTGGGTAATTATAGTTACCTAGAAACACAGGGGGATAGAGAGCTTAGATCATTGGTTTTTACTAGTTTAAGCACTTAACATTCACTCATTAGTCTGAAAAGCTTAATATAGCCATACAATGAGCAAAACAATCCTGGGGAGAAAAAAGCTACATGCTGGCTTGGTCTTCTGAAAACCCAGTATAACTTGCATGCAGATTTAAGTCTGGGAACCAAACTGTTCCCTTCAATTTCAACTGTTACAGACCAGGAAGAAAAAGACATATTCACACTTGACACTGATATGAATGCTGCTCAGCTATATAAGTTGGACCCTTTAAAACATACAGTGATGTAAAGGCTCTGAATCTTCCTTCACACTAAAAACAACCACATAAAACTTGAAAATAACTAATGCTATACTAAGTAATAATTTCGTATTTTATAAAAGTTTAGTTCATTAAAATAATTGCTATTGAATTGTGAAATCATTGAGAATATATTCTAAAAGAAAAGTATTGATGGCAAAAGGACAATAAAACATGCACAAGTAATAGGTCATAAAAAAACATTTAAAATTTTACACACTTCTGGCCATAATAAAGACTGAATTTACCCCACCTTAAATAACTAGAAACTAGAAATATATGAAATGAATATTTTCAAACACTGAACAAGCAGCACAGGTATATGATCCCAGTGAGAAAGCAAAATTACAAGGTGAACCCTAGGACTGCCCCAGCTTTCCTAGAGGCACAATACAAACCAAATAGCAAAGAGCAGAATTCCAAGAAGCAGTGTAGCTCAGTTAAAAAGTCAGAGGCAAACTGAAAATCAAGGATGCTGAGAGAGATGGGAATTCTGGAACAGAATTGCAAAGAGAACGGGGAAAGTAAGGGCGGGGAGAGGAGGGAGGAGGAAGGAGGGGAGAGGAGTGGGGAGGAGACTACTATGCTGAAACAGAGCTCTAGAAATTTGCGTTAGGAGTTCCCTTGAGGCTTTGTTATTACTAACATGCACTTGCATAGTACCAAACTCCACCAGGTCAGACAAGGACTAACTAGCGAGCTGTGAGCTGAACAGTTCCAGAGTTCACAGACGGCTGCAAATCATTTCATTTCTCACCAGCCTGAGTGAAGAGTCCTTGTTGACCACTACAGGCATTCAGTAGAAATCCCAAAAGGACCATGCCTGACGAAGACAGTCTATTCTAAACTTGCCCTAACAATTTAAAAGCAATCCTCGAATGGTCAAACTAATCACAAGTTATTTAACCTACCAAAAAAAAAAAAAACTACACTCATTAAAGGAAAAAAAATTAGATACTAAAACAATAGGACATTCAAAATGTTTAGCATGCACTCAATAATTATTACAATGCCAAGAAGCTAGAAAATATCGTAATCAAGGCCAAAATCAGTCAATAAAAACAAACTCCAAAATGATAGATTGCAGAATTAACAGAGACATTAAAAAGCTATCATATGTCCAAGTATTTAAAGGAAGGCATGAACATAATGGAAGAAAATGGAATGTTTTTAAAGAACACAAATGAAAATTCTAGAGATAAAAATAAAATAACTCAAATAATTTAGAGGATATAATTAATAGATTAGAGTGTAGGGAAAAAAGATTAGTGAAAACTGAAGGTGGAGTAAAAGGCTGAAAAAAATTAAAGTTTCAGTGACAATGTCATGGTCTAACATACACAATTGAGGGGAAGAAGGAAAAAATATTTGAAAAAATAATGGTCAAAGCTTTTCCAAATTCAGTGCAAACAGCAAGAAATTTAAGGAACCATAAGCAGCATAAACTTAAAGAACACCATGCCCAGACATGTCACATCAAATAGCTGAAAATCACTGGTTAAGAGAAAAATCTTAAAAGCAACCGGAGAAAATAGGAAAATTATACATACAGAGGAACAAAGATAAAAATATTCCCCAGACTTCACATGAGAAAGTACCCAAGCCAGAAAACAACCGAATGAGTACGAAAAGAAACTTGTCAACCTGGAATTCTGTAAGTCATGGGAAAAACACTTTCAAAAATAAATGTGGAATAAATACTTTTTCAAGAAACAACTATCTGAAAGAATTTGTTGCTTATATTTACAGTAAGATATATTAAGGAAAGTTCTTTAAACAGAAGGAAAAAGATAAGCAGATGGAAATCTGAATATACAATAGGAATGGAGGACACTGGAAATAAAAATTAAATGGGTATATTTAAAAATGGGTATATTTTAAAAACTCATCTTCAAAAATAGCAGATCACTGAAAGCAAAAACAACACAAATATATTGTGCTAAAGTATGACAAAAAATGACAAAAATAAGCCAAGGGTAGGAGAGGGAAAATGGAAGCATATTTTTGAAAGATTCTTACATTTTATGTGAGGTAGTACAACATCATCTGAAGGTAGATTGTGGCAAGTTAAAGACATATTATAAACCCTAGAGTAATAACTAAAAAAATAAAGATATAGCCTAAAAGCCAATAGTGGAAATAAAATGGAATCCTAAAGTAAACTGAATAGAGAAAAAATAGGAAAAGAGGAAGAAACAAAGAACAAGTGACAAAGAGAAAACATATCAAAATAATAGATTTAAATCCAACCATAAAGATAATTACATTAAGTGTAAATCATTAAAATTCCAATTAAAAGGCACAGACTGTCAAACTAGATTTAAAAAGCAAGACTGGACGATACGCTATTTACAAGAAACCCACTTTAAAACCACTTTACAGGATGATTTAAAAGTAAAAGAATGTAGCCACAAGCTGTTGTGGTTATATTATTAATAGAATAGGCTTCAAGACAAAGGGAGACACTGATAAAGTTGTTAATTCATCAAGAGGACACAACAAACCTGTGTATACATTCAATAATAAAGCTTCAAAATAAATGCAGCAAAAAGTGATAGAACTGAAAGAATTAAAAGACAAATCCACAATCATAGTTGAAGACTTCAAAGGTCCTCTCTCAGTAACAGATGGACGAGTAGGCCAAGCAGACGGGAAATCAGTTAAGAGTACAGAAGACCTGAGCAACACTATCAAACAATCAGACCTAAAACACTCTACTACAGCAGAATACATTTTTGTTTCACATATGCATGGATATGTAGGAAAATTAAGTGCTGGGCCATAAAACATATCTCAACATTTAAAACTACTGAAATATTATACATTCTTTGATCACACTGAAATTAAACTAGAAATCAGTAACAGATAATTATCTAAAAAAGTGCAAATACTTGAAAATTTAACAACATTTCTAAATAACCCAAGGGCTAAATAAGAAATCAGATAACATTTTTGAATATTTTGAAGTGAATGAAAATGAACAAGCTGTGGCATGTAGGTAACACAAGTGTTTAGTGGGAAATTTATAGCTTTATGTGTTTACATTAGAGAAAAAATCCAAAATCAATGGTTTAAGCTTCTACCTTAGGAAGCTGGTAAAAAAGAGAGAGAGAAAATTAAGCTCAAAATATGTAGAAAAAAGGAAATAAAGAAATCAATGAAACAGACTAAATTTAATGTAATTTAATAGTGTATGTAATAGAGAATTGAAAAAGAAAAAAATCAATGACACCCAATTTGTTTGTAAAAGGTAAACCTCTAGACACATTAAGAAAAAAGTGACCTATATCAGTAACAGAGAAAATCCTACAGACTCTAACTCTATATGGTTTATGGATGCTAAATAAATAAAGTATTGTATAATGAAAGATGTTATGCCAATTAATTCAACAACTTGGATGAAATGAAAAATTCCTTGAAATCTACAACTACCAAAATTGAGTCAAGAAAAACCAGAAAGTCAGAATAGTCCTATATAAAAAGAAATTCAATTCATAACTACAACCCTTATCACAAAGAAAACTCCAGGCTCAGGGGCTTCCCTGTTGAATTCTGTCAAACACATAGGAAAGGGATAACCAAGTTGATGCAAGCTCTTTGAGAAAATTTTATGTTATACAGTCTGTGCTGTTCTAATACCACCAAATAATGACATAAGAAAACCGAGTATTACTAACCCTCATCAACATGTAAAAATCCTCAACAAAAACTAAGAACAGAAAGAAAGTTCCTCAACCTGCTAAGTGGTACCTTTGAGTACCTAGAGCTAATATTATTTTAAAGATGAAAGATTGATGGTTTTCTCCCTAAGTTTGGGGACAAAGTAAGGATACCTACTTTTACCACTTCTATTCAGTACTCTAATGGAGGTCCTAGCTAAAGCAATAAAGAGAACCAAATAGAAGTCATTCAGATTGGGAAGGAAAAAGTAAAACTCTTTATTCCTAAATGACATGATCATGTAATCTAGGTCAGAAGAAATCTATAAAAAAGCTACTAGAACTAATACATGAGTTTAGCATGACAGCAGACTACAAGAGCAATACATTTTAAAAGACTTGTTTTCTACATAAAACAGACACCTGAACAATGAAATTTCAAAAACACGATTTCAAGGATATGAAATAACCTATGGGTAAATTTAACATGACTTGCAAGATGTATACAATAACAACAAAAAATTGCTGAGAACAATTGAAGACTAATACAACGAGGTCTGCCCAGAAAGTATCCGGCCATGTGATATGAAAAACAGGGGTATTTACTGAAGGTACAAGATACAAGAAACATTGTACATAGGGCGATGACACCTCAGTCCCCTTCAAAGTAGGCACTTTGACACCTCAAACAGTTCTCCCCACATCTCTTCCATTGTTCAAAACACTGCAAAATCCTTTCTTGGAATCACCATCACCTGCCCCGTCATATTTTTCTGAATCTCATTGACGATCTGAAATCTCTTTCCTTTCAAAGGTGATTTTAGCTTCATGCCAAGACCCTATGTCAAAATCTCAGACACAATAGTTTTTGGAATCTCCACATCAGCTTCTAGTTCTCACACTGTCAGTCACTGATCTTTGTTGATTGAAGCCCACACATGAGTATTCAACATTCTCAGGTGCTCTGCTTGTTGCATGCCTTCCAGAACACAGACCGCTTTAACAGATTCTCCACCATCTTTGAAGCATCTGCTCCACACTTCTATTTGTGCTGCATTCCTTGCATTGTCCCCAAAAGCTATCTGAATCATCTGAATAGTTTCTGTGGAGGAACATTCAATTTTAACACAAAATCTGATGCAGATTTGTTGCTCTACTCAGTCATTTCGAATGTGACGGCCACACAGTACACATGCTCACTCAATGGCACCTACTGCCCCCACTGACTGGTACAGTCAAGTCGTCACTCTTCACACGTGCGCATTCTAGTCCACTCTCCTTGGCTGCCAGGTTACATCGATATTGTGCAAACCATTCTCATTATATTAACAATGGCTGGACGTTTTCTGGAGAGACCTCTTATATGAAAAAATTGTGTTCATGGATTGAAAGCCTCAATATCGTTAAGATGTCAATTTCCCCCATCAATCTATAAATCACTGCAATCAAATCAGAATCCCAGAAGCTTTTGTAGAAATTAACAAGCTGATCCTAAAATACTGCCCTGAAGAGAGGCCCACAGGCTTCACTGGATTGCCCAAAGAGGCCATGGTACAAAGAGAAGTTTAAAATCCTATCACTCTTCAAATTTTCAACTTCCATGCATACTCTTCCCTAAAACTGATTCCACCTGAGAACAGTCTGTGTACTGCAAATTTTCCTTAATCAACTTTCTTTCTCCTACTTTACCAAAGAAAAGTATTTTTCTCAGCCATCCTAGTCTTATCATATGGCATTCACTCGGGTATAAAAACTTTGGGGGTAGGAAAAAGGCAATTTGAGAATGCATAAGTCCTGAGATAAAGTTCCTTATGAGTAAAGCAAAAAGAAGTTTGGTAAGAAATACTGAAGGGGGTTATGCTTTATTTCTTCCAGACCAGATATCAACAGAAAAACCCCATGTCTTATCTATCACAGATTTGCAACTAAGAAACAAGATGGATGTCACAGGAATGTATAGGAACAAATTTATTTAAATTAATAAGCAAAAACTTCAAGGTTCATGAAAGTAACACATAATCACAAGACACAACAATATAGAAATTAGATCCTTTGTAACTATCCTAACTGTTGACAAAAAACTTCAAATTCAATCAACTTAAAAACATGCAAAGAAGTATAATGTTTTTCAAAATTAGAGACTATACAAGAAAAATATTTGTAAGGCCACTGGCCTAAGGTAACACTAAGTTATCTTAGTAGGATACTAAGTTTGTATCCTACTTTCCTCTCTTAAATGTTTAAACTGTAAATAGAAAGAGACTCACTTTCTCTTTTTCTAAATATTTTATTTATTTATTTTTAGACAGAGGGGAAGGGAGGGAGAAATAGAGGGAGAGAAACATTAATGTGTGGTTGCCTCTCGCCTGCCCCCAACTGGGGACCTGGCCTGCAACCCAGGCACATGCCCCAACTGGGAATCAAACCAGTGACCTGTTGGTCCACAGGCCAGCACTCAATCCACTGAGCCACACCAGCCAGAGCCTCACTCTCTCTTTTTAATTTAATGCTGCATTTCTGTAAGCAGTTAGAAAATGTTGCTATTAGCATTATAAAACTTTTATTGCTATGCCAAATTGTTCTCTATGAACATTTGCTGCTGATTTTGAACAGTAAGGTGAAGGGGCACAAAATCCTATTTAAAACCTGCATATGCATTCTTCTAACTCTGCCTGAGTAATCATATATTGCATGTCATGCACTTGTTAGACACTGGGAATACAGATGTAAATGGAAACATATCTGCTCTTTAGGGATTCAGACCAATAGGAGACTCAGACCTGCAAAAATTTATAGCAATTAACTGGAGGTATAAATGTACCATGTTATGGGAACACAAAAATGGGCTCAAAAACACAGTGTTCTTCAGGTAGAAAAAATGGGAAGGAGCAGTCCAGAAAGAATGTGCCAGGACAGGAAAGGGAGGAAGACTATGATGTGATCTGAAAACTACAAATACTGTAGTTTTGCATGAAAATAAAAGATATTCTGAGTTATTATTGAAATTGCAGGTGCCCATCCATCTAAACAGAGTCAACAGAAACAGACATGGAAATTCATCTGGTGAATTATTTAATATTTGCTTAATACCCACTATGTACCTGATACCATATAAAAACTAGGGGAAAAGCAGCAAAGGAAAAATAAGTCATGAAAGCTCTTACCATCAAAGAGACAAGAGAGAAAGAAGTAAACCAACCAAAGCTTAGCCTACAGTGATAAAATGCTAAAGAATATACATACACAATGTTACAGGAGCAAAAAGAAGAGAAACAGATGGAAGAAAGTCTCCCCAAAACAGTAGTACCAGAGACGTCTTTAAAGGTGAGTAGGAGTGAACCAGACAGTGAATGGTAGGCGTATAGGAGTAATAACAAAGGAGTAATGGTAGGCGTATAGGAGTAATATACTCCAGATAAAAGCTGGAGTATAAGAAGGAAGTATGGGAAAGGAGATTTAGAAGAGCCAAATCACCAAGGGTATAAAGTAGTAAGAAATCGATCTATAATAAGACACAGAAGGATTTCAGGCATGAGGTAATGTGATCAATCCATTAAGCACAGTGAATGATATACTAGGGGTGAAAGTATGGAATATGGCGAGACTAAAGAGTACATCAATATGTAGTTCAGGGAATATGGTGTGTGTGGGTGTGCGCAAAAAATACAGACAGACCTGGAAGTAGGGACAAAGAATATAGGGAAGAGATGGTAAGTTTAGGGAGTATTTCAAAAGTGCTAGTTGCATGGATATTTAATTTATAATTATATATTAAACTTCATCATGCACTTTTATATATTATGTATCAAAATTTTGAAAGAGGGGGAGGTTGCTGAATTAAGGAAATAGCAGTAAGGAAGGTGAAGAAAGGGAAAATTAAGAAACAAGTATGAGTTAGAACTAAGAGAACTAACCAATTAGATAAAGGGAAGGGACAAAACTAGGAATCTCAATCAGGTCTCTAACTTCAGAGTCTAGGTGGAGAGTGAAACCATTTACCAAGGCAGGACTTAAAGGAGATAACTCATTCTTTTATGGGAAGAAGAACTCAATTATGGGCATGCTGAATTTGAACTGACTTAATGACATTCATATGGAGATATATCTAGTAGGTTTTTAGATATGCAGGCCAAAAACTTAGAAAAAACTTCTTGATTGAAGATAAAAATTTGGGCACCATGAGCTTACAAGCACACAGTAGTTAAGACTATAGGCTTGAAAATGGTGATCCAGGGAGACCCAAGAAATCACAAGAGCAACAGAAGGCTAAGGACAGAAAGAAGTAAATGAGCTTGTAAAACAAGATTTTGAATTATTAGCCATAGCCTTTTGTCATAAAACAAATCTAGAGTCCAAATATCTTTTCTTAAAATGAATGATAGCTTTTCAAATTTCCACTTGATTAATGAATAAGCATATTTTTTCCAAAGACAAAGTTATAAATGACAGAAATATTTATTCATTTAAGCCATTTCCCCTTTTACACAAGTTAGTAGAATTCACTTTAAATTCAATTATCTTTCCCTTCTAAATCCCAAAATAAGATTTGGGACAGCTTCAATATACCCCAAGATTATACCTTTCTACCATCTGGCTCAGCCATCGCTCGGATTTTAGTAGAATCAGGTGAATCTGCTGTATTACTACTAGATTTTACATGCACCTGACAGAAGGTGGATTGAATATTACAGCACCTGATGGCAGGTAGATGAAAAGAATTGGCAATTCTTTCAGTTCTGCCTACTCATAAACTCTAGACATAGCAAGAATATAATAGCTAAAATTATATTTATGCTAAAAAAGTTTCTTGAGTTTTCAGGTAACACAAGTGCAAAAAGAGTCCCTTAATTTGCCAAGAAGAAAATGTTGCAAAATAGAATTAGCTTGCATTTTATTGGAAATATAATGCAAATAAGGTTACTGTAATTACATCTGATAATGAAATCATGTTTAGTAACTGTTAGTTTCAAGGCACCTAGCAGAGACTAGACTTTCAACAAGCACAAAATATTATTACACATTGACTACAAAGAACAATAATAGAACAAAGAACAATAATAATACAAATGAACTCAAAATAGTTTGTTTTATTACTTAAAAGAGGTACCAGGGTCTGAGATTTCTTTCTATGTAAATGCCTGAAAATAAAAGAATACCACTTATATAGTCACTTAAATAGTTAAACATATAAAATGAAATTTTGTAATTTGAAATAAGAATTATATTAACATGACATAAATACCTTTGGTAAAATGATTCATAAAATTTGGGGAAAATTTTTGTACTCATACTCCTGTATGTAGTGCTTATTTGTTTATATTTAAAGATGATCCTGATACACTCTTGAAATACATGTTTTCTTTTTCCCATGGGAGCACTCAGAGATTAGTACAAATTATAAAAAGAAATCATTTTTAAAAAAATGGTTAACACCATTCTTTGGTCTATATAGAAGTCATGTTTAATCTTACTCAGAAAACAAAAAGATTGCAGCAAGTACAATCATTCTCTTTATATCCACAGAAAGTATCTAATAATTATCACTTGAGCTACAAGAGATTACTTCCAGAAGACAAACCCGATTTTAAGAAACAAACATAAAACACAAAAGAGACTTAGCTATGTACTGTGAAGTATACATCCATTCAACAAATTACTGGATACCTACTAAGTAGAAAGCACCATGTTAGATACAGTAGGAGAGAAAAAAGTAAAACATTCAGTTTCTATCACTGCTTACAAACTTAAGACCATTGTACAGTAAGATTTAAAAAGCAACATGAAAGATTATGAGGAAATATAAGTTAAAATATCAGATTAGTAATTTGAACAATAAGATCTGAGAAGAGACTACATGGAACTCTTTTGAAGGCAATTCCAGCAGATATACCTGGTGTAGTTTTTACTACATGACGTCAATCAAATTCTTGAAATTATTGTGATAAAAAAAAAGTAGCAGCACTGGGGTGGCAGAGTCTTATTATTCAGCCCCTTCAGCTGGAAAAGAGGGAAAAGGAAAGCCTGGGTAGGAAACTGGACTAAATGATCAATAAGGTCATTTCTTAGGCCCACAGTTCTTCCTTGATTTAAGAACATACAAAATCTGAATACACTGTAATACAGTGTGTGAAAACTGACATTGATAAAGTACTGAAGTGTTGTCTAAGACAATGGTTTTCAAACTCCAGTGCACATCTAATAACATCTAATGACTGAATACCTTGTTAAACTATACATATGCTTACGTACCATCGCAAACCTTCGGAATCAGAATCTAGACTATAAAGGTGCAGTCAGGGCATTTGCATTGGAGCAGCTCCCCCAGGTGATTCTGATGTACAGTGTGAGAATTAAGTGTTATATGATTAAATACACAACATTCACTGGCAAGGGAACCTGGGTCAAATGCCAGTTCTAATACTTAATACTCACACCAACTAGCCTCCCTAACACTATTTCTAACCTTTAAAAAGGGGGAAATGCCACCCATTTCTCAAGTGATTCCTGTGAGGATGAAAGGTGATGAGGTATATAAACTGTTTAGAACATTTAGTAAGCACTCAGTGAATTCATTTAACAAACATTTATTAAGCACTTACACAGTACTAGAAGATGAAGAACATCTCATTAAATTGTTAAGTATTAATAAATATGGCAAATCTGTAAGGGTGTTAAGAGAACATAGAATTGGGGAATCCATGCTAATCAGGAAAGTCTTCCTGAAGTGAGCTGAATGATGAGTAGGCATTAACTGGATGAAAAGGAAAGGAAATGCATTACCAAGCAGAGAAACCTTCATAACCAAAAGCCAGGTACCTAAAGCACAACAGAGTGACTAGGGCAGAAAGGAATGCCAGAAAGCACCGTGGAGATGAGGTTGCAAAGGCAGTCAGGGGAGCCAAACAGGCTGTTAAGGATTTTAGTTTCTCTTAAAAACAATGAAAGCCACAGAAGGGTTTTAAATATGGAGACAACATGATTAGATCTGCATTTTTTAAATGTCACTTAGTCTGGTGCGGAAACCTGGGGGGGTGGGAGTCACAGTAATGCAGGTAGACCATTACCGGGCTAGTGACACTTCAGATGAGAGATGATGGTGGCTGGAATTGGATTACAAGTGGCAAAGATGAAGAGAGACAAGATATTCAAGAGGCAAAATCAACAGGACTTAATGAGAACTAGATAATGAGGCACAAGAGAGAGGAAGCTGTCACACTTCTTTTCTTTTCTTTTCTCATTAGCTGTCCTAGAAAAGGACAGATAATGAAGCTAGTCACTCAAACACAATAAGAGGACCTATTTTTCTTGGGGAATAAATCATGTGAGCATGAGTAGTTATTCCCAATTATAGGGTCGAATTGTACAGAAATATTCTGTTGTATGGAAGCACAATATGCCTGCATATATCACTGGTTGTTCATGGATCTTACAGACAAAAGAATAGGATTCTGCATGTGTAGAGTGGATCTGAACAGAATGAAGATCCTTAACTTCCATTACGATTTTTTTTTTACACAATCCCCTGAAAGTGTCTGTTATGAGTACAGTTTAATATTGGCAAGAATTCTATCAACCCCAGCTGATAAATCATTTTTAAGCCTTTTCAAAATTAACATTTATACTAAAGAATAAGACAAGAAGCCAAACAAAAAGAGCCTGTAAATTTCCAAAGGTAGCTTCAAGCACCAGACCATGACAGTTTTACAGTGACAGGCTGTAAAACTATGTTAATTTTCCAGAATGGAGAGCATGTGAATGCCTCTTACAAAACTTCTTACTCATAGAATCAATTTGTAAAACAAATCATCATACAGATAATTCTTGAATTCGATCTACAAAAAAACAGCTTGCAACGTACAAAAAAACAGCTTGCAATTTACAACTCTTAAGTCACTACTGATACAATTCCTTTAAGTCGCTTGTGTGGGGAGACTCATAAGGAGTTGTAGGGACTGACTTCACCATATGGGTTTCCTTAATTACTAATTATAGGCATGAATTCAGTTGGATCCCAAGAAGTTTTTGCGAGCTTTATCGGTCTAAACCTTCCTCCATCCTTTCTCTTCCGCTTAAAAAAACACGAGCGCAGAAGCCTCCGAAGAGGTTTTTTAGTCTTAACAAAACACCTGCCCCACCCACCTCAAACACAATAACCTTCCGTCCCAGACCTATACCTACCGTCAGAAAATGACGCCGGGCGGTAACCCAGGTTATCAGACGTCGGCCTCAGAAGTGAGGGGAGCTGTCTTACCCAGTCCCGGAGGAGTGTCCAATTTCCCAAAAGGGAACCAAGAGCTCCACAACGGAAACCCAAGCTCCAAGGCCGGACCGGGGAGCTCTCCCTGCTGCAGACGGCTCCGGTCCTCGGTCTCCTGTCACTTCAAGGCCTCTTCTGGGGACTCGGGCCTCTCGGAACCGCTCCCCGAGCTCGGCTTCACGCGGGCGCCCACTGCCCTGCCAGACCGGCCCTCAGCCCGAAGGCCCGTCACCTAGCAACAGTCGCCAGCACTCGGGGTCTTGGGAGGCCTAGCCCCTGCGCGGGTCCTCCCCCATTCCTTCCTCGCCGGCCCTGGCAGCCCAGGCAGGTGCGCGGCCGGAGAGGAGGTCACTCCGTGCCCGGGGGCGGTCACTCACCTCTTCCCCTCTGCGCTCAGGAAGGGCGGTGCTGAGGCTCGTTTCCCCCGCCCAGCCAAACGCCTCCCGGTTGCTCCAGCTCAGCTTCAGCGTCCGGCGGAAGCTGTGGCTTACTCCATTGCCTTATCCACCCGCGTGCCCTCACAGGCTGGAGCAGGAGGAGGGAAGGGGGAGGGTAGGGGAGGGATTGGGGAAGAAGAGTAAGGGATAAGGAAAAAGACCGAAAGACCGGCCGGCCAGGGCATTACGTCACTTCCTGCTGGCTCGGCAGGGGCGGGGCTGGAACTTCCTTGGCCACCGCCCCCTGAGGATCAGGCGGGGGCGGGGTTACGGGCCGGGGGAGGGGCCAGAGCCCGAGCCTCTGGCGGTTCTTTCAACTCCGCGGTTCCGTAACCTTGGCAGCCAGAGCCAGCTTCCCGGCCCAGGGCGGAGCAGGTCGAATTTTGGGAGCCTTAGAGGTGGCTTCTGCCGGAAAAGAGGACGGATAGCCACACAGATCCTAACCAAATGTGCTAAAGGGGAGGGCCGCTGAGGGTAGAGGGTGGTTAGGACTACGAGCCTCAAGCTTCTGGGGTCCGCCCCTTCCCGGCGCACCTGCCCTCCCTGGTCAAGTGCTAAGAACCAAAACTTGGGCGTATATGAACTGCTCTCCTTGGGAAGTCAAGGAAAGCAGTGCTTCTCGAACTTTAGTGTGCACACGAGTCATTTGGGGATTTTGTTAAAGGCAGTTTGGATTCAGGAAGAGTCTGATGTTCTGCGTTTCTCATGAGCGCCCAGATAATGCGAGCCAGTGCGGCTGGTCAACTGGCTACACTTAGGACTACAAGGCCTTGAAGTACTAGATGGCAAGGTCTTTGCGCACGAGGACAATTTCTTCTAGCCTACTTGTTTAATACAGGTTAAAGACAGATGGTCCATGGAAAATACCCTTGTCTCCACCACTCATAGTCTTCTAGCCCTCTCCACCCCACCCCAACCCTACTCCGTACCTACCCCATCCATCACTCCCTCATTCTAGTCTAACCCCTTTTCACTGCTCACCTTCCACACTCCACTCCTATCTCCGCACTGTCTACAGTGTCTTGAGCTAATATTTAAAGTATAGACAGGCGAACAGCTTGTTACTAAAGGTGTTTGAGGCTGATGGGATTTTATTTGTCATTTTATCATATACATCAGACTATTATGTAAAATCGGGCAACCTGTTTCCAATTAGTTATAGTCAAAGGAGAGAGCTTAAATTCTTGAATTTTATTTTTTAACTGTTTTATTGTTGTTAAAGTACAGTTGTCTGCATTTACCCCCCACCACTCCGCCCCCAACCTAGCCATCCCCACCTCCCTCCCATGATTCCACCTCCTCTTGGTTTTGTCCAGAAGTCCTTTATAGTTGTTCCTGAAAACCCTTCCAAATTCTTGAATTTTAATTTAAAAAATCTAGAAACAATATTCTGGATGTTTCAACTTATTCCCTTATCATTCTTCGATTTTTTTATTTAAAAAATTACTGGGGTGCAGGGGATAAGGAGTGCCTGTTAACTGTATGGTTTTCTCTTTTTTTGTATGTATGGGTTTCTTTTTGAAGCAATGAAATGGTCTGCAATAATAATAGTGATGGTTGTACAACTTTGTGACTGCACTAAGAAAACAATGAATTGTACACTTTTTAAAAAAGACTGAATTTTGTGGTCAGTTATGTCTCAATAAAAATTTTGCTGTCTCCAATTAATTAAAAAATGTACATATATACATTATAAAAATTTGGAAATATAAAGATTAAAAACCAAACATCCTCTTTTATTACAATCCTACTTCCCAAAGTTTAGTAGTTTGAAGTTTATCCTTTCAGACCTTCCTTTCTATTTATTTACATATATTTGTGTGTAGTTTGAGAATTCGTTTTTACATAACTAGGATGATAGTATACAAATTGTTCTGCTCAACTTGTTGAGTTTTTGTTTTTGTTTTGTTTTTCCTATTTAATGATATCCTTTCATGCTATAAACCTTATTCTCCCTAATGGCTGCTTAATATGCCACAGTAAGGCTATGCCATAACTTATTTAACAATTCTCCAGGTGATGGATATTTTTATTGTTTTCATTGTTACTCACAAGCTTTTTTTTTCAATAAGAATAGCTGACAGATAAATAGATCAGTTAATGATGTCCTTGACCTATATCTCTCTCATGAAGAGTCTGTGCCATTGGTCAGAAATGGAAAAAGAAGAAAGAAAAAGATCAAAACCTGGTGAAACCATGGCTCTGGAATAATTAAGACTCTAGTGAGTGTGTGCATTCCTTTTATTTTTATTTGTTTTTTTAGAGAGGGGGAGGGAGAGGGAAAAAAACATCAATGTGCGGTTGTCTCTCACATGGCCCCCACTGGGGACGTGGCCCAAGACCCACGCATGTGCCCTAACTGGGAATCAAACCAGCAACCCTTTGGTTTGCAGCCTGCACTCAGTCCACTGAGCTACACCAGCCAGGGTTGCAGGCCTTTGTAAATGTGTCCTGATATAATATCCTTCAAGATTAAGTAAGCCTAGTAGTTAATCATGTAATATTAAGGGTTTATAAATTCACAGTATAATACATTTCATGTCAGTAAAGTAAGTTACTAGATTTTCTCTATTTTTATTGGCAAACAGTGCAATCTTAGTAAATATATTATGGTTTACATAAGATGAGAAGAGTAGAAACTTAAGAAAGACAATGGCAGCAGATATGCCATTAAGAACATACAAAGACTGTTTTACTGGTTCTGATGCTGTTGATGTAGTATTAAGTCATCTTATGCAAAATATGTGCCTAAGTAGTAATGCTATGTTTCATCTTAGGGAGTTGATCTTTGCCAAGTTCTAATGAACCATAAAGTATTTGAACGGGTAGGAATGAAGCTATTCAAAATGGGAAGAAATTGGAATTTGAAGTTTAAAACAATACAGGTTTCTAGGCAATAAATAATCTTATGTTTTTTGCAAAAGAGAAAAGGATACAGAGAATGGGTCAACAGATAAAATAAATGCCAAGGAATCTTTAAGGTTAGTGTTAATTAAAATACTGTGTTTAGATGCTGGCAGAACAGTCATCATTGAGTTAAACTTGAATGTTATGTTTTCAGTTTTTTTCAGAAGTCAGTAAAAAAATAGCCTTGTAAAAAATCATCTATTTCAACTGACTTATATTTAATGGATAAAAAATGTCCACCTTTTTGGAAGTTCAATTCTCATACTAAAACTTTTGGGGAGAAGTATATTAGGAAGTTTCCCTGCTCTAACAAATCAGGCAGGAATGAAGCTTGCTGTTATCCACTGAAACCTGATTGTTCTGTGATCCTCAAGCACAAAAGCAACCCCTTCAGACCTACGAATAGATAAAAATTAAGAATAAAATAATATGGACACTATCTAATTTTATAAAATTAAATAATTAGCTGGCCAACAAATAAGCCATCTTTTGTTTGGAAAAATATGGCTGGTTAAAGGTATGTAATTGGCAACACACCTCTACAAAATTCAGCTAAAGAAAGGATTGAGTTTCTCTATTTTTAAAAAAGGCCAATTCTTAGTTCCCAAATAACTGAGACACCTTCTTCACTTCAATTGAGTTGAGCACTCTGCCAGCAGTGGGAAAGCAGTGCAAATGACAGGGCCTTGGGCTTCATCACAAACTTGCATTTGCACAACAGGAAGAGTTAAGATGAACCACCTTTGCTGATATTTAATTTTTTTGTAGTTGTTTGTTGCTTACTGAATATCATGACTAATGTTTCAAAAATATATATGTGTTGTTCTGGAAATGTTAGGGGTTCTAAAGGTGTGGAACACAACCTTTCCCTCACCTCTGCAGGGTGGGTCTTAGGGGAATGTCTGATATCATCAGCTAGAGCATTTCTGCTATTAATCTGTTTTGCTTCACTCCCAGAAGAATGTTTGTATAAAGGTTTCCTCAGTTAAAATAAAGTTTGAATTCTACTGAACATAGTACATTTCTCCTCTCAAAAAAAAACCCATTTATACACTTAATGAAATGGCTTGTTTACTTGTGTTTATTTCCCACTAATGTATGAGGTACTAGCAGCGGTGTCTAACCCACAGCCCACGGGCCACATGAGGCCCAGGATGGCTATGAATGCAGCCCAACACAAAATCATACATTTACTTATAACCCTTTTTTTTTTTTTTTGCTTGCCCTGGCTGGTTTAGCTCAGTGGATTGAGCGTGAGCCTGTGAACCAAAGGGTCGCTGGTTCAATTCTCAGTCAGGGCACATGCCTGGGTTGCTAGCCAGGTCCCCAGTGTGGGGTGTGTGAGAGACAACCACATATCCACGTTTCTCTTCCTCTCTCCTTCCCTGCCCCTCTCTAAAAAATAAACAAAATATTTTTAGTATATTTTATTGATTATGCTATTACAGTTGTCCCACTTTTTTCTCCCCCTTATCCCCCTCTGCCCTACACACCCCCTCTTCCAAGATCACCCTGCTTAGTTCATGTCCATGGGTTGTACATATAAGCTCTTGGGCTTCTCCATTTCCTATACTATTCTTAACTTCTCCCTGTCTATTTTGTACCTACCAATTGTTCTTCTTATTTCTTATACCTTTTCCCTCATTCTCCCCTCTCCTCCTCCCCACCCATAACCCTCCATGGGATCTCCATTTCTATGATTCTGTTCCTGTTCTAGTTGTTTGCTTAGTTTGTTTTTGTTTTTTTTTTAGGTTGAATTGTTGATAGTTGTGAGATTGTTGTCACTTTACTGTTCATATTTCTGATCATGTTCTTCTTCTTAGATAAGTCCCTTTAACAGTTCATATAAGGGTTTGGTGATGATGAACTCCTTTAACTTGACCTTATCTGAGAAGCACTTTTTCTGCCCTTCCATTCTAAATGATGGCTTTGCTGGATAGAGTAATCTTAGATGTAGGTGACTTTGAATACTTCTTTCTAGTCCCTTCTTGCCTGTAAGGTTTCTTTGGAGAAATTAGTTGATAGTCTTCTGGGAACTCCTTTATAGGTAACTGTCTCCCTTTCTCTTGCTGCTTTTAAAATTTTCTCTTTATCTTTCATCTTAGGTAATTTACTTGTGATGTGTTTCAGTGTGTTCCTCCTTGGGTCCAACTTGCTAGGGACTCTCTGAGCTTCCTGGACTTCCTGGAATTCTATTTCCTTTGCCAGAGTGGGGAGGTTTTCCTTCATTATGTTTCCAAATAAGTTTTCAATTTCTTGCTCTTCCTCTTCTTCTGGCACCTCTATGATTCAGATGTTGGAACATTTAAAGTTGTCCCAGAGGTTTCTAAGCCTCTTCATTTTTTGGAATTCTTATTTCTTTATTCTGTTCTGGTTGAATGTTTATTTCTTCCTTGTGTTCCAAATAGTTGATGTGAGTCCTGGTTTCCCTCCCTTCACTGTTGGTTCCCTGTACATTTTCCTTTACTTCACTTTGTACAACCTTCACTTTTTCCTCTATTTTGTGGCCACACTCAGTCATTTCTGTGAGCATCTTGATTACTAGTGTTTTGAACTCTGCATCTGATAGGTTGGCTAGCTCCTCATTGCTTAGTTCTATTTTTGGAGCTTTGATCTGTTCTTTCATTTGGATCATATTGTTTGTCTTGGCGCACCTGTTATGTTGTAAGAAGCGGAGCCTTAAGTATTTACCAGGATGGGGCAACAGTCGTTGTCGAGCTGTATGTAGGGGAGGGTCCGAGAGGAAACAGTGCTGCTTGCTTGGCTCTCACCTTCCTTTCAGTCACTTCCCTAACTGCTCACAAGAAATTGGGCCCTTCTAGTGCTGATTCCTGGGTGGGTGGGTTTGTGTATGTTCTAGGACCCTGTGGGTCTTTCCAGTGAACTCTCCTGTGAGGCTGGGAGTTTCTCCCTCCGCTGCAACACCCACAGTTTTTTTCAGTCCGAGGTTTTGAGGCTTTATTTCCTCTCACTGGAACCCATAGTTGGTTGGTCTGTCTCACTCCTCAGTTGCTCCTTGCAGCTTACCCACACACAAATGTGGGATATCCAGTCTGCCAGCCACTACCTCGCCCACTCAGTTCATCACCCTTCTGCACATCCTTTCTACCCTGGCTGCCCATCTCTGCCTCTCCTACCAGGCAGGATGAATGTTTCTTCTTTAACTCCTTGGTGGTTGGACTTCCATATAGTTCGATTTTCGGGCAGTTCTTGTTGTTTTTTGTTTTTAAATTTCTTGTTGTCCTTCCTTTGGTTGTGTGGGGAAGCAAAGCATATCTACCTATACTTCCATCTTGCCTGGAAGTCCAATAAAATCTTTTTAAAAAAGCAGGGATTTTTGCCCATTTTACTTACTATATCCCTGCACCTAGAACAGTGCCTACCACAAAAATAGGTCTCAATAAATATTTGTTAAATAAATGAGTGTTCTGTCTTGATGCACTTGAAGAATAGTTTTTTTCCCCATTTTTGGACTTATTCATAATATATATTGTATACTCCTGGTGACTTGATAAAATTTGTCTTCACCCTTTTCATAGGTGGCTATCTTTGCCTCTTTACTTAGGATGTGGCTGCTGAAGGCCCACTAATTTTCATGTATTTTTATAGCACCTGGTTCAGTGCTGTGCCCAAAGGTTGGTATGGAAAAATGTGGCCTGATTGGTTAGAGGCTATTTATGATCACAAGTTTTTACTAAAAGATTGTTAATTTGATTTATACTTGGCAAGTAACTCACAGGTAGCAAACTGAGATGATTTTAGTAGCCAGGCAGATCAGAGAGCCAATGAGTACTTAATTATCAAACATATTGGAAAAATATGTACTGTTGTTTTGCTTAAAATATATGACCCACTCAGGCTGTTTTTCCTTTCCCCACTTAACACAGAGATATAAATACAGGGAAATTGATTTGTATTGTAGCAAGACCAACAGGACAAACCATGAAAACAGTAGCTGGCACTCAGCTTCACAGGATACAACGGGGAACGGTGGGGTTTGGGGCGAACTGGGAATGACATGCAGGTGCTAAGGGGGTACCCACTGCTTCCTGTCAGCTGACTTCGGTCAGGTATTAATTCAAGCCCAGTGTTACAAGATTTTTTTTAAGAGAAACTTCAAACCAGAACTTTACATGAAATCTCCCATTTTTATATAAGTTAATTTTATTCAAAATGCTTATAACCAAAAAAAAAAATCATGGCTATGGTTCAAATTTAATACATAGGCTACTTGGCTTGGGATCTTTGCAAGAGATTTACTACAGCTGTTGCTTTTATGATTTTTGCTTCATTTAAAGAAAAACAAAATATTAATTGTGATCTGATGATTAGGATAATGAGAAACTTAACAGGAATGACCAGAAACCCAAGTTAAGATTACCCTAATACTGTATTTTAATTTAAAACAATAAACTATAATTATCTGTGCTACTTTGAATAAAATTACAATTAGCAATCTCATATTCTCTCAGATATACAATTAATTTATTAGCATGACCAGTAGCTTTTTATATTTGTAATTAAACTATTGTTGGCCTTAGAAGTTAGACAATATTACTATACAAGCAACATAAGCAGAAAACACAATCATTATGCTCCTAACTGATGTCTATTTAAAGGTCATTCTTGAAAATAAAAATTGTAATTTAGAAAATTTAAATTATCCTAGCATTAAATTAATATCATATATATATATATGTATCCTTTATTTTGTATTACTTAGAAATGGAAATTTTTGTAATATTGCTTGAATGAATCTTGTTTCCCCGATCTGATAGTTACTTTATTTCTCTAAGCCATAGAAGATTTTTTGAAACAACACTGTTACATATTCTTCAACTGATTCACCTTCCATCTGTGGAAAATATTTTGTAGCCAATAGTTAAAACACAAAATCTTCAATTAAATAAAGAAGGAGATCTTGTTATCTCAAACACTTGTCTAGACGGAGATGCCATTCCAAGTTTCTGTGTACCTGGATAAGTGACAATTTTTACTGTCAAATAATTTATAACTTAAAAGGCCTTTCACATATTTCACCTTTGATATTTTAAGAGGTGAGAATATATCCATATGTATAAGCTAACACCATCTCTGTTTTATACATTAGTCACTGTGAATTCTCATTTGATCTAACAAAGAAAGTCCCTGGTTGTGACCTGCAAGATCTGGAGATCACGGTTTTTCATTCATATGAATTCAGTCACGATTTCACAATCATCTTCTCCCTGCACCAGCACTGAGTGTTTTCCAAAGTTCTATCATTTCCTTCTTATGGCCATAAATAACATTAATTATCAGCTTCTACCAGTTTACTTATTCCTGCCCTAAAAGAATCCACAGTCTAGTAAGGGAGACATTCATGAAACAGAACATTCCAGCCCAAGGAGAGAAGCCCTATCATGAAATCAGCCTTATTTGTGGGGAAGGGGTTCAGGAAACCCTTTAACATGAATGATGCTCCATTCTCTTTTCTCTGAACTCTACAATATTTGTCACGGCTACTGCTCGGAACTATTGACATAAGACTTTGGGTACTAGTAGGGATTCCAACAGAGAGGGCTGATAGGATGCTTTTTTCCATGTAGTCCAAAGAAGAAAAGAACAGACTCTGAGGCTGAGGACCAGAAAGCATCAGACCCTGAGAAGAACTTGGTAATGAGACCTGTGAACCCACTTAGATAGTCAACTGTGGTCCTGTTTGCCCGTGACAGGTTTCCCCAATTCACAATAGGCAAAAAAAGGCCCACACAAAGAGCTGAGCCTTCCCCAGCCTTTGAGTCAGGTAGAGTATAGGGACATCAGAAAAACAGAAACAAAAACAAAACAGGATTTCTTTGGATGCCTCTGAAGGAAACAGCAGCCAGTCTGCCTTTATAAGCTTCTAGGCAGAAAGGATAGGTTACCTACAAAAGAAAAACAATCCAATTGTCATTAACCTTCTCTTCTACAATACTAGGATCTAGAAGATAATGACTCAGACTAATCAGGGAAGATACCCCATTCACCTGTCAGGGCAGAAAAAAGGGAAGGAAGAAAAGGTGGGAGGATAAAGGAAGAGGGAAGAAGGAAAGATTCTTGAGAATTATCAAGAATTCATAGAGTATGTCACTGAGAAAGAAAGAAAGAGAGAGAAACCAGAACCCCAAGACAGAGATGAAGAGGAGACTTTGTTAGGCAATGAACTTTGATTCGGGCTCTTACTAGTTTCTCTCTCATTTTGTACACATGCACGCACACACACATTAATAAAGGTCCAAGGAAAAAACATTAAGGGGCACTAATCTTCAAGGATTAGGTAAATAGGAATCTATGAATGAGATAAGAATGAAATGTTAGGAGTGGAATTAGGTGATGTTGTGCCCATAAAACCAAGGAAATATACTATTTTAAGAAGTAGGATTCCATGTAGCAAAAAATTAGGACTGCCACTTACTATCAGGAGCCAGTTAGTGAGATTTAGCTTGCGGGGCAGAAGCCAGGTTGTAGAAGGATGAAAAGGAATGAATGGATAAAGAGTTAAGAGTGGATCTATGATAAGAAGGGAAAGAGAGAAACCGACCAATTACTGGGGCAACACTAAGTCACGTCAGAGATTTGAGCACACTCATCTACTGAGAGAACACCGCAGAATAAAGGGGATATTGAAGGAAAAGAGAGATGCCTGGTGGAGCCAGGTCCCGGAGGACACAGAAGGAATGGGTTCAAGGGCGCAGGACCAGGGGTTTGCCTGGAAGAGGAGGAGGGGAATTGGAGTAAGGGGGTATTGGAGGGGTAAGGAGTATTTTTTTAAAGGAATTTCTAAATCACTGTTGGGAAGCTTTGCATTAATGTTTCTGTGGCAGAAAACTACAATTTGTAAATGTAAACAAATCTCTGGTGGTTTTCTCAAACTACCATACTCACACTTCAGGGGCAGGTTAGCCTCCAAGCATTGTAAGTGTAATCATGCTTAACATGTTGAGGAAGGTGGTCAAGGGTACAAACTTATTTGTAAATTAGTCCTCGGGATATAACGTACAGCATGGCGACTATAGTTACTAATACTATACACTATAGATTCAGAAGTTGCAAAGAGAAATCTTCAAAAAAAAATGTTAGGCAAGTCTTTTACTTTAAAAGGGAATGCTGCCAAAGTCATGTATTAAATGTGCTATCAGTGATCTGGTATATTTAATATCTTTAGAATTTTTTTTCACAGAAAAGGAACATTTCATAGATGAGTACTCTAGAGAAAACATGCACTTTCCTTAGCATACATTATTTTTAAGCTACCCCCTTAGGCTACTGTAAGTTACACTGTGAATCATCTAAATAGGGTAAGACTTAGAAAGTAGATTTTAAAATCCACAAATTTAAAATTCATGAGTATCTAAAACCATGATTTTGCCTTCTCTAATTCTTTAGTTCATGGAGTATCTTATGGCTTTCTTCTTTCTTCCGTCCTTTCCTTTCTTTTCCTCCCGCCCTCCCTTCCTCCTTCCTCTCTCTCCCCCCACCCTTCTCTCTCAACTGGAGGTATGTGGGGGAAGAGTCTCCTTATTAGGAAAATTGCTATTTAATGTTCTGTGTAAGTCAGGTGGGGAATTTCTCCCCATCACTATGAATGACTGGCATTTTGAGGAGTGCATTAAGTCTATTACCATGTCCTTGGGTCTAATGATTAGAAGATTATATATAACCTTAAGTAAATATCTTCCCTCTGAGCCTCAGTTTTGCTTTTAATCTCTAGAATAAAAATATACACGCGTAGGTTTATAAGACTGGACCAGAAATATCAAAAGTATGAGGGAGAGCAGGTAGGATGGTAGACAATAAGAGAATGAGTTCTGGAGTCGGAGACCTGGATTTACTAGTGACCTATTTGGGTTCAGAAAGGAAAATGTTAGCAACTGAGTACCCTGGATTAAGGTAAAATCCAATTTAGAAATAGTATAATTACTAGAAGTTAGGGTTGTTCAGCAATGCTTGAAATTATTTATTACTATTCAAATTGAATGACATTTCCTATGACATTTCCTATGACATTTCCTAATGGCACTTATTTTCATCAACACATACCACTATTCGATTAAACTTGTTTACAAAGAAAAAAATGTCTTCTACTGAATGGTTTTTGAAGGTTGAGGCATTAATTCCTAACTGGAAGTGCCACTCCACCTAGTGACAGCTCCATAAATTACAGTTATTAGGCTTAAATAGAATTCCCAAAGGTCTTGTCATTCAATTTTAGGCTAAACCTTTTGAAGGCCTTATTATGGGCAAACTAATTTTTCCCCTGTATCAATAAAATCCAACTCTGCTCATTGTATGGCTTACCTCCTGCTGTAATATTTAGTAAATTTCTGTGAGAATTAACAGCCTGATCCATAGTGCTTATTACTGCTTATTCTTCTTAGATTATTCATTCTCAGGTACTATCCAGGTAAAAAGATTTTCTAATTCAAAGAAATAAATGTTTAGACACTTTTCTCTCATATAATTTATATACATGACATTCAAGACTGAAAGCCATTCTTGAGACCATTTTTTCTGGAAATCTTTCCTCCCGTATGCTCTACAAGTGGAATGAATTAGAGGTGCTTTCACTATGCAATTGCTTGTGTGCCAGGAAGATTTTTGAACACAAAACCCAGAAAGTTGGGTCTTGTAGCTCCAACTCTGTCATTTGACAATTCTGTCATCAGTGACACTATTAGGCAACTCTTTGTTGCCTCACTGATTCTCTCACAGGTGTTATCAGTCAATATTTGATCTATGCCAACACTCCACTTCTGGCTAGTGCCAGCCATTTCTCGCAGAACCACTTATAAACCAGGTTTGAATTCTCTCTCTGTGGTATTAGGGAACCTCCATGATGTCAAAGATGTGAGTTGAGGGAAAGGTAAATAGTGCAGTATGAGTAAATACTCTCAGTGCAAGATCATGCAACTGACTTGTCCAACCTGAGTCCCACCCTGTGTATACCACTTCCGCTTGACCATGGCATGTTGCTGTGCATGCCTGACCCACAGTGGGAAGGGAAATGGCCCCAGGGAGCAAAACTGAGGGCAGCATTTCTAGTTGTTCAGTTTGCAGAAAGATATGGCTGGAAATGATGGCTAATGGGTTAATTGAAGGATCAGAGAGACTTGGCAACTAAAGACAAGAAACCTGGGAACTAGAAGCTTCAGGAAAGAAGTATGTGAATGGGCATCTCAGAATAAGCCACGAGTGCAAGGATATTTGTGTTCTGTGCGAGAGCTCATCAGAGTCCTCTACAAAGAAGGCTCTAGGTGGACAGCATAGCCAATACTGTGGATATTAATCAGCCTCTTTCCCCAGCCATTCTAGTCCTTGCCCAATTGTGCTACATTCTGGGAAAATTCTTTCGGCTTTCTATTTTTCAGTCTACTAGTATCTGTTCTGCTATTCAACCCATCAATTAAGCATAAGTAATCCCTACATTCAATTTCTACAATCTATCTTTGTTACAGTGTAAATGGACGCACGTATGACTTCCTGCTGCTATGAACACCAAACTTGTGAAACAGGTGCTAACGTAAAGGAAAATGGTTTATTCAGATGCCAGCCATCTGGAACAGGGAGGACTCATATCTCAATACCTATGTTCACATCTCAGTGCAGGCAGAGGTTTTTATAAGGAAGCAGAGGGAAAGCAGAACAAAGAGATCAAGGGAGGGGGTTAGGGGGTTAAAAAGTTCTCTACGTGCAGATGGGTACAGTCCATTCCGTAAGACAAGTGCATCATCCTGGTTTAGTCATCCTGGCTCCATATCATCCTGGCTCCAAAGGTGAAAGTCAGCAAATGGCTTGGAGCTTAGATGCCTGAAGGTCAGAGACTGTATCTTTTGAAGTTAGTTCCTAGGATCCTTATACAAACATGCTATTTATCTACAGGCTACTTGTTAGAGTCAGCATTTACAGAAACAATGTCAAAAGAATGGTGGGGTGGGTTACAATTCCCCACTGTTACAATAGCAAACTGTTCTTGTAATGCATCCAATTCCTTCAACCAGTCTCTTAGAGAATATTACTTGTAAAGTTTCTTTTGCTTATTTTACTCCCCAGGGGTGGGGTTCACTATTGTTTGTTGGATTTGGTGCCTCTCTGGTGGTGTTAAGCACCCCTCAAATAAGGACAAGTCAGGACACATATCTAGGTTGCAGGTTTGATCCCCAGTCGGGGCACATGTGGGAGGCAACAAATCGATATTTCTCTCTCACATCAATGTTTCTCTCTCTCTCCCTTCCTGTCTCTAAAATCAATAGAAATATCCTTGGGCGAAGATTTTTTTAAATGAATTTTTGTGGTCTCAAAAAGGAATACTAGGAGCCCTACACTGTATACAGAAATTACAGCGTACTATAGTAAGGATGCGGACACATGTGCATCATTCTCAGTAGAACATAACAGAAGACTTCAGGCGAGGGCATGTTTTGGCAATGCAGCTTTGATGAATGCCCCGATTCCTCCCAGGGAAACATCTGGTTGGTGATGACAGTATTCTGCCTGTCCCAGATGAGATACTGACAAGTCAAGGAAAACCCTGTAAATGGGGGCTTATCATTTTACCTCTAATCACATCACCTTGAAATTTTAGCACTCTTATAACGTACGATCGCAAAAGCTTCTTTTCTACCACAAGCATCTTTTTGCTACACTGTCCACAAATTACAATAACTGGGTATCAGACAAACACACTCCATCTGCAACTCTGTAATAATAACCAACCTAAGTCTAGGAAGGAGCGACCTGGCCTTAACCCAATGCAATCCAATATATAATTGTTGTACACAGCTCTTTCACTCTTCCCAACATCTGTCTCTTCACATTAATTTTCCTTTGGGAAACTTCCTTCTTTCACTGTAGGTGGTCTTAATAAGACTGTCAAAGTCCCTGAAGCTATAGGGTAGATGCATGATCCTACCTGGAAAAACGATTGGTGGAATTTGATTATTGAGCACAAGACCAAACAGAAAATACAGAAGCTGAGCTATTTTGATGGCAGGGCTCTATATGGATTCTCCCCTAGTTTCTATAACCTAGATGCCCAAGTTTATCTGGTTTTCCTTCTTAAGGCTGTTGGTCTAGCTTTTTCTTTTATTTTTTTAAGGATTTTATTTATTTATTTTTAGAGAGAGAGGAAAGGAGGGAGGAAGAGAGGGAGAGAAACATTGATACAAGACAGAAACATCAATCAGTTGCCTTTCGAACACTTTGAACTAGGGACCTGGCCTGCAACCCAAGCCTGCGCCCTGACCGGGAATCAAACCAGCTACCCTTCAGTTTGCGGGATGATACCCAATCCACTGAGCCACACGGTCAGGGTGGCCCAGCTTTTCCTTAGATTTTATGAGCTGTTCTCTGTCCTACTGGTAAGTGTTGTTTTGCTTAGGATAGCCCTAAGGAGTTTTACTGTTTGCAATCAAAGGAGCCTACCTGCCCCATTTGTTCTTTTTTTTTTTTAAACTTTTTTTTTCTTTTAGTTTATTCAGTACAGTTTCTATCCTTTATTCCCATTCTAACCCACCCACCCACCCATCCCTCCCTTCCTCCCTCCCATTTCCAACCCCCCTAGTTTTGTCCATGTGTCTTCTATATTTGTTCCTGTAAACCCTTCCTTTCTGCCCCATTTGTTAATGTTGCTGTAAGCTGTTTCCCTAAATTCAAAAGCTATAGCCTTTAACACCTTACATACTATAGATTACATAAGAGTTTTTAAAACTAAACACTAGCATTTGTATAAAGTTTTTGAACAACCCCAAGTTAACTTCAAATTTAGTTTCATCCCAAAAAATGGTGCGGTATTTTTATGAGTGAAATAATACATTTCTGCCAACAAAGTAGTGACCAAAACACTTTGTTAAATGGGCTTTAGTCTCCACCCTTTCAAACTTACTCTAAGTAAAAAATAAACATGAAACCCATATATGACTGGTCTTTCCAACTTCAGTACATGCAAATAAAAATGACAACTTTAAAGTAAAATACTTGGTTCTAAAGAGAGAGAAATCATATCAGACTAAAACCACTGGCCAATTCCTAGTCAAAGGAACTGGCACACAAAATTACCTCCAAAGGAAAACTGACCAGAAAGACAGTTAAGTTTCTGCTTTTAGCTATGAAAAATGAAACTTAAAATGCATTCACTCTTTCATCTTCTAATGTAAGATAACTTACTCTCAAAAACAACATAAGCACTGTTACAGTAGTCTAGCCTAAATGAAAATATGGGCCAAATTACAGTTCACTTAATAACCTACCTTGGAAACCTTTGAAAATTAGCCATGGATCAAAGTATTTACATAAGTTCAAGTCTTTATCTTAAGATAAAAGGGAGCACAGGCCCTTAACCTCCTTTAAAAAGAACATTTAAATTAAACCTTTGTTGCAACCAGTCAAAACTTTCATCCAGAAATGTTATTTAAATATCAAATTTCTCTTCACAGACGCTATGTCCATTTTCTTCATAATCTTCTCTTGTTACCACCATATCTTCAAAATCATCATTCTCTGATATCAATTTTCCACCTTCCCAGGAGTAAGTAATAGGGCTAAAAATAAAGATAAAATAAATGAATCCAGATGATCTTATAGAACTAAAAAGCCAAAAAACATTAATTAATAACTAAAATGTAGCAATTGCTACCCAACAGAAAAGCATTTGAAGTGTAGAAATAAGCATAAACTTCATAGGACTAAAGCAAACTAAGAAGAACCTTGGTCAACACTACAAGTAACTGTTCTTTTGACTTTTTTCCCTATGCCCTGAATTCTAATAAAAAAAAAGACTATAAGCAAAAGATCACAAAAATGTATAAAATGAAAAACACTGTCATAACCGAGTCTAACTTTTCTGTATGTGGCAAAGATATGTCATCTCATTAATTCACACAGCAACCCATGAAATACCTATTATAGTTCCCATATCATAGATTTAAAAAATGAGGTTCCGAGAGATTAAGTCTGGAACTAGGATTTAACCTGGAAGTGTCTTCACACGGTCCATGCCTTTGCTGCTATACTTTGCTGCCTCTAATAAAGGAGGCATTTGGGAAACACAGGGCGTGATAAATAGTTACATGGTAGGACATGGACAGTAAGTAAAACTAGAGCGTGTTAAACATTTAGTTGGCTTTAGTTACAAGAGAGTTTGTACTTTGTGTTATGACTCAATTATATTTCTACTGTTCTTCTATCCCCAATTCAGTTTCAAATCTAAAAAATGAGAAAGAAAAAAGTTAAATGTTTTCCTTACAGTATTTACTGCATTTCCTAACCTTAGGAAACACACACATACACACAGCCTGTCCAGAATGTAATATGAAAAAGAGACATTTATTGAAGAAGATGCAAGATACAAGAAACATTATACATTGTCATAGGACAATGATGTTTCAGTCCCCTTCAAAGTAGGCACTTTGGGACCTCACATGGTTCTCCCAGTTGCCATCAGCTGCCCCGTTGTATTTTTCTGAATCTCATCGACAGTCTGAAATCTCTTCCCTTTCAAAGGTGATTTTAGTTTTTGGAAAAGCCAGAAGTCACAGGGTGCCAAATCCAGGCTGTAGAAAGGCTAAGTCACCTGGGTGATTTGATGTTTCATCAAAAAATTCTGTACTACACGTGATGGATAAGCGGGCATGTTTTCAAGATGAAGCTGCCAATCACCAGATGCCCATAGCTGCAGCCTTCTGAATCATCCCAATAATTTCCGTGGAGAAGTGTTCAAGTTTAATGCAAAATTTGATGCAGATTTGTTGCTCTACTCACTCATTTGTTTTGAATGCGACGGCTACACAGCACACATGCTCACTCAATGGCGTCTACCGCCCCCACTGACTAGTACAGTGAAGTCATCATTGTTCACACATGTGCATTCCAGTCCACTCTCCTTGGCTGCCAGGTTACATCGATGTCACACAAACCATTCTGGTTACATTAATAATGGCTGGACTTTTTCTGGACAGACTATACACATGTGTATGTATGTGCGTGCGTGCGTGTGTGTATGTGTATTTTATATATATAAATATAAATATATATATATAGTAGATGTGCAATAAAGATTTGATGAATGAAGAACAAACTACTTTTGTGCATCCCTTGGCCTGTAATATGTGCACAACTTACATTTAAGATGCAGGATAAAAATGCAATATGCTTCATACTCTTCTACACAGAGTGTATGAACATTAATGCTGATAAAAAACATTTCAGTATCTAATGGTTATTTATTCTTTTATCTGACATCTATAAAACTAAGTGATCAGATGAGGGCCTTCTGTTAACTGCTATAGATTTTTAAAACATTTAGTTTAGCTTTAAAACAAAACTCTAAAATTAAGCCAGGGTTGTGGGGTCTTACTTGCAACTCTGCCTCTTAAGACTTGGGAGAAAGTGGTTATTTAGAGCTCCTGCCTCAATTAAAGAGAACTGGGTTTTGGTTGGCTCACCAGTATTAACTCTGTAAAGCCTTTGCTGACTCATGAGCCCTTGTTTCTTTATTTACAAAGTAGGAACGTTGAACAGGATGATGTGTAACCTTTTCTTACAGCTCTAAAATTTTACCTTTTTTTTAAACCATGAAAGTGGAAATTACATCTGCTTTTTCTCATATAATAGGATAGAGGGATATAAGTTTGGGGTGTTTTTGGTCAAAACACACTTTCTAGGGTGTCACACCCACCCTCCCCTGCAGTGCCTAGAGCCCTCCTGGGGTGGTGGCTGCAGAGGCGACACCCCGATCTAGAGAGCAGCCTGTTCAGGAGTATGGCTGGGCTCAGGGCAACGGGTTTTGTTGCTGCTGCACCCAGCTGTATAACTAGCCCATATAAAAGAGTTTTGAATTTAAGAAAAACTAGTTAAATGTAAAAGTTAATTTAAAAATATTTTAAATTATCTTAAAACATTTCAAAAGAACTTATGAATTGGCATAACTTATTTATGAGTCAATTCTTAAATTTCTCTAGTTGACACTCTTAAGAAATGACACACTTCAGAAAACTCAAAAAGATAATAACCTAATTGTTTTGCTTGTAAAAATCTCTTCAGAGTGAGGACTGACTTACTATAGGGAAGTGATCTCCTGTTAACCAAGTGCCCATTATGTACCAACCATTACATAATGGTGGGCACTTTGCATACATCACCCCATGGAACCCAATGATACGGAAGGTTTATCATGCCAACATTTGGGAAAAGGAAAACGAGGGTCCCAGAGGTGAAATAAACCTGCTGACGTGGCAGAACCAGGTTTTAAACTCGTCTGCCTACAGACAGACCACTTCATCTACAAAATGACTTCCATGTTTTATTTCTATGACATGCGAGCCAACACTTACTTTTCAGGCAGCACAACAGAAACATCATAGTCTGTTGGAGTGAGACATCGAACTTCTGAGTAAACCCGATCCCTAAATCCTGGGAAAAGGGAATTTCCTCCTGTCAAAACGATGTTCTTAAAAAAATGTGGCTGCATTTCTTTAAGAGAGAAAAAGGAGAAAGGGAAGGAAAAAAGCATTAGAAAATCTGTTATCTTTCTGGAATGGCAAGGATGAGGGTTTAGGTTAAAGTACTTAAGGATTATAGTTACTGGTTGGGAAACCACATAATTTTTTTATTACCACATAAATGATAATTTCTAAGATTTTGTAATGAAGTTATAGTTTATGCAAATAAGCACATTAAACAGAAATATGACCTCATAGATATTTATAAGAAAGGCTAAAGTGAAGGGCTGAACTATGGGCTATTTACTGTATTACACAGTTATACATAAATCAGTAACATTTCAGTAGTGAGCATTTGATAATTACAATTATTCTTCCCCAAAATGGAAGGAATCTTTGTGTAGGAGATTGTGAGTTAATATGAGGATGAAAGGGAGTTCCTTCATGACATTTTAAATGGGAATCCAAAATTCCAAGTTATCTCACTGAGACAGATATTTAAGTACTGTGCAGTACCTACATTTGATAGTGAAAAATACTTATAATCTATAATAACATTTAAACAATATTTAACTCATTAAAGTTACATGATGGCAAACTTTAACTGCCATATGGTTAGCCAGTATTAAAAGCCTACTGAGCACCCCTGGGAAATTTATCAGGAATTATTACAATAATAAGTACTGGCCATCCCACCTCACAAAACAAGGAATGAGTTCCCACATACCTGACATTGAATCACCTGGCATGACATTAAAGAAGTATAATATAAAATGCTCTATAGCTCATGACTGTATCTTTACATAAAATTGAAATTAATGTGAATATAGTTGTGAAATAATTATATTAAGGTGTTGGCAATTATGTGACTTTCTTCTTCATCTCTCTCTCTCGCTGTCTCTACCTATGTCTATGTGTGTGTGTGTATATATATATATATATATATATATATATATATATATATTGGAGGAAAGGATATTGCCTGTGCTAGATTTTCTCCAATGCCTAGAGTGTTCCTTATGAACTAGGAAGACATTCCCAAGATATAAAAGGAGTCTAAAACTCTAGAACATCAGTTAAATCATGCTTCAGGAGAACCTAGACACCACTATGAAGCACCATACTTCAATCATTAAAATTAACTACCTGTATATCAATCCAAATATAACAGAAAGAATAAACCAGTCCCACCAACAGCAGAAAACCATTAAATTGCTAAGTTATAAAGTTCTATTCTATGCCAATTTGGTTAAAATTCTAAAAGTTTAAAAGTTAAAATTTTTTCTAAAATGGATATGACAATTTAATATCCATAGAGATGAACTTCTTTAAGTTTAAGTGGCTGAAATGACTTCTCCTATATCAGATTTATAACCTAGGGTCAATAAAGAATTACTCAAGTACATTTTTGGAGCTGGAAATCTCTACAAATCGAACAGGCTTGCCACTTGCTGAAATTATTTAGAAGAAAGATGACTTCTCTAGGTCTCACTGAGCTTATGGTTTTTTAAAAATATCATTAGTACTCAATATTTTAACTATGTACCTTCAGGTAAGTTCTGAATTGAATAGACAATAGCTTCTGGAATTCCCATTTCTTGAATGCCTATATCAGAAGGATTAAAAAGTATTTCTGGAACAGCAAATCTTTCATTGGTCAGACGAAGAATTTGTTCCCCAGATTTGTATTTTCCACTTAACACCATCTCTTCCCTTGGCTTAAAGAGAAATAAGATAAAACGTTTAAGCTACATTATCTGGCTCACCTGACAAATAACACTTAGTAATATGTAATACTAATATAACATGTTTTTGGGAGTTTCAGAATTCTCAAGTTAGGGGAAAAGTGGTCTTCTCTCCTGTTGTCTACAGTACATAAATAAATAATTACTGACTCTAACACAGCTATTCCCCCAAAGATAATCTGGCTTTATTACACACATTTTAAACCAGAAAGAAAAGGACAGATTGGAGGGAACTTTATAATCTACCTATAATACTAGACTGATTCTGGTTTCTGAGAACAAAGAATGTACTCTCAATAAAAAAACACTTTCTTATGTTTCTTCCACTATCCACTTTCACTCCCCTATGTTAGCTGCTTACTGAATGGTGTGGTTCCATTCCCTCAGGATTTTCCCTTTCCCTTGTACAAAAAGCCTGTGAAATTTATTATTTATCCGATCTCTATTAAAACATCTGTTTCTGGCCCTGGCTGGTGTGGCTTGGTGGGTTGAGCGCTGGCCTGTGAACTGAAAGGTCACCAGTTCAACTCCCAGTCAGGGCACATGCCTGGGCTGTGGGCCATGTGCCCAGTAGGGAGCATGTAAGAGGCAGCCGATTGATATTTCTCTCCTTCTCTTCCTCCCTCCATCCCCCCCCATTTATTTAAAAATAAATAAATAAAATATTTCTAAAAATCTGTTTCCAAATGATTTAAGCAAATATACGGACATTATCAGTGAAATTCACGTTATTTATTTCCTGCTAACCCACCCATCTGTGAGCTGTGTTCCTGAAGGGGCCAGAAAAAAATCATCTCCTCTTACAACATTCTACATAATTAAAATAATATTCCCCCTCTCCTTGGCCAGGGTGGCTCAGTTCATTGGAGCACTGTCCCACAGACCAAAGGGTCGTGGGTTTGATTCCTGTCAGGGCACATGCCCAGGTTGTGGGGTCCACCCCTAGTCAGGGCATATATAAGAAGGCAACCAATCAATGACTGTCTGTCTCTCTCATCTCTCTCTTTCCCTCTTCCTCTCTCTGTAAAAGCAATGAAAGAATATCCTTGAGTAGGGATTAAAGAACATTTTTTTAATAATAATATGCCCTCTCAATTTTACTAAGAATAAGAATCATCAGCTTTTCTACATTCAGTTGTAGACATTCACTTCATTTGACTAATATATGCAATTATCCTCCCATAACAGAGTATATCCTAATCCTTTATACAGTGTTTTAAGTATGAAAATACTTAAAATATATGAAAAATATCAATAATTTATTAGTACAGAGTATTATATATAAAGAATATTATACTAACCACTATACTGTACACCTGAAATGAATACAAAATGATATTGAATGTAAACTGTAACTAAAAAACAAAATTAAAAAAATAAGATATTATGGATTTTGTAATATAATCAGTCATCTCCCCTCTGTTCAGATTCCAGCTTCCTCAGAGAGGCTTTTTCTGACTCCCAAATAAAAGTTCCCTCCGTTATTCTCCACTGTTGCTCTACGTACTATCCTCCACAGTGTTGCACACTCACATACCCACTACACAGCACAGCACTGACACACACGAGTATCCAATAAACTCTCGAACAATGGCATGTAAGCCAACGAAGTTTTGTTATCATTTGGAAACTCCAAATGAAATTCCATTTTTAACCCTAAAAATTAAAGAATATTCACAATACTAAAGGAAGAACAAGGAAAACTACAAAACACTTTTAACTCAATTAAACTATTGTTACATCATCAAAGAGAAGAATATTATTTCTTTACAGACAAAGTATTGTTCTTTCTCAGGTAAAATGAAAAATATTTACTAGTCATCAGAGAAATGCAAATAAAACCACAATGAGATACCATCTCACACCTGTCAGAATGGCCATCATCAATAAATCAACAAAGTGCTGGCAAGGATGTGGAGAAAGGGGAACTCTTTTGCATTGTTGGTGGGAATGCAGATTGGTGCAGCCACTGTGGAAAGTGGTATGGAGATACCTCAAAAAATTAAAAGTGGATCTAACCTTTGACCCAGCAATCCCACTTCTGGGAATATATCCTAAGGAACCCAAAACACTAATCTGGAAGAACATAAGCACTCCTGTGTTCATTGCAGCGTTATTTACAATAGCCAAGATATGGAAGCAGGCCAAGTGCCCATCAGTAGATGAATAGATAAAACAACTACGGGACAGTTACACAGTGGAATTCTACTAGGCTGTTAAAAAGAAAATTTTACCCTTTGCTACAGTATGGATGAACCTGGAGAACATTGTGCTAAGTGAAATAAGCGAGTCAGAGAAAGACAAATACCACATGATTTCACTCATATGTGGAATCTAATGAACAAACTGGTAACAAGTAAAATGGGGACAGACTCACTCATAGATGGAGAGCAGATGACAGCTAGTCAGGGGGAGGGAGGGATTGAGCAAAAAGGAAAAAGGACTCAAGGACATGGACAACAGTGTGATGACTGCTGGGGGGGAGGGGAGTATAAGGAAACTAAAAGGTAATGTAAAAAAATACAACAGATTAAATTTTAAAAGTAATTAAAATGAAGAAAAATATTTACTATAAATTTACAATTCATTAAAAGTGATATTGGCTTGAGTTGAAAGGATGTTAACTCATTTTGTCAACACTCAAAATAACCTAAGACAGACACAGACTTGGGGAATTTCAGTTGACGAAACATTAGAGGTTATCTAGTCCATAGCCTTGATTTTACAGGAGAATCATGTGACTTATCCTGGGTCAAATATCTAACTAGGGGAAAGAGCCAGAACTAAATATCCTTGTTGAATGTTAGCTCTAAAGCCATTAACTGTTAGTATGTAATCTGGAACTACAAACAGTTTCTGGTTTTATGAGTACAATTCCAAAAGAGATTTTTATCGCAGACACAGACAGTCAGAGGAACTTAAAAGGACTGCTGGGAGTTGCTATTTTAGTCAATGGAGGCCATGGTTACTGCATAGCCCTCATAAACCTCATTCTGGTACCATGAAAGAAATGATCAGTTCAAATTACAATGGCTCTGCAGAAAGTGGTAATCTTAATTATGAAGTCTATTTCTCAATTTAGGTCAGTCAAGTGCATTACACTTTAATAGGTATCCTCCTTCTGATGAGAGAGATAAAACTGGAATTTTTATCAGTTGTAATCAGCAATATTATAAACCTTATTGTTCTTGTTACTATCATCATTACTAGAAAATCAAGTTGTAACCTTTCCCCAAGTACTTAAAAATATTCTTGAATAAACTATCAAGGTCCAAATTTTAACAATAGCCTAAATGTAACAGCTCTCAAATTTTTCTCTGTATTTAATATTGTTTTTCTAATTTCATAATCAGCTCTCATCAAAGTTGTTCCATTATCAGGAAACAATGCAAAGAGTTAATCAAATATTAAATTTAAAATAATACATTTTAAGAGTATTCCTAGCATGCACAAAATATAACTTTCCAATTTTAAAAATTATTAAAATATATGAATGATTCAACATGTACTGTGAATAATGTATAAATTTTAACACTAATTGAGAAAGTAAAGGTTAAACCATTATTTTTTAAATAAACATTCAGTGTAACACTCCATCATCTGGCAAAAGTCCAGTCCAACTGACTCCGTTCATTCAACTGAATGACTCGTTCATTCAGTTAAAGTACACAAGGAAAAAGAAATCTGTACAGAGTTAATGAAGTGCAGTCTGTAACAACATTCTGACCAGGAGGGCAAAGCCAATGAAAGAGCTGCAAGTAATATGATGTGGCTTCTGCCTTTTTTCTCTGAAGATAATGGGTAAAACAATGGTCAACTGTAATAGCCACACCTCTACTGGCTCACTGTGTAAGGTGCAGGTTTGAGAAAACAAGGTTCAGGATTTGGCAAGGAGGAAATTGGCATTGTTTAGTAGAGATAATGGCTAAAAATCTGACAGGCTGTCATTTGCAGGGCAGGAGAGAAATACTTTTTTAAAAAACAGATAGATTTCCAAAACCAATTGGTAGAACAATCACCTGGAAGAGACTTTTCTTTTTTTAAGATTAAGTAAGCTTTCAAACCCAGGCACTAAGGATTTCCAGGGACAGGAGTTGAGAACACGAATATGGTCCATAAGGTGTTTTTTTAATCACTGGAGTGTTTTAATCAGCTATAATACATAAGGATGATCAAATGTGCCTAATGAGAAAGCAGACTGACAGCTTTGAGTTTGGAGCAGTCTATACGGATAAAACACACCTTCCACAAGCTACGTCGGACTTGGGCTTTCAGTTTCTCCTCCTAGTTCATGTCCTCCAGGCAACCTGATCACATTGGTCCCAATGCCACTTCTGAAAGCCACCCTAGGTCCCCCCACCAGGATCTGCTTCCAAGGACATTATAGGATGATTTCAATTTTATAAGGCACTGAGTAGCCTTCTCTGAACTCTGATTTGTATTGCCCCTCAATAACCTGGCCAAAAAACCTGTTTTTACATTTCAGGCATGCAAAGGAGTATAAATAATTATATAAAACCCATGTATCTATCAATCAGTTTAATGCAATTTTACAGATAAATTAACACTCCCCTTTTAATTTAATCATTTGTGTGCATAGTTTTATATTTTTACTTCACATTTCTATAGTCCTAAACAAATTATTATTCTGCATAGCCTGAAACTTACTTTTAGACATGTTTCTGAGACTTATCCATGATGATCTTGTAGTTCTACTTCATTTTCACTACTGCTTATTTTATAATATGAATATACCAAAATTTATTTATTCTACCATTAGTTGATTTTTTTAATGTTAACTTAGTTTCATACACTGGCAAATATTACAATTTTTTTAATTTATAAATTTTTAAAACAATTTTTCAATTACAGTTTAGAGTTAGCATTATTTTGTATTAGTTTCAGGTGTACAGGGTAGTGGTTAGACAATCATATACTTTACAAAGTGTTCCTTCTGAAGTTTCCAGTACCCACCCGGTTATCCAGGCTCTTCCCAAATTTTCACTCTTTTCAATACAGTGCAATGAACATTACCATAAATGTCTCCTTGTGCAATATGCTTACATTTCTAACCTGAGATTTTTTAACTTCCTAACAGTCTTTATCATGCCAGTCGCTAGAAAGGTTATCTTCACATTTACCCAAACACAGAAATGAAAGTTTATCTGAGCTGATCAAAGGTAAGGATAAATTACTTTATTTTCCCATCCAAACTGCTTCTCAACACTTTGAAAATATATTGGATTTTGTCCTTTTCCACTACAATCTGATCATAACAGACCAAACATGAGTAAAATTCAGCCCTGGATCAGCCATATCAGTAATATTCACAACAGGCAAATAACCAACTTCTAACGGAACTCAAACTAATTCTTAAAAAAAACAGAAAAGGGTTAACCATGATACACATAATGATACTGTTTATCTCCAGATTTGTCTGTAAGCTATCATTCGGCTGACAGTTCTTTTTCTAAACAAGTTCAGTGAGATATTTATTAATCATTTATGCACTTGTGCCTGGAGAAAGGGCCACTAGGAAGGCACTCCGCCAATCCCCGCTAGATGCTTTCCAAATCTGACTGAGGTGGTCACTGGAAGGAATATAAGGAAGGATCTTTCAAATTACCTTACAAAAGCCCTTTTTAATTGTACTAAAGTCAGGCAAAACATAGTCTATCATTACTGTATTTTCTTCTCCTTTCAACCTGGAAAACAAAATACAGACTTATGAATTATTTTAGCTACGTATAACATTCCCAAAGTCAACCTCCCAATTCCCCGATTAGCCTCATGCGTACTTGGCGATATCCATATCTCCATAAAAATCCTGGGACACATAGCAGACATCTTCTTTCACCTGATTGATCACGTGGGTCTCGTCCATAACATGTAACTGCCTAAAAAGAAATAAAGATTGTAAAATCTCAAATTGAAAAAACATTAAATATAACTCAGAATTATCATCTTAACTATCTTTTCTGGAATTAAATTTTCAGGTAACTAATATTTTAAAATAGTAAATTCTTGAGTGTGTAAGATACTTGTAACTTTATGAAATACTTATTTCCACTGTCTTATTTAATCTCCACATTATCCCTCTGAAGGCAAAAGTCAGTCAGTCCAGTTTACAGAAGGAAATTGAAAACAGGTGTTAAGGGGAAGGTTTACCCAATGAAAGAGCAAACTTTTTCCTCCAACCATCCTGAAAGAATCTTGCCTTAACTTTTTGCACTTTCTTTTCTGATTACAGAAGTATCGTGAGTCAGCATACAGCAGATGCTTAATAAATAATTGATGAATGAATCTCAGAAAACACAGGCTTAATGTATAAAGATTTTTTAAAAGCACATAAAAATGGAAGGTTATTTCCTTTGAATATTTTTTCTCTGCACATAGATTATACACGTTTACATTTTATGTCTGAGACTAAACATTATCTCATGAACATTTTCTTATACTTTTGCATATTCTTTTTCATTACATATTCTTTAAAAATGACTTTTTTACTGCCCTAATATTCAATCAGAGGAATCTATTAAAATGTATTTATCAGTGTTCCTAATGTTGGAAGTTTAGATCAGGGAGGAAAGATACTTGGGTGTTTATAAACATGGACTTTGGAGCCGAAGACTTAGTTTTAATCCCAAATTAGTAGCCAAGTTACTTTACCTCTTTGGGAGCCTATCTCTTCAACTCTAAAAAGGTACTAAGATCACCGACTTAATACATCTATAATAAGTACATCTTTCTAATCATACATGTAAAGTGTTTAGCATAGTCCCTGTACTCAATAAATAAAAGACATTAGTATTGATTCTATCTTTTTGCTTTTGTTTTATATATTGTCATATATACTGTATTCCACCTTCTTCAAGATACACAACTGTACCAATGAGAAGGAAAAAATGCTAATTAAACCATGAAAATTCTGAGGCACCAATGATTGGAATATTCACCTGAATTTCAAAAGTTAAAATATAAAAAAACGTACAACTCAGAATCAATGAAATATAGGTATTTTTTAATCTATATCTCTGATTATTTCATTATTTATTCATACTCTAGGACACAGAAGATGAAATACTCTTAGTTTCTTGGTATACTGCCAAACTGTTTCCCAGAAAAGTTATTTCAAGCTGTGCTCTAATCAGCAACAAGTAAGAGTGCCCATATCACAAATCTACACCGTCTTTTTTTCCTTTTTTTAAAATAAATTTTATTTATTATTTTTTTAAGATTTCATTTATTTATTTTAGAGAGAGGGAAGGTAGGGAGAAGGCGAGGTAGAGAAACACTGATGTGTGAGAGAAACATCAACTGGTTGTCTCTCACACGCACCCCAACCAGGGACGAGGCCCGCAACCCAGGCATGTGGCCTAACCAGGAATCAAACCTGCGACCTCTGGTTTTGCAGGGTGACACTCAACCCACCGAGTCACACTGGCCAGGGCTTTCCTTTTTTTAAACTTGATTTTTAGAGAGAGAGAAAGGGGGAGAAAGTGAGGGGGACATACTGATTTGTTGTTCCACTTATTTATGTATTCAATGGTTGTTTCTTTGTTTTTTAAATCTTCACCTGAGAACAATTTTTCATTGCTTTCAGGGAGAGAGTAAGGGAGAGAGAGAAACATTCATGTAAGAGGGAAACATTGATTGGTTGCCTCCCATATGTGCCTGGACCAGGAATGGAACCTCCAACCTCAGTATATGCCCTGACCCGGAAATCTACCCATAACCTTGGCATATCAGGACTATGCTACCTGGACAGGGCTACACCATCTTCTTCTGAAAAAAACTGCATTGATATGGATTAAATGGCATTTTAATTTGCATTTTCTTTAAGAAGTGCCAAGAGGGACAAGCATTCTTGTCTGTTTTGTTAACTCATGTATCCTAAGAGCCTAAACAAATGCTTGATAAGTATTTGAATTGAATCTGTAATTTCTATAGGTGTTTCACATTTTTATGTCTGAGAATTAGCCCCTATATCCTTTGTATGTAACTCTCTAATGATCCTCTATCTGTGCCACTAACCATTTGTTTTCTGAGAATTATCTAACCATTTTATACCTGGGTAGCTTTCTTATGGGTTGATACATCAAAGAAAATAACCTTGTCATATTTGTTTCAGGTTTATGTTTACCTTAGTTTTGCTTACAAGGGCTTTTGATATACATAAATAAGATTTAGTTTTTTTATGTAATTAAACAGAAAAGCTGGAAAAATCTACTCTGTTTAAGGTCAGTGGTTTCCCTGATTACAAGGGAACAAAAGAGAGGTCGGAGTGCTTTTAATATTGTGTTTGAACTATGTTCTGATTACTTGGGTATATTCACTTTTTGAAAATGCACTGAGTTGTATGCTCAAGGTCTGTGAACTTTTTCTTTATGTATGTTTTACCTCAATAAAAGTTTATTTTTAAAAAAGTTGTATGTCGGAAAAAATATATCCTTTATTATTTCTTCTACTGCTTTTATGCTTAGCAACTCAATCAAATAATTTCTTGTTGTGGTTTTGTTTTTAAATTTAAGTCTTAAATCCATTTCAACTTTAGTATGAGGTTGAGTAAAATTTTAATTTTTCTCCAAAAAGCCAACTTTCTCTGTGTTTTCTCAGAATAATTACCCCCCTCCTTTAATGGTTTCTGATGTTCTCTTTAGTATATATTGCTTTTTAAAAAAACATACGTTTGATTCAAAATTAACCATTGCCTTGGCCGGGTGGCTCGGTTGGTTGGAGTGTCATCCCATACACCAAAAGGTTGCTGGTTCCATTCCCACTCAGGGCACATACCTAGTTTTGGGTTTGATCCTGGTCAGAGAGCATATGAGAGGCAACCAACTGATGTTTCTCCCTCACATCAATGTTTGTCTCTCTCTCTCTCTCTCTCTCTCCCCCTACCCCCACAACCCTCTCACCACCACCTCCTCTCTCTCTAAAATCAATGAAACATAACCTCAGGTGAGGATTTAAAGAAAAGATTACTACTCAGTCTCATCAGTTAATCATTCTAATTATTACAATTTAAAAAATGATTACTGTATCTACTAGGAAAAGTCTCCTTTCACTATTACTCCTTTCCATCACATTTCTCGGTATTCTTCCCAGTTTGTTTTCTACAAGATGAATTTGAACAGCCTTGCTTTTTAAAATATATGATTTTTTTTCCATTCATCATGGAGGAATGATTAAGTGTACAGGCCCTGATTCAAATTGCCTGGGCTTCGGTTAACATCCTCATCTGTCTTAATCTTCTCTGCTTTTCCAATTTGCTGCTTTTAAACTGACTGAGGTAGGGCAACTCAACTTGCAAACTTTTAAAAAATAAGCCCAATTCTATTTGGTTCTGCAATTGATAACATAATATTACAAATGCTATTTATGACTGTTCCATTTTTAGAATTAGTCTATTGTTTATTTATTTATTATTGTTGCTCAAGTACAGTTTTCTGCCTCCCCCCCACTCCTCCCCACCAACCCAGCTCTCCCCACCTCCCTCCCCAGTTTCCATCCCCCCTTGATCTGTGTATAAAATAAAAGATTTATTTTCCTTTTAGACCTTTATTTCCTTTTACACATTTTAAATTTGTTTTACAATGTACATGTACAACATTTATAATTTAAAAAATACTATTAATATATTAAATTCTGTAGAGTTTGGAAATGTCTTTTTTAGTGGGCACTACCATTTTATATGCTAGAAAGCTTTTCAATTTGAACATCATTAGTATTCATATATGTGAAATAGCTTTTTAAGCAATAATAATATAGAATTGCTGCTTGAAGTAACAACTAAGGGTAAAGAATAGTTTTAAACTGCTTGAAAAGGTTCATTGCCAGCATCCCATCCTCCCAAAGAATAAAAGCTAATTATTACCTATAAGATATGATCTCCTTTAGATGATTGGTTAGGAGTTTTCCTCCCACATTTATCCTAAAAAGGAAGAATGCAAATTTGGATCAGCTTATCACACATTCTTCCATTTTGTCCTAAGAAATAACATAAAAATCAACTGCAACTTACCGAATAATTGCTTCTTTTTTCTTTTTACTTCTACAATAAGGAACTATATGTGTAAAGGAATATCCACTATCTACAATGATACAGCATAATTCGGAAGGATTATCTCGAAAATACCTATGTGCACTGAGGGCCCCAGCTATTAAAAAAAACATAAAGAGAAAAATAAACATTAAAGTATAATTAATTTAAAGTAATAAAGAAAAGTAGAAACTAAGGCAAAGAAAAGACTTTTCTTTTATAAGAAAAATGTTCATTTATTATATTCATAATTCTGTCAAGAGTTCTTTACAGTGTTTCAACTTTAAAACATCACCTTTTTGTGATAAATATGTGATCAATTTTTAAAGGTAAATATTCATTTCATACCTTATAATAATTATTTTAGCAGCACATAATTTTACTGAGCATTCATTACATGCTGGGCACTATTCTAAACTCCTTTAGGGTGTATTTTAATCTCACAACAATCTCATTTTACAGAAACTGCAGCACAGAGAAGTTCAGTAATATACCCCAAAGTCATGCAATTAGAAACTAACAGAGCCGGGATTCAAACCTCGGCTGTGTGACTCTATGGCAGAGCTTCTTGACCTTGGAAGTACTCACATTTTGGGCCAGATAATTCCTTGCTGTTGGGGCTTTACTGGACACTGTAAAATATTTAGCAGCATTGTGCCTTTCTACCCACTAGATGCTAGTAGCACTCTCACAGTTTTGACAACCAAAAATGTCTCCAGCCACTGCCAACAGTCCCCTGAGGAGCAAAATCACCCTTGGTCGAGAACTGTTCCAGAGATTCCGCTTGTAAGCATTACAGTGCATTGTTCCTTCATGTAGACTTAAATTCTGAAAGCTAAATGTTTGAATATGTTTATTCTATAGCCATATAATGTAATTCTAACCTTTAATAAACTTACTTCTGGATGGTATTTACAGATTGTTTTTCCCCATGTGGACAGCCTGAACTATTAACATCATTTCAATCAATAATAATAATAGCTAACACATCTGTAACAGAAAAGATAACTACCACAAAAACAATAATCTCTCAGAAATTAGAAATATGTGGCTAGGAACTTCATTAGAGAGAAATATCATAATAGTAAAAAGATAAAATAGAATGCCCTAGCTGGGTAGACCAGTTGGTTAGGGCATCATCCCACTACACCAAGGTTGTGGGTTCAATCCCCAGTCAGGGCACATGCAAGAATCTACCACTGAACACATAAATAAAGTGAAAAAACAAACAGACGTTTCTTTCCTTTTCTTTTCTCTTTTTCAAATCAATCAATAAACAAATTAAGATAAAATGAGAGAAATCTGAATAAATAATCTCTAAGGATCCATCTAGTTTTTAAATTCCATGTTTTATTTCCTTCAAATCTAAAAGAATGTCACCCAATATTCTTGCATTTTAAGTGTCCTTTTACCCTATTCATATCTATATTCACATAATTCAATTTCAACCAAAACTTTAACTCACCATTTACTCTTAATACTGCTTGGAACTGGTATTCTTCAAATAGGATTTCATTCATGGATTCTTGAATTGAAGTGAAGTTAAAGTATGGTTCTGTGATAATAATATTAGTATCTAAAAAATCAACCTATGAGAGAAAAAAATCCCAAACGTTTTATAACTTTTGTGGTTATAGTTATAAACACATGTTTTACATACATAAACAAATTGATTTTATCCTCACAACAGTCCTAGGAGACTATTAAATAATTAATCTATTAAATGGGTGTAATAATCCAGGTCTTATATATAATAGGTGAACAAACTGAGGCACACAGGAGTTGAATAAGTTACCAATGTTCATGTACCTAGTTAGTGACAAAGCTAGGATTTGAACACAGGAAGTGTGATTACAGAATTCATGCACTTTAACTATTATTTAATTTTAATTGTCTTAATGGTAACATGAATAAAAAGGTACTATCAAAAGGTTTAAAGGTAATTATGCAAAAGTAATCAATAACTACAAGTATTGGGGTTGCTGTTATTTTGCTTTTAAAAGTTAAAAGGCGAGAAGCTTGAAGATATTTATTATTTATATAATTCTCTCCCACGCATTCTTGAGCAGAATTAAAATTTGAACATTCTGTCTGTATACTTAAAGTCACGCGACTGACATTAAAAGCACAAATTTCTCACACTGTGATATTCACACATTTAGATATGTATGTAAAAATATTTTATTGTGAAAATAAAAATAAGATACTGACTTGGCCTAATAACAATAGAAATCTGAAGTAAAACTTTAATCTTGAGTTTCATATGGATTATCTCTTCTCAACCTCAAATTCCACCTCAATATGGAAATTTTATTCACTTGCACTTACTTAATATTTAGAAAATCAAAGCTAGGCAAAGTGCCCTGGCTGGTGTGGCTCAGCGGGTTGACTGCTGGCCTGTGAACCAAAGAGTCACAGGTTCTCACCAGTGGTTCGATTCCCGACCAGGGCACACGCCTGGGTTGTGAGCCAGGTCCCCAGTGTGGGGATGCACAAGAGGCAACCACACATTGATGTTTCTCTCCCTCTCTTTCTCCCTCCTTTCTCCTCTCTAAAGATAAATAAAATCTTTAAAAAAAAAAAGCTTAGGCATAATATATTAAATGACTTAAATATTTGAAGCATATTCAAAAGTTTATAAATCTTAAAATAAAAGCTCTAATTTTTCATTTACACAAGACATGGAAATAAATGTGAATACATACTCTAATTTGTTACCTGATACATTTCTTTTCCAAAAAGGTAATCCCAAACTTGTCTTTGAACATCCCAATTCACCAAGTAACCCTAAAAAAATTTTTAAATACATTTAATAATAAAAATATTTTAACAACTTTTAAAAACAGATTAATATATTTTAAATCATTGATTTCTATTTCTTTATGGTTACATTTATTGGTCTAATGCTGTTTTTCTGCTTCTACAAGTTCAAAAAATTGCAAATTAACATAATCAAAATGTCAAGAGCTCAAAAGACATACCAATGCGTAGAGATGATTCTCTACGCTTATCTTCTTTAATGCGTTCATCTCATTTAACTTTAACATAAACTAGTAAAATCCAGTACCCACACTCATAGCCAGTAACTCAGTCAGGATCATTTATTTTTAAACAAGACAAAACCAATTTTGGTTTTACTAATCTCTCACTTAAAATTTAAATGATTTTTTTCAGAGATCTAAAAATATTTCTATGCATACAAAATCTTATACATAATTTTAAAAATTATCTTCAAGTTTAGGTCTGTAATGGTAGAAATGACATAACTGAATTACCTTCTGAAAGGGAAGAATGTAAAAGAGTCCAGAAGGGTCCTTTATTTCATCTATCTGGTTAGCAGTGAACGTTTTAAGACGTGCTGTTTTAGACCTGAACTGGCAGTTAGGAACAACCCTATAAACAAAGAATTAAATAATATAATTATCTCCTAAACTTACTCTCTTGCTATAAATGCATTTACTTAACACCACCTTGGATGCCAAATAATATCCAAAACCCGAGTTTCTCATTGTTCTTCAAATAATAATAAAAAATAGTCTTCTTTTTAGGATTCTAGTGTATACCAGGTTCTATACCTGGCTCCTTTTCTTTCTCAAATAATCCTCAAGAAATCCTTGCAGGTGGATATTGGTTCTGCCACCACAGAATGAATAGGGAACCTACAGTAAAGTCCGGGGTCTTTCTGACTTTAATTCACTAATTCTCCATAACATTCTGGTAAAAAGTTTACAGGTTCAATATTCTGGCCATAAAATTAAGTTTCCATGAAGTCAAGAGATTTTCAATCAGCAAGATGGTATAGGGTAAAGTAGGAACTAGTTTTAAATGTGATTGCTCTCCACCTTGAGCCTACAATCTATTTAGGAAGACAAAATAGAGCCATTATCAATCATTCGCACGTGTACATTTCTCTCTGTGTTTAAACACATGACTTTTAAAAGCTGTTTTGTAGTCAGTCTTATGGTTGTATTACAATGTTAATCAATTTGGTATTCTTGATTATTTAGCATGGTTTCTTTTCTTTCGCTACCATATACAATGTCTATAAATACTTCATAGCATCTTGTTTACTCTTAGCAAGCACCTCTAATTTATTCCTTGGATAACTGATAACTGAAAAGCTGTGTCAAAAGATAAAAGCAATGATACATACTGCTAAAGGTTTTTCAGAAGGTTGCAACAATTTCCATCCCTAAGCAGTTCGACTGTTCTCTTTTAAAAGAAAACGGAAAGGAGGAAAAGGAAAAAAACCCTCTGTGAATATGATAGAAGAAAAGTGTGTCTTTAAATTTACTTGTACTTCATGCAAACATATATGAATACTACGGTAGCATTTAACTGACTTTATAGTCAACCTAGTTAACCAACCAGCACTTCGAAGGGCTTAGACACAAGCTTTCGAATTAGGGAGGTCGTGGAGCCCTCTGAGGATTTGAATAAATCTATAATCGCGTTTCCAGGAAAATGCATATACAAACAAATGTCGCCAACGATTTCTCTAACATTCATGAACTTTCTGTACAGAACCGCCCCTCCACCCAACTAAGAAGCGCTTCTCTAGTAGCCTATTTTACTGATCAATTTCCGGTTACAAAATGAAACAGACGTCCCAGTTCTCGGGCCATACAGCCCAAAATGAACATCAAAATCCCAGTTCAAAGCTTCCCAACCACCTAGCTCCGACCAGAGCATCTCTTGGGATCAAGTAAGGACCGCGCGGGGGCATTAATCTTTTATTGACGTCTCAAAGATGAAGCGTAGTATGAGAGAGAAATGACTAGGCATGTAAGTCTTGTGCCTCGGAGAAAACGAACACTTACGAGACATTTTCATGGCTGTAACCGATTTTGGCATTGTAGGCTCCGTTATCCAACACTAACGTCGTCATTTTAGCAAAAAAAAAAAAAATCAAAAAAACAAAAACAAAAAAAGGCGCCGTTTCTTTCTCTTGCCGGGCCTTCTTCTCACGTTGTTTTTTTTTTTTTTTTTTTCCGGGCAGTTTCTGGTTTGCGTGGGTGGAGCTTAAAGGCGCGCTTCCGGCTTCCCTTAGCAACGGAGGACGCCGGAAGTCAGAAACCACCCCGCTGCCCTGCTCATCTGCGAGAGTCAGTGCTAGGGTGCTCCAGCCTAACCCGTTTACGTCGCGGCGAGATCCACGAGTGGAAGCGGCTAAACGCTATCTCGCCCTTTGTGAATTTGTTCTTTACTTCACAGTTTGACTCGCTACTACAACTTTCTTCTAAGTTCTGTAGCGAACCAGGTGTGTGTGTGTGTGTGTGTATGTTCGGATAGAATTGTTCAAACAGTGACAATTATGTATAATAAAGTGCAAAAACATACTCAGCATGGTATTGGATATGAGATCTTTTCAGCCTCATTCCCTGCCATTGCCCATCCCACTGCAGGATCCTACTACCCTGAATTACAAATATGCTGTTCCGTCGACCGCCTTGCTTTTTTACTCACATTCACACACTTCCCCGTCTACTTGTTCATAAGGACCGAGCCCTGCATCTTTCTTATCAAAAAACTCTTCCCGACATTGGACATGCACGAGTACTTCTCCGTTCCCCTTCCTAAAATTAGGTGTTCCTCCTATGCGTTCCTGTAATGCTCTCGGCTAACTCCTTTTTTATCATAATGGACAAGACAATGAATTTTGGACTGGATCTGGACTCTGCCACAAAATAGCTGTGTAACCTTGGACAATGAAGATGATAATGAATAATACACGACAATTAATGCACATGGGTAAACTGTTCTAAGAGCTTTACATATGTTAACTAATTTAATCTTTACAATTTCTGAATGAGGTACTATTACTGATATCAAAGACATGGTTAAGAGTGTAGTCTCTGAATTCAAACGCCTAGCTCAAATTGGGGCTTTGCCACTAGATGGCCAGACAGATTATTTAACCTCCCTATGCCTTAGTTTTTTTCATCTGTATCATGGAATAATATTAACAGCACCCCCTTGCAGAATTTTTTATGAAGAGCAAATGATAAAAGTCAAGTACCTGGTAGTGGTTATAATCACCACCACCATCATCGTCCTCTTAACATATGATCATTCTCTGTTAACTTGTATACCTTTCAAACTCCTTGAAGTCAGGCACTCTATTCCATTGGTGTCGAAATCACTTTGTATCAAAAAAGTCACTGAATGTCCAAAATTATGTCAAATTTTAGTGACTTTATTTTCTCTAATATTCAATTGATAAGATCCCTTACTACAACCATGTAAATAATATTTTATAAATTTTATATCATAGATCAGCTGCCACCAATATCAGTTTCTTATCTTTTAAAATACACTCTTTCAGCCCTGGCTGGTGTGGCTCAGTGGATTGAGTGCTGGCCTGCAAACCGAAAGGTCACCTGTCGGATTCCCAGTCAGGGCACAGGCCTGATTGCAGGCCAGGTCCACAGCTGGGAGTGTGTGAGAGGCAACCCATCAATATATCTCTCACACATTAATGTTTCTCTCCCTCTCTTTCTCCCTCCCCTAACCTCTCTCTAAAAGTAAATAAGTAAAATCTTTAAAAAAATACATTCTTTCAACTTTGTCTCTCTTGGTTATCAGCCCTTTCACATTTAAGCTTTTCTTTTTGTTTTCCTTTACATGCTCCTTGATCACAATAATTTTTGTTATTGGCTTCAGCTATCACTAAATGCTGATAAATCTTAAAGCAGAATTTTCCCCCAGCTGTAACCTGAATGTTTCTGCACAGATACCCTGAGATAATCTCAAAGGCAGCAGAACCAAAACTGAATCTTTTCTCCAAAACTGCTTATTACATCCACATTACTTATCTCATTTAGTGGTATGCGCCAAGAGCCACAAAACGACCCAAGTTAGAAATCTCAACAACCCTCAACTACAATCCTTGACTTAATCTCTGGAATGAAAGATTAAGGTTCTGGAATGCACCTTTTTTCATCTCTACTGATACTGTCTTATCTCTCACCTGAAATAATGCCACTGTATCTTCAATGTCCATCCTGCCTCCTCGTCATGATCTATGCTCTGTACTGCCAGTATAATTATCAGCAAGTATTTTCTAAAGCAGAAATCCGATCATCCTCCCCAAATCCACCCTCCATACAAGTCTTCCATGGCTTGAAATTGCCTATGAAATAACGTGCGTGCATTTGCAATCTCACCCCCCTTCAATACATCTTATACTGGTAAATGTTTACCCACCAGGTCCCCAGGAACTAGAGCCCTGATTTATAAGGCTTGACCACTGTCTGTGGAACAAATACATTCACAACAGATAATGTCAAGTTATCTTGAAGTCACCAAACACTGAACACAGAATCAGGAAGACAGGCACACAGTTGGTCTCATAAGCCAGTATAAGCCAGCTTCAGCACAGACTCTTCAGTGAAAGCTCTGACACTATTTACCTTCACACTACACACTCTTCTCCCAGGTTTTACACTTGATCTTAGCCAAAAGGCCAAAAAGCTATCTCTCCTCCCAGGTTTTAGCACAAATAATCCCAAGTATGTAAGTTCTACTTTTCAGGTATATACTTCAACAATGTATAATTTTAAGAGTTAAAAACATGACTCTTCTATAAGTATGTAGTAAACATGTGCAACATACTTAAGTCAATATTAATAAGTGAATAGGTTTATACCCTATGTTGTTGGTTCTTACATTAATGATTTAATAAATCCCTGATGCATGTTCATTATATATTTGTATGATAGTCATGTTTTTAAGTTTTTTAAAATTTGATCATTAAATAGCAATTAACAAAAATGTAAATTAATTTAAAATGCTAAATTTATGGTGGTTTTGTGACATTGTGTGTTCTTTCAATCCAGGGAGCAAAATTAAAATTATTACCCTGAATTTTCTTACTAAAAAGGTACTATAACTCAATTATTAACCTGTGTGGTTCATCAAAACTTATTACTTTGAAAAAGGAATCTACATTTTGTTATAGTCAAAACATTAGGCCACTTTGCCATTTAGAAGCCATGAACTTGGACGCTTTTTGTCTTTTTTTGTCATCATGTTTCACCTGTCTGAAACATCCTGCCTAGTGAATTAATACCATTCTATTCTAGCATCTTGGATTCTCTAAGTACTTTAAAACTCACGACAACCTCATGAAGGTAAATAGCACCATGAGGCTCAGAGATTCTTTTCCTATGTGCTCATAGGGAAAAAAATCACATTCTTTCCTATGAGCACATACTTTTCTATGATCACATGCCTAAAAATCTACAGGGTTGGGTTTCAAATGCAAGTCTTTGACTTCAGAGACAGTTCTTTTTAACACATTAATTCTCATCTTTGAAATAATATTTTCACTGTAAATCTGTCTGACTTAACTAGATAGAAATGAATCATTCCCTCCCGTGTTCTCATTGTACCTTGTTTCTGTTTGCAATTATACTCATTATAATACCATTATTAAGAGCTTGAGATATACTAGGCCCTCACTGTATATGTATAATCTCATTTAATACCCACAAAACTCTGAGTTGGATACCATTACTCCAATAGTCCTAAATGGTAACTGCGGGTGAGAGATATAAATAACTTGCCCAAGTTTACACAGCTACAAAGTGGCTGAGCCAGCATTTGAACCAGTATAATGACAGAGTTCGAGATCTTAGCATTAGCAGTTTACCTCCCACACTAGGCTCTTAACTCTTTGATGGCAGGAAACACTTGTTTGTTTTTTTTATTGAGGCATCCCTAGTTATTTGAATAATGCCTGGTTCATGATAAGTTCCAAGTGAGTAAATAGTCAACCCATATATATCTGCTTTCCTTTCTTTGGAAAGGGACAGGTGTTGGACTATGTGGAAACTACCCACTCTCCCTGACACATACCCACACATCTTCCTGATACATCCCTCAGAGACAGTGTAATTTCTTTTCCTCTTCTAGAAATCACTGGATGGTCATTTTCACCTCTGAAAAGTGTTGGTTTAGAGTTGGGTGGGTTGGAGGTTCAGAGCTGTAATAGTTCTCCCTGCTGTTTCAACATTTTCCTTCCGTTTTACAAAAATGTTCAAGTAAAATTTTACATCTTTATTTCTTTAGATACAACAACCTAGTGAGGTAGGTAAGGCTGATATTATTAGCTCGTTTTATAAATGATTAAACTGAGGCTAAAAACAAGGAAATTATTTTCTCCAGGTTAACACAGCTAGAAAATACTAGAGCCAGGACTTGATTAGTCCTTTTACTTCCCAAGTCCTGGGCTCTATTAGGGCACGTTGTCAACTTTTACTTCCCTTAAGATTGGAATCACCAGATGAAACATTACAGGATTTAGCCAGGAAAGCAGGATATCTTAGCAAAGGAAAAGAAAATGAGACAAGAATATGGAGACAACTGAGTAGGTAAACAGAGCAAAGCAAGCAGAAAAGTTTGTGGAGCAAATTCTGAGGAAATGAGAAAAGAGAAGTAGGATGTGGTATGAAACTCAGTGATAGAGACAGGAAGAAGAACAGAGGTGGAGAGAGTGGATTAAAGCCCAGGAAGGTTTTGGGATCGCGAGTCAAAGCACCCTAAAGCCTCTGGGCAGCTGAGGACACTGCCCCAGTCCGGGACTAGCTTGGCAGGGAAGCACACTTTCCGCGCCTGCCCGGAAAGTGTGTTGCCCCGCCCCTCCCCGCGCTCGCCCCGCCCCTCCCCGCTCTTGCCCCGCCCCGAGCCTGTATCGCCCCCGCCCTCCCCCAGGTCTCTTAGGTGATGCTGCAGCCAAGATGGCGTCCGCGGTTACTGCGGCGGCGTGAGGGAGATGCTCCCGGTCCTCCGCGACAGAGGCGGCGGCTGTGGCCTCGGCCGGGGCCTCGGGTCTTTCCCGAGCGTGAGCGCTCAGGCGCCTCTCCTTCGGCCGGGTTAACCCGGACAAAGAGGAGACGGCCGGGAAGAGAGGAGGCAGTGAGGAACCGAGAGAGAGCGCGGAGCCTCCCGCCCCGGCACCATGGCTGGACTCATCAAAAAACAGATCCTGAAGCACCTCTCCAGGTCAGTGAGAGCCTCGGACGTGGGGGCCAGTCCGCCTCCGCCTGGCTGGCACCGGAGGCAGCCTGAAGCCTCGGGGACGGCGGGGACTGGCATCCGTGCGGGAGGCGACCCTTGGACTCCCCTCTCGGGTCGGAGCCCCGGCGCTCCTGCCGCGCCCGGGGTTGGCCTCCGGAGTGAGTCCCTGGACGGGTTCTTCCCCGGCCGGCTCGTGGAGGGCGGCCGGAGGAGGCGGCGGGCTAGGATCGCCCCCGCCACAGCTTGTGGGGGCGACCCGGGGACACCTTTGGGGCGGTCCGGGCGGTTAGTGGAGCTGGCCTGGCGTCACCTAGGTGCCTGGGGGTTGTGGTAGAATGAACGCGAGCTCGGCACTCGTCTCTACTCGGAGGAGAACCGTTCCGTTAACCGAGGGCGTCGGGCGCTGCGTGACCCGTGAGGCAGAAGCTTGTGTTCTCGGTGAAATGTGAACCTTGTTATTGTTCTGAATTCACCCCACCTCGCCGTTCGCGCTCCTGGGCATTAGAGGGTGTGACTGTTTGCACAGTTAGGATTTGTGTTAGGTAAATAAGCACAGTTCCTAGCTTTGGAAAGTTCTTTCTGGAGTCATTTTAGCCCCACGTCATTCTTGCAAAACAGTTTTTTTTGCTTTTTTTTTTTTTTGGTCTTAACCCGAGACCCATAAATTCAAAGTCAACATCTGTGGTGATAAACCCAAGACTTGTCGTTCTTTCCATTTCCTAACGCGGTTTTATTCAGAAACATGACTCAGTAAAGCTGGCAGTTTGTTGCTCCTGGCTTCCCCATATTTGTCTCAAGACACAGGCTAAATGTAGGATCTTGTTTCCAAGTTGTTAACAGCGAATCCAAAGCGCTTGGTTATGACCCTTTACTCTGTTATTTGTGAGTTAATGATTACTTTTAACTTATTGTAGGAAAAGACTTGGGTATAATGATATACTTGTGCAGCAATGACAATTCTTGATTTTACAGATCATTGTATACCACAGGCTATCTATTGGGGAACAAAATCAATATTTCTGTGATTCGGCACATATTTTCCTTATAATTTTGAATAAGATATAACAGTTTTTAAAATTAAAAAATTATAGTAGCATTTATGAATATGCATTTCTTAATAATTACCACCAATTAAAAAAGTTTCTTTTAAAATTGTACATACAGTCCATGTGAGTAACTTATTTTGGAAGTTTTTATCTTTACTTTTAATTTATTATTTAGGTAAGGTCTTACCTATCAGATGTCCTTCAGTCTTTGTTATACTATGTCCACAAGAATATTCCTACCTACAGAAAATGATTTGAGTGTCTATTTTCTCACTCTCCCAAGGATGGTAGCACAGGGTTCCATTCCAGATGTAAGGGAGGAAAGTTAGTTCAATCAGTGAGTGCCTTAGAGCATTAGAGTTTAATTCTCATGTAGAACAGTTGGGGACTCTTACAAATTAATAGCCAAGGTAATGGCTTACTTCACAAAATACACAATACCCATATATTTGGAATTTGTATGATTTCTAATATCTGTGTTGTAAATAGTAATGAGGATTTTTTTAAGGGATGAGCTTTTGAAACACTTAAGTTTTTATTTCATATTTCAAAACAACTCAGGTGACTGGGAGTATCAAATTTATATTCTTAGTTAATCTTACTGTTATTGCTGCCATCTTTGTGATGTTGTTTATAAATCTAAAGGATGGCAATAAATGAAACAAGGTGGTAAATAATAGTTCTTCAAGTAGGGATGAAGTTTTGAAATTACCTGGGTCAAGCTTAATTTTACAAATTAGTAATGAAGATGTCACTATATTGATGTGATCATCTGGAATACAACTTAATAAAGTTTAGCAGGAACTCCTTAAAACACATTACTTCCAATAGTAGACATTTCACATGGCCAGTGGATGCAACCCTGGCACTGTCTCCAAGGAGGTCTTCCTTACTTGACTGACCACACTTTTCTGTGTAGCATTCATGCTCGTCTGTCATGTATTTGGTGTCTGTCTTGCCCAGATTGTGGCTTCTTGGTCAAGGGCACATACAAGAGACAACCAATGAATGCATAAATAAGTGGAACAACAAAATCAATGTTTCCCTCCCTTCCTCTCTCTTTTTCTCTCTTCCCTCCCTTCTCCTTCCTTCCCCCTCTTCATCTCCCTTTCCCTCCTTCCTCACTCCCTCCTCATCTCTTTCTCCCTCTTTCTCTCTTTGCCTCCCTTTGCTTCTCTTCCCCTCTTCCTTCTTCTCTCTCTCTCCCTCTTTTCTCTCTCTAAAATCAATTAAAAAAACGTTTATTAATCCTTTCCCAAGGATATGTTTATTGATTTTGGGAGGAGAGAGAGAGACAGACAAACAGGCAGGGACATAGATGTGAGAGAGAAGTATTGATCAGTCGCCTCCCTTACACACCCCACTGTGCCCCCCACCAGAGGTCAAACGCGAAACCTTTTGGTGTACCAGGACAGTGCTTCCACCAACTGGGCCACCCGGCCAGGACAAAAGAAAAATGTATTTTTTTATATTCTCACCTGAGAGAGAGAGAAACACTGATTTTGTTGTTTCACGTATATGCATTTATTGGTTCTCTTTATGTGCCCTTGACCGGAAATCCACAACCTTGGTATATCAGGCTGATGCTCTAATCAACTGAGCACCTGGCCAAGGGCAGAAAAAAAACAAAACAAAACACAAATTTAGTTTCTGAATGAATGAAAGAGTGGCACTAATCACCTGACTCTCTCTCACATTGCTTTTTTCTTAACTTACGCAAGCCTCTAGGCCACCAATATTATTGAAGTTTACCTGTGGTTTTGAGGAAGCAGCGGGTAATTGAATCACTGAGTAAATGTGGTGTTTATGGTGTCCTGGCAAAAAGGACTAGGAAAAGGAACCAATAGGAGAAAGGGAATGCTTACTCTGAGCCTTGAGATTTAAGATTATAACCAAAACCAGCGTTACCTGGATGTAGGTGTATGAAAAGCCGACTTTGAGTAAATGCTGAACTATTTGAGTCTTTTAAATTGATATACTTGTTCCTTACCTAATTGTTTAATTTCTACCCCAAGCATGTCTTATATTGTTAATAAAATAAGTTTGAATACTTGGAGCTGATCTGAAACTAACAGGCATGGGGTGGGTGGAGGAAGGGAGAGATAGAGGAGACCATTTGTGTATGTGGTGGGGTGGGGGTTGGAGTTGTTACATTTTAGAGAAGTGAAACGGGATATCTTTGAAGGAGAAATTACCTCCATGTTTCATACTGTAATTGGCACAAAGTATGCTTTGGAATATTTCCTGGGAGTGTCTTTTTTCACAAGGGAATGGAAAGTTCTAAAGAAAAGTTATAATAAGCATCAGAAAGGAAATAAGAGCAGGGGCTATCTTTCAGCCCAAGGCCTCATTATCTTTTACTGTGTGTGTATATGGGAGTGCTTGAGCAAAGGTGAAGAGGGGGAAAATAGAAGCTGCAAGATGGGGTATATTTAAGTCAGCACCTGCAAAGGGGTAGGGAAAGTTCAGATACAAGTGCTTCCCCTTTCCCTTTAACTCAAGGCATACTGTAATGGGCACAAGGTTTATTGGGGGTGTGGGAGCTGGCAGGAGAGACATACACCACACGTGAGTGGAATCTTTGTTCTGTTTAAAGTAGTCGTTGTTAATCAGGGGTGATTTTGCCCTTCTGGGGAAATTGGCAATGTTTAGAGACATTTCTGAATGTCACAACAGGGGGGTGGTTAAGGGTACTGACATCTAGTAGTTAGAGGCCAGGGATGCTGCTAAACATCCTCCAGTGCACGGCACATTCCCCCACAGTAAAGAAGTACTTGGTCCAAATGTCAGTAGTTATGAGGTTGAAAAACTGGTTTAACATGTACACATGTGTGTCAGGTGATTGAACTAGGGTTACCGTGCTAGTAAAGGTTATTTTGTCTATATTAAACAACAACACCCTGCTCTGTTTAACTCAGGTAAAAAGGTAAATAAGGGGAAGGGTAGGAACTAGCCAGCTCCCAAAACCTGTTCGGAAGTGTTCTTGGATCCCAGCATTATTGACATTTCAACAAGATAATTCTTTGTTGTGAAAGGATGGTTTGTACATTGTAGAATGTTTAGCAATGTCTCTGATCTCCACCCGCTGGATGCCAGGAGCACCCCCACAGTCTTGACAATGAAGAATGTCCCCACGTGTTACTAGATGTTCCTTGGGGGCAAAATCTTTCCTGGTTGAGAACCACTGCTTTAGGGTTCTAGCTCATCTCTCTCAACTCTAAACTCGGATCTCTCCTGTCAAGTTTCAGATTCCTGGGAGAAAAAAATCTGTTTGGGCCAGTTCTATTTATCCATGGACCAATTGGCAATGGCAAAAGATAATGGGTACAGTAAAGATATGATCATGGGGAGAACTAGTATATTGAGTCAGGCTTGTTGTCTTTAATAGGTAATGATATAATTAGATGTCAGAGGCCATTTGCTGGGTTCAGGAAGTTGAACTTCATCCCAGGTGGTGGCTGCCAACAAAGAATTCCAGACCAGAGAATGATATGATCAGTAAAGATGCCTGGTTATCAGTTTGGTTTTTCAAGTCCAGGGTTCAAAATTGTCTGGCGTGGAAATACAGAGTCTGCAGGGGGGCTCTGATTAACTTAAATAGAAACATAATGTATTGGAAGATGTCAGTATCCCACAGGATTTATGAGTAGGTTAGAGAACCAGACTTGGAAAGGGACTGGATCCAGGCTAGCCTCAGGGATCTAGGTAGTAGAAACTGCCCAACACTTTCAATAAAATGTGTTCCCTAAACTGAGGGGAGGGAACAAATCGATAGTGTGGGGGAGCAGGGGAGGGGTCGCCTGAGAAAATTGCTGAATATTTGGAATATTTATTAAGGAGATTAGAAAGGGTTGAACACTTGGCAGGATTTGTGACTGGATGGCAAAGTAATAAGAGAGTTTAGATTGCCTCACAATGTATTGATGGGGTGGCTTGGATGGCAAAAGGGTGGGGGGAGGGAGGGAGGAAGGAAGGAAGGAAGGGAAGCAGGAAGCAAAGAAAGAAAGGAGGGAGGGAGGGAGGGAGGGGAGAGAAGGGCACCAACTGAGATAGCTTGGGAAGAAAAGGAAAGAACCATCCAAGGGTTGGAAATTTTATGTAGATGGAAGAGCAGTTGAACAAAACAAATGAGAGAACTGGAAAGATTGGAGGTTTTGTCTGAAAGTGTTATATTAAAGTTTAAGATTTTAGAGGTTGGGAGTCCTAGTTTAGTACACAGTGTTATCATAGAATTGAATTGCTGAAGAAGTTACAGTGCATATAGTTGGAGATGAATACTGTTAGGTGTATGATTGTTCCTATACTGGATATTCTTTTTTTTTTTAGATTTTATTTTAATTTATCTTTAGAGGGAGGGTAGGGAGAAAGAGGGAGAGAAACATCAATGTGCGTGAGATAACACCTCAGCTGGGAACCTGGCCTGTAACCCAGGCAAGTGCCCTGACTAGGAATTGAACCAGTGACCTTTCAGTTCGCAGGCCAGCACTCAATCCACTAAGCCATACCAGCCAGGGCTGGACATTCTTAAAAGGAAATACAACATAGATTATTAGACTGTCAAATTATTTACTCAAATGGTAATTTTATATTACTATCAATAGGCTAATTATTAACATCTACTTTTGTAGTAAAGCTCGATAAGTAATTTTTGAGATTTTATGTATACATGGTTTTGAGCACTTGGCATTAGAGTCACAAAAATGGGTAAGATACGGTCTCATCTGTTGAGAAGCTTTAGTGACTCCCATTATGGCATAAGAAGCATGAGTAGGATCGCTTACGTATAGAACTGTGCTGCCATTGAAATTTGTGAGGTTTGTTTCACTTGGAGTAGGCAGCTGGAAAAAAAGTGTTTAATGTTCCCTTTTAGGATTATAAATAAATTTACTTTTATAAATTTGGGGATTTTTAAAGTAACTTTTGGTTACTTACATTGACAGTGTTCTTTTAAAAATAATCTCCAATAACGTTTGACACTAGATATACTAATCATTTATTTAACAAATACTTGCTGAGTGCTACTTTGTACCACTTATTGGTCCAATTCCTAGGGCAAAAAAATCCCTGCCCTCACTGGAGTTACATTTAATTAGAGGATGCTTATAGTAAATAAATAAAACAAATAAGGGAAATACGTTGTATCAGTTTGTGGTAAGTGCTACTGAAAAAAAAAAAAGAAACAAAAGAGGATAGGCAGTACGTACACAGAGGCGTTGAGGATGGGGTTTGCAATTTCTAATCTGTTGATTCCAGAAGCCTTAATTGAGAAGGTGATATTTGAGAAGAGATCTGAAAGAGGTGGTAGAAGCAAATGAAGAGATGCAGAAGTGGAAGCTTGTTTGTTGTTTTTGATATATATAAGGGGTGTCCAACCTTTTGGCATCTCTGGGCCACACTGGAAGAAGGGTTGTCTTGGGCTACCCATTAAATACACAAACACTAACGAAAACTGATGAGCAAAAAAAGGTTCATGCATAATTTTCGTGGTATCTGCTACTGCCGATAAGCAAAAAAAATCCTCACATAATAACCCTAATTATGCAGTGGTCCTTTGGATAATCTTTTAAAATCATCAAACAGGTCCCAAGTTTGTGATAACTAATATAGAAAATGTATATATCTAAGTAATAAAACTTAGTAGTAAACGTAGTAATAAAACTAACTAATGTTTTAAGTAAAGGTATGATTTTGTGTTGGGCCGAATTCAAAGCCATCCTGGGCCACATGGGGACTGCAGGGCTGCAGGTTGGACACCCTTGATATATATCTAGGCCACTGATCCAGGTAAAGTGGAGAGAAGAATGGAGTGAGTGCAAGATGCGATCAAAGGCCAGATCTTTTGGGGCCTTGTAATGACTTGGCTTTTATGAGTGAGATTGGAATCCACTGGAAGGCTTGGAGCCAAGGATTACTCTGCAGCCATGTGGGAAATAAATAATAGGAGGGAAGGGCAGAAACAGGAACCCAATTAAAAGTGTTAACTATCTAGATGAGAAAGATATTGGGCTTAGGTGGATGCAGTGGAGTTGCTGAGATATCGTCAGGTTTTAGATGTATTTTTAAGGTAGAACCCCAGGATTTTACTGACAGATAAAATGTGATTGAGAGAGAAAGAGCAGTGGTGGCTGTCTCCAAAGTTTTTGACATAAGCAGCTGACAAGATGGAGTTGCTGTTCACTAAGTTGAAGACTGCAGGAGGAACAGGCTTATGGAAGAAGATCAAGGGTTAATTTGGATACCTTTTAAATATCTATGAAGATCCCTTTTATTTGTGAACTAATTTGCACTACATGTTTTAGTCTGGCAATAATGTCCATTTTTTTGTGTGTGGTTATCCTTTGGTGTTTGCAGTACAGAATGTTTATTTTGTTTATTTATTTGCTATTAAGTGCACTATCTGAAGCATCTGTAATCCAGTGGGTGCTTTGTTTCTTTGACATTAGTTTACAAATAAAACCAGATATTGATTCTTGCAGAAGTTACTTTCAGGAGATTGATTTGAAAACTTTAGGTGTAAAGCAGGTTGAATGCTTGGTCCATTGGCTGTTCTAATATCACCATTCTGATAATAGAATCAGAAGGGATTTGTTCCTGTCCATGAGAAGAGGGTGATTATTAAATGTCGAGATGTGTCACTTGCCTAAGGTTAAAGTTTGACAGGTAGTGTTGAGTGGTTAAGTCACTGATTCAGCACCCTTTTAATTTGATTTTTCTGTGCTGCCTGCTGAGGCTATTGTTCCCACCTAATGGCTTGATTTTCTTGTACTCAATTTTCAGCATTTCCCTTATTACTCTTGCAATATTTCACCATCTTGCTGCAGTAGTCCTTAGGAGATTCTTTTATTACTTGGGAATCCTTTGACACAGCAGTTCTTTGAAGTTGTGGAAGCTTATTTCTCCATTTATTTCTTACTTGCATAATCTTTTTTGCAATATTACTTTTTGCAATATTGCACTTTACCTTATTACTGCAGTTCCAGTGTAAACATTTCCTTAATAAGTTGATCTCTTACCAGTTATATATCTTTTAATTATGCATTTTACATTATTTAGGGTGAGTAATTTAATATTTCTATTTAATATTGGTATTTAATCAGTTGATATTAGTGGCTGGAGCTCACTCATATTTAATGTAAGATACAAGTAGAAGACTTAATGACTATTTCCATGAGTGAAATATGAACAGTTATGTGAAGACCATGTTGAGAGGTGAAGGAAATACGATTCAGGATATATAATTTATTGTTTGTTTGATTTTTCAGGCAACAGACTTACTACTGGTTTGTCTGATAATTCACTCACTGGTTTTGAGACTTCTCCCAGACAAAATGAATGTAGTGTAGAAATTGTGCATTCTTCAGGGTCTGGCACAAGTAATGTCCCCTTTTTGTTACAAAATCTTTTATCACAAAATCACAAGCATGTAATTCGGTAATATAACAACATCACACTGAAGCACACCGTATGACATTTCAGGTGAAATGTTCAAATTGCCGTCCATCTTGTGCAAGACTTTCCCGTGCCCTACCAACCACACTCAAGCAGGCGTTACTTCTGCTGCACCCTGTATATTCGTCTGTCCTATGAGATGTTGTTTTATATAGCTCTTTTTCTACCCAGAAAACCATTGAAGAGAGGGCTACCTGATGACTTTTGACACTGCTAGCCTAGCATCAAGTGTGGTTTTCCTCTACTGATGTCTATTTGTAAATCTTTTGTAATTTCATTGTTAGGAATTAATACTTAGGGATAAATGTAGTAATACTAGAAAAGCAGAGGTTTAAAATTTTGTAAAACTATGTTTTTAAATACAAAATTGCAGTTTCTCCTCGAAATTTTTCTTTGGCTGTGATGCTTTATATATAAATGACATGTGGTATAAAAAGGGGCATCCGTGTAAGATTTATCTTATCTTTAAGAAAATTGTAAATATCTTCATTGATAAGTCATTCATTTATTTTTTTTTCTACCAGTACTTAAAGAAGGTTCTATAAGACATATAAATAACATTAAGAGCTAGAAATGTCTTCTGGAAACAATATGGTGGGTGAGTAAATAGAATTTAAGATAGCATCTCAGAAAATTGTAAAGCAATAACAAAATAAAAGCACATAAATGACAGTTTAGTGATATAAAAATGGATGGTTACTAAATCTATTTTGTCTGACTGCAGCATGCATACCAAGGGAATATTTAAGGAGAGTATTTAGAGACCTTCAGGATGACTGAGGTCCTCCAAATTCGGCTGCAACTTTGTGTTTCACTGTTTTCCAATACTACACTCCCCCACCCTTGCCCTCTTCACCCATCTTCTGTTTTATTTTCTGTAGTCACATTGTCTGCATCCTTTCATGACAGCGTGTCCTCTCAGGCTTCATTTTACTTCTGCATCTTCCATAGGCAACTTTAAGTAGACTAGTCTTTACTGGTCATCTTCATTCGAAGATTTTTAGCTCTTAAAATACATTGTTTGCTTTATTGAAACAAAAGCTTCATATTTGTTAGTAGAGCAGATTGTTATCTCCTTAAGGGCAGAATCACCCTCATAGGCTCTGAATTCTGAGGACAGTGACTGTCCTTGTCTTGTTCGCCATTGTACGTGTAACAGCTGCCGTAGTCCTGTGGTACATAGTAGTTGTTCAGAAATGTATTTAGCTGACTGGAGAAATAAATTTATACTTCACTGGCCTTTCTTGAATACACAGAGCATGAATTGGCTGCCCTGAATCCATTTTTGGCTGGTTTAAAAGTTGATTCATATCCACAAAATGTAGATTAAAGTTTTTTTTCCTGATAAATACTGTACTTCTCCAATTCACTTTTGAGTATTCAGATGTAGTTTATTGCTGGATTTCTCTTTGGTTTTTGGGTTACTTTTCATAGGTAATTTTGCTCTAGTATTTTCTATGATGAAATGGGGATTATATGTTTCACTGGGCTTTTTGACAGTTAATTTGACAATTTGTATTTGTAGATTGCATGTCTTTTAGACTGCTTGTCCTAATTGGCTTCATTTAATGCTGAATTATATAGTTCCATCCTTGTATAACTTCTGTATAAGCTACCTCATCTTTGTTAATTAGCATTTTTAATATAAAACATTAAAAATACTTACTAATTTGGTAGAGTAGTAGTAATTCCAGTGGTAGGGAGAATGAAGAAATCATAAATGGTTAATTTATCATATATAAATTTTAGCAGTGTTTGTTTTAGTTAATCCAGTGTGAAATACGAATATTTTTAAAAAGTGAATCACAGCTAAATATTTTTATCATATCATTCCTTTCCTCTCCCCTCCCTTAAACTTGCTCCCTTCTGTGTCCCCCGTGTACCCATTACCTGCAGTGATCCCTGCTGGCTGAGGTGGCGATTGGTGTGCTGTGAATTTCCTAATCACCCAAATGAGTACCAGAGGAGTCTAAGAGACCCTGGCAACTGACTACTTGCTTTCATCAGGAATAGGGACCTTTTGTCTGAAATTTCCTGCCCTCAGGTAATACTTCTATTCCCCGTGGTTTTGTTTTCTTTCTGTAAATGCGAGCACTTGTGCCCCTCTTAAAGATACTTAGAGAATAATTTCTAATTCTTATTGTTTTAGTCAGATACCAATTTCATTTTTTTTTAAAAAACCATGTAGCTACAGGCTTGTGCAATTCCTGTCTTACAGTATGTTTTCTATAATATGTAAGGTTTGGCAATGCACTTACACTTTCTGATGTCAAGAGAAGAGTTTTATAATTTAGAGTAAGATACTTGGAAATAGTAATTAGCTTTTGATCTATTCTTTAATGGGTAAGGGTTCATAATCTAATACAATTAATGAGGAATGAAGGCTCTTGTGATAAAGAGGATGTTTTGATCATTTCTCTCACTGAAGGGCTTAAGTGTTTATTTTGTGTACTTAATGTTAATTATAATCTTTATTAAGGGAGTTGAAGTAACTTTCATGGACAGCAGTGAAAATAGGATTCGTTTTTGAAAAATGTAAAAGCTCCCCAACCCCATTCTTTTCCTTTCTTCTCCGCTGCCCCTTTTAAAAATTCATTTATCAGGGAAAGCAATTATGTCATAAAACCAGATTCATGTGGAAATGGCATTGAATATCTTTCAATTTAGGATGCTATGAAAAACCTAGAAACTCAGTATCGTCGAACACTTCTAATGCTTGGCAAATGTATCCACATAAATACTTGGAATCTCTTCTAAAAGCCTAGTAAGAAATTGATAATTAAAGAATAACTATGAGTGGAATTGTGCAACACATTACATACTTACCTTAGGAGTAATGGGACAGGTGATTAACGCATTGGTCATATGTTAGCTAGCAATTGTATAGGTATGGTGACGGAAGAATTGTTTTTCAATATTCTTGTCTGCCATGATTCCATTTGGATATCTGGATCTCTACCAGAATTGCTAAAGGAGAGATGCCATGCTTTAACCTTAGGTTGATCTTTAGTGAAACCTTTGAGATTCTCTCTGGGATATTGATAGTTAAGGACTTGTTGTTTATAATGTTGTTCAAGGATGGTTCTGATTTTATGTATATCTCTAGCAGATCCTCTAGGACCTTTCTTCTGAAGTATAGTCATAACTGTAATCCTGTGCTTTTTCTGGATTATACATCCTGAACACCTTTTTTGGCCTGGTTTGTACCTAGCCAATTGAAGATAAGGTGTTATGATTTTATCCTCAGTTTAAACCACAGCTATTCATGAGTTTATTCAAGTCTCCTGCCAAGTTTAATTCCTTGGTGATTTCTTTACCTCCTCATTTTAATCAATTCTGATTTCTTTTCATTTAAATAACTCTTGAATTTATGTTTTTTATCCTGAACCTAGCACAGTCAACAACATTGCACAAAGTAGATATCAACAATATTTGAATATCTCTGTTGTCACTACCCAGATATAACTCATAATGTCTTGCATCAGTTGTTGCATCTAAGTATTCTTGTTTCCTTCTGGCCTCATACTTTGTTCCATCCTTGGCACTGTTACCAGAGAGACCTTTCTAAGATGCAAATCTTACTTAATTTCTGGGTAAGAATCTTTTAATGGCTCATGTTTAAGATTTTTTTTAAAGTTTGTTAATAACAGTAGAATATTTTCTCCAGAAAAAAATTAAAGTAGAACTTCACTGCATTGCAAAATAGATAAAAGTAGAGCTCCTGTAATTGAGTCAGTAATTAGAGGGGTCAGCTGTCATATCCTTTCCATTTTCATTTCTTCTCCCACCTGGGTTGAATCATGAGCAGTCTTTGGCACTGTGGGAACTAAATACTAAGGTGTAGGTTGAAACCCACATTTCTTCACCTGGAATAACAAAAGTTCTTCATGACTTTAGTCCATGAAAGATGGCTGTAGTCCATCTTTCAGGGCCTCTCATCTTTTTCCAAACTACCAGATGCCTTGTACTTCATCTTTGACTACTTTATGTGAACCTGTAACCTTGAACGTGCTGCTGCTTTGCTTGAAATGTCTTCTTCCACCCTATTCACTTTACTCTTACTTGTAAAAACTCAAGTGCTCTCTCCTCCTTAAAGCCTTCCCAAAGCAGTATTCTTTTTACCATAATTGCTCACCTCTTCCCTTGTGCCTCAATCCCATCCTTTTCTCATTTTGTTGAGAATAGGGTTATCTGACACACAGACCTGGCACATTGTAAGAACTTAATGTACCACAGTGATTTATTTGTGTGCTTATATCTCTAATGATAAACTTTGAGGTCTTTAAAAGAAGTAATTTTGTCTTATTTATCTAAGTTACCCAAGAACCTAATCAGTGCTTAGTTTTTGTCACGAAGGATGTATGTTTACTTATGTCAGATCTTTCAATGTTTCAACAAAATTCAGAAGCTCAGATTTCAATATAAGTTCCACTCATTTTAAATGTTCACCACAAATTCAGGTTTTTAAAAGCACTATGTAAGCCAGAAAAAATATATCTGTGGGTAAAAACGTAGCTCACAGGCTGCCAGTTTTCAGCCTCTTTCATTCTTTAAATGTTCTTGTGGAAAAACTGGTTAGACAAGATTGGTTGATTTTCTTTACATGCATATTACAAAAATAACTAAGCCAAACAAACTCTGTAAATTGAGAATGTTCAAAAAAGGGTAATTTATTATGCTGTACCTCCCTCGATCCTTGTTCCATTAGTGCTGTAGATTTCATTAAAAAATAATAACATTTATGTCTTAAATATTTAATAAGCCTCACCAATTGACATTGAGGATGAAAATTGCAATATACCCCCTAATGCCTAGTAAATATTCAGTTGCACTGAAATTTGATCAGTATGATAATGGAATGGTAATTGATCCTAAATACCATTTATGTTAAAATTGTACAAATTTGATTATATAGTTTGTACAATTGTACTGCCTTGCAGTAACCTTGAGCAGTTGATTTAACCTCTCTGGGCTTCCCATTCTCTACTATAAAATGAGAATTTTGGATTAGAGGAACTTTTTAGGTACTCAAATTACTTGACATTTTTTGCTAGTATGAAGGCTACTGATGGCTTTATTCATTTTTTGTAACTTAGTTTAAAGTCATTTCTAATCTCTTTAGATGACAAATGCAATGATGTAGTTTTCAAAAATCCATGGTTCATTTACCTTAGAAATTCTTATTCCTTTGTAAATTATTGTGTTAGTTTATTCTTTTTTATTAAGAAGTATATGTATACAGATGTGTGTGTGTGTGTGTATCAAGGTGTACTCATGATAAATTACTCTTTTCTGAGCATTCCCAACACCCAATATACAGAGTTTGTTTGGCTTAATTATTTTTGTGATATGCAAGTAAAGAAAATCAACCGATCTTGTATAACCAGCTTTACTGAAGTATAATTGCTTTATATGCAGTCAGCTACAGATATTTAAGGTGTAGAATTTGATGAAATTTTGATGCACCCTCAGGTTTTCTCATGTGCCTTGGTAATCTTCCTTCTCTCCTGCTTTGTCTTTTATTATTATGTAATATATTTTATTTCACTTAGTTTGCATTTTCCAGAATTTATATAAATGAATGATATAGTTACTTTACTTTTCTAACCTTTTTCCCCCAGCATAAATACTTTAGAATGAATCTATTTTGGTTTTATGCATTTTATGTTATTGCTGCATGTATTCCATTGTGGATTTGCCGCAGCTTGTTGACCCATTTCACCTGTTGGTGGTCACTTGGGTTTTTTCCAGTTTTTAGCTTTTATAATAAAGCTGCTATGAACATTCCTGTATAAGACTTTGTGAGGAACTACAAAGTCTGTCTAGAAGGTATCCAGCCATGTAATATGAAAAATAGAGACATTTATTGAAGAAGACAAGTTACAAGAAACATTGTACATAGGACAAAGATAACTCAGTCTCCCTCAGGTCTTGAGACCTCACACAGTTTTCCCAGTCTCCATCAGATGCCCTGACATGTGTTCCTGAATTTCATCAACAGTTTGAAATCTCTTCCCTTTCAAAGATGATTTTAGTTTTGGGAAAAGCCAGAAGTCACAGGGGACCAAATCCAGGCTGTAGGAGGGCTAAGTCACCTGGGTGATTTGATGTTTTGCCAGAAATCTCTGAATGGCTGAGATGCATGAGTGGGCATTATTGTCATGATGAAGCTACCAGTCACCAGTTGCCCATAGCTGCAGCCTTTGGAATCACCCGAACAGTTTCTGCAGAGGAATGTTTAAGCTAACGCAAAATTCGATGCACATTCGTTGCTCTACTCAGTCATGCGACAGCCACACAGGACACATGCTCACTCAATGGCGTCTACCGCCCCCATTGACTAGTAGGGTGAAGTTGTCATTGTTCACACATGCACATTCCAGCCCTCTCTCCTCGGTTGCCAGGTTACATCGATGTTGCACAAACCATTCTCGTTATATTAACAATGGTTGGGCTTTTTCCAGACATACCTGGTATACTTTTCATTTCTCTTGGGTAAATAACTAGTAGAATGGTTGGGTTATATGTGGGTGATGTATAACTTTTCAAGAAACTACTAAACAGCTTTCCAGAGTGGCTCCAAAGTATACATTTTATATTCTCACCAGCAAGTGTGTGAGAATTCCACTTGCTTCATATCTTTACCAATACTCAGCATGGTCAGACTTTTTAATTTTACCCATTTTAGTGGGTAAGTAGTGGTAGCTTATTGTGGTTTTTAATTTGCAGTTCCCTATCGGCACTGATGGTGTGCATCTTTATGTGTGCATATCTGTCATCAGTATGTCCTTTTTGGTTTGAAGGTCTGTTTAAATCTTTTGCCAGTTTATCAATAGTTTGCATTGTTTCTGAGTTCTAAGAGTTCTTTTTGCATGCAGATTCAAGTCCTTTTTCAAACAGGTTTTATAAATACATGGTCCTGGTCTGTGGCTTGTCCTTTAGTAACAGTGTGTTCTGATGGGCTCAGTTTTTAATTTTGATAAAGTACATTTTATCGATTTTTTCTTTTATTATTTGTGTATTCTGTTGCATTAAAGAAATTTTTGCTGAGCTCAAGATCCACCCAGATTTTCTCCTATAATTTCTTAGAGAAATTTTACAGTTTCAGTGTTTAGAGTTCAGTCTGTGATCCATTTAGGATTGGTTTTTTGTTTATGGAGTGAACTGTCTAGGTTCCTTTTTTTAACATATGGCTATCCAGTTGTTTGATCGCAATTTATTGTGATCAGTTTATTGAAATACTATCTTTTTTTCATTGAATTACTTCTGCACCTTTGTTGAAAATTAGCTGACAAAAAATTTGGGTCTATTTCAGGACTCTACTTTGTTCCAGTGATCACAAGTCTTCTTTTTTTAATATTTTATATACTTATTTTTAGAAAGAGGGGAATGAAGGGAGAAAGTGAGGGAGAGAAACATCGATGTATGAGAGAAACACGGATTGGTTGCCTCTCACATGCCCCAGACTGGGGACTTGGCCTGAAAACCAGGCATGTACCCTGGCTTGGAATTGAACCGGCAATCTTAAGGTTCGCAGGCCGGTGCTTAATCCACTGTGCCACACCAGCCAGGGCAGGTCACAACTCTTAAAATTGGTGGTACAAGGCCTCCAACTCTGATATATTAAGTCTTCGGCATTTTCATATAAACTGTAGATCATGTTGCCATTTCTTCCAAAAGCCTTCTGGGTGTTTGCTTGGAATCTATAAATCTATTTGGGGAGATTGGACATCTTAATATTAAGTATTCTGATCTACATATATGTTTTATTTCTCTGTGTCCTCTCTATTACTCTCAGCAACATTTTGTTGCTTTCAGTATATAGGTCTTGTGTACCTTTTGTCAGATTTATCCCTACAAATTTCATACTTGTTATGATAATGTAAATGGTACTTTAAAATTTCAGTTTCCAACCCTGACCTGTGTGGCTCAGTTGGTTGGATGTCATCCTGCAAACTGAAAGGTTGCTGGTTCAGTTCCCAGTCAGGGCACATGCCTGGGTTGTGTGTTTGGTCCCTGGGTGGGGCCTGTACAGGAGGCAGCCGATCGATGTTTCTCTTCTTCTCTTTCTCCCTCCTTTTCTCCTCTCTCTAAAAATAAATAAATAAAATCTTTAAAAAATACTCAGTTTCCAATTGTTTGTTGCTAGGATATGGAGATACAATTGATATTTTTATTGCACTAATCTTTTATTGAGTGGAATTTACATACACCTTCCGTATACAGCTAAATGATTTTTTAAAATAAGATATTTAATTTAGAATACTTTTCTATAAATCTAACATTACTTCTTACATATTGTTTGTTAACTGTGGGTCATAGGTTGCCTTGTGGAATTAGCGTAGTAGGTTGTGATCACCACTTGAAAAAACTGCAGTAGAGTAGAAAATGTCAAATTGTATTAAACTATTGCTTTGTGAAATTTTTTCAATTATATGTGTATTAGATTGTAACTTTCGTAGCATATTTCTTGACGCAGCTCATGTAAAAAAATTGGAAAATAAGTAATTCGCTTTTGAGGCATAGAGTAGGGCAAGAAAGCAGCTAGCCCTAAGAGGAGGGTGCCAGATTAGAGGAAGTATAGATTGGGTAAAGAAAGTGGTGTTGGGTGAGGGAGAAACATAATGGGTTTCTTTAGAAAAGCTTTCTTTTTCTTAGTTTTAATTGGAGGTATATTTAGGCTGCCTGATGAAGCCCACAGACTGTGAAAGGATATAATTAGTCCAGATTAATAACTTAATGTTCCTAGCCAAAGGACTTGGCAGTCTATCATTTTGGGAAGCCTCTCCAAGAACATCCTCTGTTGTAAGACTTGAACATGTGGCCATAAGGTACTTTTCTCTTCGAGAAATACTGTTTTGAATAAAATCAAGCAGAAGCTGTTAAATTTGCTTACGCAAAGGTACTGCTTCTTATAATATGTCTTCATATACAATGAAAAGTTAATCCTTGTAAGGGCACACATTTTGAGATACTAGCTAGTGCTTTCAATTACTTTTTCGTTTCAAGGGTGTTTTGAGTTGGGCCCAGTTGGGGAGAATGGAACGTGATAGGGAAGTATCTTTACAGTACCTTTAAGTTCTGAAATGTTGGATCTGTGTTTCTCTGTCAAATGCACTCTTTTATTATTTGTCATCCTGATCCTGTGGTAGTGTTTTAGTTTCAACTCTTGCAGGAAAGAATCTGACTGAACAGCCTAGAAACCTTGTCAGCCTCTAGGTCAATCAGCTGTAATCAAGGAAGTCTGTTATAATGTCTTAGATTTGCACCTTTTGCCTATGTCCATAGTGTTTCTCTGAGAATTGGAATCACTGGTAGCTAGCTGGGTAGCCACCCTAACAAGTGTTTGTTTACTAATAACAAGTTAATTTAATTTAGTTACTATTAAAAGTCAAATTATGGTATTGAAATAATTTCTGGATGGTTAAAATTCTTTTTCTTTAAGGCATTGGTTCTTAGCCTTTTAGGTGTCTAAAAACCCCTTTTGAAAATACAGCAAAATACCCTGAACCCCTTGATGGCCATCCCCAAACTTCAGATTGAGTGCCTATTAAGTTTTTTAATTAAATAATTTAACATGCATTATTAAGTTCTCTGTAAAATCTGGCTGTTCATGCTATAGCATGAAATATAAAATGGGAGTGATTATTTCTAATTACAACTATTACTTTAGAAAACATTATCAAGTAGCAGAGCCAGTTCTTAAGTTTAGAAAAGTAGTAGGTGTTGATGTGAATCTCTAACATCATACACAGCAGTAGGAACTGTAAACAATTTCAGGACAAGGTGGATTAAGAAATTCATTCTATGAACGCAAAGAGGTAAGTGTGGAAGAAGGTCAGAAAAGGGTTTTTATAAACTATGTTCTAAGATTCTTTTGAGCTCTATTCTATGATTTTACCCTCAAATATTATTTTTAACCTGGAGATGGTTCACTTCACAAATCTGTTTCAGGTTTCTTTAGCAAATAACAAACCTGTATGATCTTTGTTTTTATGATGTAGCTGTAAGGTGAATCTAATGAAAGGTGAAATAAACCATGACTAAAATTTATAGTAACATCAGGTACAAAATTTATACTGTTGATTTATGGTTTACTGCCTACTTAGTGTTTAATCAGGTCAAAATATTTTTTTTAGAAAATTATGATCACTGGTTATGTAATGGCTCTTTATTGTTGATAGTCCTATTTAACCTTTATCTCCATATTAGTAAGAGCTAACACTGAGTTTTCCTGTGTGGTGGGGATAGTTCCTAGCATTTTAAGTGTTGCAACTCAGTTAATGCTCAAAATAACTCTATGAGGCCGGTACAATTACTAGTCCCACTTTACAGATGAGGAAACTGAGGCATAGAGAGGTTAAGTAGTTAGTGGTATTTTTCTTCTTGCAGGCTGTGATTCTTGACTTTTCTCGACATAATGTATTTATGCTGTGTTCCATTAAGCGAATTATAAACCTTGAGTATATGGACTTACTTTTTTTGCCCTAAATGTTTATTTAGCACAGTTCTTTGCACATAATTTAGGCTCTAATAATTATATATTAATTGAAAATTGTATAATATAAGTCAAAACCATTCTTTCTATTTGCCTGGAAATTTTAGTTAGCTATTGTTGTTGTTAATAGTAAGTATATTTTCATGTATTGTGTGTAATTAATGAAGATTTTGGATAAAATGGAAGCCTGTTTTTATGTTTTTTAATTGTTACATTATTAAAAATATGGGAAAGTTAACCAATAAAATATATATATTCACAATGAAATTTATTTCATATAATACTAATGTTAGAATAAAGGTCATACTTATTTTAAAACCTCTTTGCATGCCACAAGGCAGCAGTCCCCAACCTTTTTGGCACCAGGGACTGGTTTCGTAGAAGACAGTTTTTCCATGCACCGGGGTGGAGGAGATGGTTTCTGGATGATTCAAGCGCAGGACATTCAAGCTCACCTCCTGCTGTGCTGCCTGGTTCCTGACAGGCCCTGACTGGTACTGGGGATCCCTGCCATAATGTACATAGCAGTGAAACAGTAGTGTATGTTCTGGATTTTAAAAATATCAGTAAGAGTCGTGCCATTTTTATCTTTATTATGTGGTATGACGTTCTTCTGTGCAGTTGTTACAACTTTGGTATATTCAGGTCAATCAGCTTTCTCTTTAACTTTGTTTTGAGTCCTTGTTAACATCTACTTGGGTTTTACATAGATTTCATACTTCTATTCTTCTCCCCACCATCTCCACCAAATAAAATAATTATTCAGTGTTTAATATATTAACCTAGATTTCTAACAAAGGTAAGCTTTAAAATGTTTATATGACTTTTTATGGCTTTAAATGATTCTTTAATGAGCTGAAATGGTTTAGTTCAGATATCATTTATTCTCTTTAGGATCAGGGCTAGTGTTATAACACTCCTCAATTATAATATTTAGAAGAGTAATACAATTATCTGAAGACTTCAAATGGCAATTTAGCCTGAAGTGCCTGTAGCAACACTTGGAAAAAGCATAGGTAGACACGTCTTTCTTTCATGCCTTAATGCTCTTTTATGAGTATTTGTCCCTTTGTTTGCCTAGTATACAATTAATGAAAGTCTGCTTTTCCATATCAATGAAATTATAACAAATGTGGCTAAAGAGCCATTCTGTTTCTGATGTTAGAAGCATAATTATATTAATAAATGATTTGGAAACATTTGTGTAAAACTGAGATGCATGTAAATTAAGGTCTGACATGAATAATAGAAGATAAATAATTTGATATATACCCTACCTGCCTACCCAATATAAGACACCAGCCTTTTAACAGCTGTGGATGTGACAGTTACCAATATATTTTTAGCTTCCTATTTAACGTATTTTAATTTAAAAATATGATAAAAGATGAGCAATATTAATATAAGATAGTTTCAAGATTAGCTTCATAGCTCAGCCATTTAAAAATCCTGTTTGGATAAGCATGACCTTTTGATATGGTTCCAGTTAAAAACTATAATTAGTGTGTTCATAATTTAATCTAAATAGAGGGAAAGAGAAAGAGAACTCAGTTGAACATCTGTTTTGTACCAGATACTTTATGTATTATATTTAATCCTCACTAAAATCTTTTGTGGTTGCTATTATTTTTCCCATTTGATAGATGAGTAAATTGAGCTCGAGAGTTATCACGATAAGTAGCTAAACTAGAATTCAGACCTGTTTGACTTTAAAGCCCATGCTCTTTGCAGATGTTATCCCTTTGTTATGAACTAATTTGAAGATAGGATTTCTTGTGAATAACATATCTTAATCTTTCTTTCACTTTTCACTCTTGCCAAACCTGTCTTTTTGGGTTTCTGTCGAACTTTTGTCTTTATAAAAGTGATAAATGCTCAGTATACATTTAAACATGCAGAAAGTATGAAAATGAATAAATCTAAAATTTCACCAACTGTAGGTACCCTTGATATTTGAGTTTTTATAATGCATTTTTTGAAGACTATTTATTTATTTATTTTTAGACAGAGGGGAAGGGAGAAAGAGAGGGAAAGAAACATCAATGTGTGGTTGCCTCCCACACACCCCCAATTGGGGACCTGGCCCGCATCCCAGGCCCTGGCTGGGAATCGAACCAGCACCACTCTGGTTTGCAGACCTGTGCTCAATCCACTCAGCCACACCAGCCAGGGCTATAATGCATTTTTAATACAATTGAAATCACAGGGTATAACTTTAAACCTTGAATTTTTACCAGATATTATAATGTAAACATTTCTTTGGCAAAATATATTACGTGATATGTATATAGCATAATGTATCAAAATTAAAAGGCGTACTCCCTTTTGGACATTTAGCTCCTTTTACTTTTTTCCCTTTGTAAATATTGAGGTGAACATTCTTGTACATACTAATCAAGATGTTGCCTGATTTCTCCAGTAACCACCTCCCTCCACATGCACATTTACACATCCACACAATCCATCCTGCTCAACACTAAAGATACAGTCAAATGTTGTGTTCATGAGCTAACTCAGATTAGTCTTTGTCCTCTGTCTGTCCTTCCTTTCTTCGTGCTTTTTTCTTTTTCCCATTAGTATGGTTATAGTTTTTTGAAATACAGTTAGGGTCATTTGTTTAAGTTTGCTTTCAGTTTTAGGTATTTCCCCTCTTCTCATTCTTTATCATTTTATTTTATTTTTTACATATATAGAGTACTAACATGCTTTCCAAAGCCAAAACTATTCAAAGCCAACACTTCCTCTTGTGCACTTTTTCTGCTGTCTCCTAATCAAGGATTGTCTGTCCTCCTGGTACCATCAGTACTAGGGGTTTTTTTTTTGTTTGTTTGCTACTGCATCATTGTCATCAGCATACAAGCCTCACCTTAAAACAAAACAATCCCTGTCTGGTGTGGCTAACCGGATTGAGTGCTGGCCTGTGAACCAGAGCTTGATTGATTACATATGGGAATATTCCAATGGATGACAGAAACACTGTTACTTTCTATAAGAGAACTACAGACAAGAGAGAGAAAAACAAAAAAAGTAATAAAATCATGTTGAAAAACATGAATTAAAGTAGAGCCTGCCACTGTGGTTTAGGGTTTCTTAGTGCTACTACATTTTTAGTGCTCTTGTATATTTGCAAGAATGACTCTAGCATAACTGACACTAAAATAAATGTCAATGTATATTCTCTTTCAGATTTACCAAAAATTTATCTCCTGACAAGATAAATCTAAGTACCCTTAAAGGAGAAGGTGAACTGAAGAATTTGGAGTTGGATGAAGAGGTGCTCCAGAATATGTTGGATTTGCCAACATGGCTTGCTATCAACAAAGTTTTTTGTAATAAAGCTTCTATTAGGGTGAGACTGATATCTGTGAAAAGCATTTTCTGGTTTTTATTTTTTAATTTCATTCCTATCTTTTAAAGTAAATATTTTGTTTTAGGTAATTCTATAAAAAGCATTTTTATTAATATAGTTTAAAAAGACAAATACCTTTGTCTAAATAATTACATGAATAAATTACAAATTTAGTCATATACTAATATATTAGTTCTTTATAAATTTTAATGTTCACTTAAAATTTAATGTTATTAACACTTAAATAAATTTATTGGTAATTTATTAATAAAGTAATTGGTTAAATTTGGCACATTGAAACTTTTTAATAGGATTTGCTGTCAAATGCAACATTTTAAATTTGTGTTTATTTTAAATGAAGATATTTAAAAATTATTATTATTACTTATTAAAAGTTATTCCTACTTGCTTTGACACTAATCATATCACTTCTTGCTCTTAAAGACTAGACTTGGTTTGGCCCTGGCTAGGTAACTCATTTGGGTAGAGCGTCATCCAAGGTTGTGGGTTCAGTCCTGGGTCAGGGCACGTATAAGGATCAACTAATGAATGCATAAATAAATGAAACAACAAAAACCGATGTTTCTCTCTCTCTAGAAATCAACAAAATTATACATTTAAAAGCCATAGTTTAAATGGCTTAGTTTGAAAGTCTGCTTAGTAGAAATAGTGAATACTAATTTGTTTCATAAAGTTAAAATTGGGCACCAAAAGAAAAGATTGTGGGAAAAGGATAGCCTCTTTCAATTTTTTGTTCTATCCTTCATAAACCTAAGTATCTGTAAGGATATGATATTTTAGTGCAGATTATGTTTGAATATTATTTACTTGATATTGCCTACATTTTATAGCCTCATTTTTGTACTTACCATGAATATTTTCAAAAAGATTGGTCAGAATTCCAGAATTTAAAAAATTGTTAAAATGAACAAAGTACTAATTGTGCTTTGTTGGGAAGTCTTAGCTAAAATTCTGAAATTAAAATGTGTTTTAAGGACTGGGAAGGGAAGATATTTAAGGCAACCTGAAATTTTTACTTAAAAAGATGACTAAGAAAATATGACTAGTCGTTTATGTAATACAGGTACATTTAATTTTAAGAGTATGCATGAATTGCTTATTTAATATTTTGCAATTTAAGAAATAAGTCATCTGATACAATTTGGTATGTTTATCACTATATTAAAAAAGAAACTGTGTTGCTTACTCTTTTACATTTTTTTAATGCTTTGTTTTAAAGCAAAAACTTTTTTTTTTTAGATCCCATGGACAAAACTGAAAACACATCCCATCTGTTTGGTGAGTTCTGAATTGCCTCAGAAATAAACATTTATGTAAGCATATGATCTAACTACTCCTTTAATATTAATGTACCCTGGGATTAGAAACTGCATTTCTGTAAAATCTCAGCAGTATATGGCTACTTCTTAGAGTTTTTCTCTCATACCCCTATAATACAACTTTTCTACCAGATAGCGCCTTGAGAAAGGACTAAGCACATTGTTTTCTATTTTGCTACTTGGCTTTTTAGGCCTTCAGAGAGACATTTAAAATGGCTCTGCCCATTTACTGTTTACTTTGCTCATAAAAAAATGAAAGTCAGTATGGTCTTAAATAATGTACATAAAATAAAAAATAAAATATCTAATTGTTTGCTTCTTAAATGTATTTTTATTAGTCCCTAGATAAAGTAATAATGGAAATGAGTACATGTGAAGAACCACGAAATCCTAATGGCCCATCACCAATTGCAACTGCTTCAGGACAGAGGTAAGCTACTTCCATTAACCTGTATGACTGGCAAAGGGAAATTTTTCCTATAGTCATCTCTATTATCTGCAATAATGTAACATAAAACCTCTTCCATCAAACATTTTAGCATTTTAGTATGTATGTTACAAAAGTAGCAGAATTGATTTTTAACCTCTTTTATTTATCTTGCTTTTCTTGATATTTAAATGGTAATTATCAACCAAAGGCAGAGCAGTAGCAGAAAATGAAAGCAGAAGAGCTTAGGCATACTGTAAATCAAATGCATGTCATTTATTCTACGCATTGATAGAGAGTTAAATTGATGCCTAAAAAATTATAGACCTTTTAGATTGCTCTAAAAATTATTAAAGAATGCTCCCAAATTAGATTTTGATAGCCAAGTCAGATGCTAATAAAGTAGGAACATGACCCATTTTGCAAAGTCTTGAAAAGTTAGAGTAGTTCTTGAAAAATAGATCTTTAAAAAATACTGTTTATTTTTGCATTCAGTGTGTTTAGATCTTGTGCTATACATCATTTCCTTAAGGCAGGATTTTGCAGCATTTTAAATTGTGCAGTTATCCATGTAAAATGTTCACATAGGTTTACCGTGATTGGTACCTCCTCCAGTTGTACAGCTGGGCAACCCTGAGCATTTATAGTATTCTAGGTACAGAGTAAAGCCAGTGATAATACTCTTCTTGAGGATGAAGATACACATACACGCACTTCACACACTTACACCATCCTCTTTCACCAAGGTTGAACCACCTTACACCAGTGTATTCTATCAGATGCACAGTTTATATTTGCATTGCAGGTAATAGTGACTAAGAGCTTCCATGTGAACTTCTTTGTAGTTTTTGCATTGTCCAGCAATTTGTGATTTTAATGTATATTTTCGGTTTGATAGAGTAGATTAGAGCAGTTGGTCTTTAAATTAGCTAGAGTCAAAAAAAATTAGAAAGTAGAGATGTTTATAAGATTATTGAAAGCGAAAAAGATCAGGAAAATTGCTATTAATGAAAGATTTATTTTAATTAGATATGGCAGAAATTAGATATTTTGTCAGTGTGTGCTAAATGTAGTTGATAGTGTTCTTCCTAGTTCACATTTTATAGTATTGATAAGCTTTATATTCTGGCTTTGTAATTATATGATGGCAATCCTTGTACTTTGATGCACAGCAGTATGGTTAATCTATTTCCACGTTTTTCACACTTGCTTGATTGTAACAGTCAGGGTGTTTACTAAGTCTACAGAGTCTTTTAAGCTCTTTTTTTTTGAAATTATGATTCATTAGGTTTATAATGGTTGGCAAGAAGGTGAATATGGGCCCTTACCAGGTAGCTCAGTTGGTTAGAGCATTTGTCCTGACATGCCAGGGTTGTGGGTTTGAGCCCTGGTCAGAGCACATACAAGAATCAACCAATGAATTCATAAGTAAGTGGAACAACAAATCAATGTGTTTTTTTTTTCTCTCTCTCTAAAAAAAAAAGGAATACAAATATGTATTTTTTATAATTATTTAGAGTCATGCAACTTAGGGAAACACTGGTCTATTTGAGTTTGTTTTTAGCTAAAAGATTAAAATAGAGGGAAACTAATAAGTAATAGGCTTAGAAGAAACTTAATTGTAAACAGGAATTTTACCTTTAAGTTATAATGGATGACATAACCGAAAACATGTAGACTCAGTCATTGATACTGGCATCACCCTACTGATGGTAAGTCCTGGAAAACAGTTGTAACACTTTTTAATGTGCATACAGTAGAACAGATAGGGATGGATAGTCTAAAGGGTATTCCTGTAAAATTATTTCAGAAATATTCTTCCCACTCCAGGAATATTTCTACCTAAGTGACTGGTAATTGTCCTTAGAATCAAAGCACCTCCTCTTTAGGATGCTGATGAGTTCTTACTCTTTGATTCTCTAAACCCAAGGTAGATGGTCACCTCTTTTCATAACAAAACTACATCAGGCAAGCCAAGAACTATATAAATTATTACGCATATACTGTTTCACTTAAGAACCACAACTGCCTTTTCAAATACGTATTATTTTCATTTTACAAATGAGGAAACAGGCTCATAGACTTTCAATAGTGTTAATATACTACTGATAATACTGTAAATAATAGTTATATTTTTATGAAGTATCAGAAAGGATGGACTATTTGGTTAATATGCATTACTTCACGCAATCTACAGATAACCTACAAAGTATTACCTGATTTAAAAGATAACTCAGGCCCTGGATGGGTAGTTCAGTTGGTTGGAGTATTGTCCTGATATACCAAGGTTGTGGGTTCGATTCCCATTCAGGGTACATGCTAGGAGCAGCCAATGAGTGCATGGGTAGTGGAATACAGACTGATGTTTCTCTCTCTCTCAAATCAATGAATAAAGAATTCTCAAAATACATCACAAAAAGATAAGTTATATGAGGCTTAAAAAGGTTAAGTGATTTACTTATTTAATAAGGTAGTAAATCAAAAAACATAGCAGCAGATATACTGGAGGCATGTACATGCTCCATACGATGGCGGGTTCATTTTTATTCATGTTGGCTTTGAAGTGTGTGAGAGCAAGCCTAGTGGAGGTATGTGGTAGACATTTGAATTTTACAGTCTGAAGTGAGAGATTTGGACAGAGACATAGATTTAGGAATAATGGTCATATTGATGACGACTGAAGTAATGTTCCAGTTGGGCGAACTTTCACCACCCCTTCTGCCAAAATACATTGATAATGTATATTCCAGTTATACTGCACTATTCATCATTCTCAAAATATAACTTCTGCTTTTCTACTGATATCTATGCCTTTACTCATGCTTTTTCCTATTCCAAGATTTCCCTTCCTTCCCATCACTCCCCGTGGAAAGTTCATTTTCTAGATATATTTCTCCCTAATTATAAGCAGTTTCTTCCTCTACTAAGTATGCTGATGATTTCTTTCAAAAAACACCTAATTACTGATAGCCTCATGTTTCAGTTACTAGGATCTTTTTTTTCCTCCCCAACCTAACTTGTGCAACCTATAATGCCATAACTGTTTTGATTTTCCTTATGTTGCGGTGTTGTTCACATAGTAGATGCACGATAAATACTTGTTAAATAGAATTAGAGAATGTGAACTTTCTCTTACCTTATTCCTGAATTACAAGATTATATTCCAACTGGACTGTGTATCCTTCTTTGTGTCAAGAATTTAGCTCTCTCATTTATGTTATAGACGCCAATTGTCTAGACTAATGCTTTTTGAGAAACTGATTATAAAAATTTAATTTGTGGAATGACCTCCAGTTTTAAAAATTGTTCATCATTTTGAGAAGACCATTTTTATAACTTACATGTAACCAGGCTACGCTATTAACAAAAAATTGTTTTTAAAAACAAAATTAATAATACTATGGTAGTTTGTATAATTGTGTGAGAATATTAATACATAATTTTTCTTTAAATGATATTTTTGGGGTTTTAGCACATTATATTTTGTTTTGCTTTACTTTTCCAGTGAATACGGTTTTGCTGAAAAAGTAGTTGAGGGAATTACTGTGTCTGTAAATTCCATTGCCATCCGCATCGGAGCAAAAGCCTTCAATGCATCCTTTGAACTGTCCCAGTTACGGATCTACAGTGTAAATGCAAACTGGGAACATGGAGATTTAAGATTTACTCGTATTCAAGATCCACAGAGAGGAGAGGTAAAGATTTTTTTCTTTGTTTGAAAACTATTTTAGTCACTGATAAATAAAAGATAGTTAAAATAATTACTTTGGTTACCTGCATTTGCATACTACTAGATGTACTCTTGCCTTTTAACTGTATTTTTCTCTGTTTTATTCTTAATCATTATTAAATGTATGTATATAATGTTTTTATTGTAATCTTTCAACTTACAGAGTTGAAATAAGTCATATTTTAACTTTATAGCTACTCAGAATTGAATTTTACATTTATAAAACTAAAATATGTCATTTAAATTCTTGGTCACATGATTCAGATACTCTGTACTTCATATTAAAATTAAATTACTTAGAATAAAAGCATTAACAACTTTACAGGTGATGAATATAATTATGAGAATGTGTTACTGAATTTGTTGGAAGTAGACAATTTTTAAAAAAGTCATAGTGGCTTTATCCAGAATGTCATATGAAAATTAGTGAAAAGGTACATTTTTTTAAATCTACATTTTTCTTGTGCAAGTGAAGTTAATCTCTGTGTTCTCTTTAGGTTTTGACATTTAAAGAAATAAATTGGCAGATGATTCGAATAGAGGCAGATGCTACCCAAAGTTCACAACTTGAAATTATGTGTGCTCCTGTTCGATTAATAACCAACCAATCAAAAATCAGAGTCACACTTAAAAGAAGAGTAAGTTAGCAGGGTTTGCTTTTTGATTCATGTGATAACTGTTGAAATTGACAGGAAATTTAAAATAATTTTTAGGCAAACATTGGCATATTAAAGCAGTGCAAAAACAAAGGAAATATAGTAGCTTAAGCAATATTTGAAGAAACATACTAGAATATTAAACTTTTCAGTCCTCTAGATTTAGTATTTAGATTTTTATTTTTTATGATTCAATAGATTTCTCAGTTGCCAGATAGCTGTTGAATATTATAGTTTTACAATTTTATTTCTACTATTGAATCACTTAGGAGTGGGTAAACTTTAGTAACCAAAACTACTAGCTTTAGAAGGTTATTAAGGTATGACTGGTAATTAAGATAAATACAGAGGATAGGTACTTAAGGATGTCAGAGGTGAGAGTTTACTATGGATTGTGATGAAATTTAATGACAGAGTAGTGACTTATTTTAACCATGACTTAAAGTCTCAACAACATGTTTTGTATCACTAGGACACAAATTACTGTAATAAATTAAATTGGAAAAAATATTTTTAGAATATGTGGTTTTAAAGTAGCATTTCAGTTTTTAATTAATGTTAATGCCCCTTTTAGCTACTAGAATCAGTTGAATTAACACTGGTAGTTAAATGATTTATTAGTTATAAATACAGTCAAATCATATAAGTACTTATACCTATATTCCTTTTACCTGTTTATGTACAGAAATTTGTCAGTGTTTTTTTACCGCTGTATCACCAATACTAGGAGATATTCTTTCTTTGCTTTTGGAACTCATTAAATATTTGGTGAATGAAGGAAGGATCCATATTAATTCCATTCAAAACTTAAATTTTTTTTAATAACAAGTGTATTATAAGTTTTATTTCTTGGCCTAATGTTATGAATCATTTTTTTTGACAGTTAAAAGACTGCAATGTCATTGCAACAAAGTTAGTTCTAATATTGGATGACTTATTATGGGTTTTAACGGATTCTCAGTTGAAGGCTATGGTACAATATGCAAAGTCTCTTAGTGAAGCAATAGAAAAATCAACAGAACAAAGGAAGAGTATGGCTCCTGAACCTGCACAGGTAAGCTGTTAACAGGAAAAAACAAAACCTTTACATGTAAATGGTTTAAAAATCAGAATGGATAGTTGTTTTCTTTATGTGAAATAGATTGTAATACTCTGAGTCCAAGAGTCTCCTTATGTATCTTGTTACATACTTTTACATACTTGATACCTACATGAAAACATATTAATTGTATTTCTAGCTGTATAGTTCTTATTTGTTTGGAGGTCTGTATTAGGCACTAGAGTTAATGATAACAAAAATACTTGATATCTCCTTTCAGGAAGTTAAAAATATACAATTTTCAAATTATTAAAGTAAAGACAAAAGGAAAAAAACCCCTGGGGAGTGATAGTGCAGGGTGCAGTGTGAGAATTGATAGAGCAGAAATCGAAGACCCTGGGGAATCGCTGCAGTTGGGCACAAAACCGTAGACTTGTCTGACGGCTGGTGCACAGATGGGGGAGATAAAATGACCACTTTCTTAAAGTCAGAAGCTGTCCCTGTTTTGTCTGAAGAGTGAAAGTTTTTCTAGAAATCTTTCCCAGTACTAAATTCTGAGAATTTAACATGAACATGTTTGTAGAAGGGATGTTGAAAATCCCACTGTGTAGTGTCTTTAGATAATTTTATAAAAAGTACAGTTGCATTTTTACATTAAATGTCAGTCGAAAATGAATCAGGAGGCTTTGCCAGACTTGAATGACAAAGATGTATTCAGGGATCTTAAATAAATTGCAAGTTGAGAAACAGTACCAGGCAGTGCCTAGAGTGTTCAGAAGCAAAGAGAGAAGTTGAGAGTTTTTATAGTAAAAAAACATACTTGAGAAGAACCAGTTCTCCCTTCTTAGCTTCTGGGTTGGTCAAAAAAGGTAATCTTTGAGATGCCAGGTGGTCTGGACAATGAAAGTCTTTCCTAAGTATGTCAGGTGGATAATGGATACATTCGGTCCTAAGTTCTTCAGATTGTTATCTGTAGGATTTATGGCATTGACCCACAGCTGAAAAGTTTGAGAGTTTAAGGCATCTGGCTAGTTCAACTAAGATAAAATAATTTCCTCATGGTTCTGCTCACTCTGATTTAATTAATTTTGTTAGCTGACTATAGTGACTCTGTTTTGTTTCTTTAATCTTCCTCACTACTCTCAGTAAAAACATAGGTGTTATTGTGAAATCTTACTTCTGTGAAACTACAGTACTTCTTTGGAAACTGAGTAACGTATTACAGATTTATAGCTTTGTGATTTGGCTTGTATGTCAGAATGGCATCCATTTAGGCTTTCCTGTGTCTATCAGATTGGCATGATTTATAGCCTGCCTCCTTTGTCCTAAGGTGCAGGGCTAGACACTGGGTATATAAAAATGAATATTATCTGACCCTGCCCTGAAGGATCTCAGATGTAACTCAAACCAGATCATTGCAGTTTAACACAAACGCTAGAGTGCAGAATTAAAAAGGGGTGAGGCACAGAAGTTCTAGTCAGCTGCTTGCAGAGTTTGGAAAGGTTTCACTAAGGATAATGAAATTAAGTCTTAAAATACGTAGATGTTTATAGGTGCGGGAAAGGGTATTTCAGATGAGGAGAAGGAATCTGCAGAAGTGTGGTGATGTTAAAGAGCATGATAAAGCTAAGGAGTTTGGTGTTACTAGAGCAGCGTTTTCGAAAGTGAGGTACATGTGCCAGTGGAATATATGACAACTGTCCAGGTTTTAAGAAATCGAGTACCGCATCTTCCATTTTGATGTGTACTCTTTCTTAAACTTGGTCTGCCTGAGAATGTTTTTATGTTAAGATGTCAGACTGATTCTCCCTTTCCACAATTACTCTTACCCTGTTTTGCAATGAAAGGCATTTTTCTTATTCTCATTCTTGCTGTAATAAATTTGTCCAGCAAAACAAAACAAAACAAAACAAAACAGCCTCTGGAAACAACACAGGCAGTTTGAAGTATTACTATCCTTATCCGAAGTGAATGACCAGGGATAAAATAACAAGTTAGGTGATTTCCAGTTGTTCACTTTCAACACATTTGAAGGAAGATCTAATACATGTCAGTTTTTAGGTTATTAAAAGTAATTTTTCATAATCATTTTGTGAGTCCTAGAATGTAACTTGAAGGAGTTGAAAGAATAATGTTACATTGCTAAAACAAAACTCACTTTATTCCAGTCTACCTGTTTATGTGATCCAAGTTTTTCAGAGCTTTTCACCATAAAAACAGATAGGTAGAGAATTGATGGTAAGCCCTGTATCATTCTACCAGTAATATTTATTCAATAAAATTTCATCATAATTCTCTGGGGTAATCTAATTTTAAAAGTTCGATGAGCAGAACACTGGACTGTAGCAACAAATAGATCTTTTCTGGGCAGGTAGTCTGGATTTAGCAGAAGAGTGTGGTTACTAAACATGACATGTGTTTTATGTTGAAGAATTTGGAATTTTTCCTATAGCCGTGTTGCAGCTCATGGAAGTTTTTAAATAGGAAAGGCTAGTCAAATATGGCATGGTGGTACTATAGAGAATGGACAGAAAAAGAGATAGCTAGTGTCAGAGGAGGGGTGGACTTGAACCTCTGTAATGGTTTTAAAGAAGAAATACAAGTGAAATCGGTGAGAGTAGCAGAGTCTTGCATCAGTTGAGGACTTTTCAAATCAAAATTGGTAGTTCCATTAGCCAATAATGGGAATGCAGAGAAAGAAGCACATTTGATTGATTAAGGGAGGTAAAGCTAAGAAAAGTAATGAGTTCTTTTTTGGAGTTGAAAAACAATTGAAGAAGTACAGGAGGTAATATTTTACAATTTTTCCATCATAGACATAAACAGTGATCTCATAAGTCTTGCAGTGAAGATTTAAATAGCTTAAGATGTCATTAATGGACATAGTAGTTGGAATTACAGAACAGACAAAGTGCTATGTTACCATAGCTCTTGTTTATACAATGTGTAGGTATGTTTATATAAAATAGAATATAGATGAGGAAACTAGATAAAGATACAGATTAGGAAACTAGGAAGAAGCATAAAATTCTATAATCTTACCATCATAACAAAATAAATGTTAGCATTTTGAGGTATTTTCTTACAGATTTTTCTGCCTAGGCATCTGCGTTTTTCCCCTAATTTCAGCAAAGATGTAGTAAGTGGATATATACAGTGTTCTTCCATGTTGTTAGTCTTTGTAATTACTGTTTTTTTTGTCTCTCCGTAATACTTCATAGATTAACTTCAGCATTCACATTGCCATAGAGTTTCTTCCTTGGGTTGTGGTTGTCGAATCACTACTTTGGGCAGAATGAAGAATGCCTGATTATTTGAAGTATCAGGAGAATGGATTAGAGAGTGAAGTAGTTACAGCTCAGCTTTACAATTTGAGAGCCAGCTCTTAACATAAATATTTGCTTATCTTTATCCTTTCCTTCTGTAAGAGAGAAAGAGGACTACATTCAGAATTATTAACCACAAAGCAGAAGAGTTTATCATGACCTGCTTTTTTCCCCACAGAGAACATCCAAACTCCTGAATCTAGCACAGTGTTAAGAAAGGGGTTTGTAGAGAGACAAATGTTTATTTTTTTCATTTGTATCAGTATTTATCTTGATGAATGATAGAGAAAACATGATTAAAAGAAATACAGGAGAGTATTTGCTTTCAAAATAGTATTATCATAGATACAAATACTAGTCTGTTAATGTTTTAAAGTAGATAGGGAAAAACATAAGAATGGTTTTTCTGATGGAAATGAGTTTAACAATTAATTAATCAAAAGTTTTACTTGAGCCCCTGGTATTATATTTTGTTTTTTAATTATATTTTATTGATTGTGCTATGTTTGTCCTGATATTTCCCCTTTTGCCCTACCTCCACCCAGCACCCCCCCTCCACTCCATCAGGCAATTCCCCACACCATTGTTCATGCCCATGGGTTGTGCATATCAGTTCTTTGGCTACTCCATTTCCTATGCTGTACATCCCCATGACTATTCTGTAACTTCTTATTTGTACTTCTTAATATCCTCACCTCCTCACCCATTCCACCACACCCCAGTCCCACCTGGCAACCATCAAAACGCTGTCTATATCCATGATTCCGTCTCGTCTCTTCTTGTTTGCTTAGTTTGTTTAGTTTGTTTTTTAGATTCAATTGTTGATAGATTTGTATTCATTGCCATTTTATTGTTCATAGTTTTTATCTTCTTCTTTTTCTTGAATAAGTCCCTTTCACATTTCATATAATAATGGTCTGATGCTTTAGTTTTTTCTTGTCTGGGAAGCTCTTTATCTGCCCTGAGATTCTAAATGATAGCTTTGCTCTGTAGAGCAGTCTCCACTGTAGGTCCCTGCTTTTCATGACTGAATATTTCTTGCCAATCCCTTCTAGCTGGCAAAGTTTCTTTTGAGAAATCAGCTGACAGTCTTATGGGAACCCCCCTGTAGGTAACTACTATTTTTCTCTTGCTGCTTTTAAGATTCTTTCTTTTAACTTTAACCTTTGGCATTTTAATTACGATGTCTCTTAGAGTGGGCCTGTTTGTGTCCATCTTGTTTGGGACTGTCTGTGTTGAGCCTCTAGTATTAATGGCTTTCCAACTACATTTCATCTTTTCTTTAATTACTATAAGCTACAGTTACTTTCACGGAGATTTTTATTTACTGAATATACTTTGAAATTCTTTTGCAGTGTGATCATTGTTCTTAATAGATACGTGTAAATATATAGAAACACAGAATATATACTTTAATTTTCCATAAATAACTATACTTTTTATTAATGAGTTCTTAATTAGAAAATTTTTGATATTTTTAACAAAATATTTGGTCTTTATTTTGTTTATTATTACCAAAGTTTCATGTAGAGTTCTTAGGCTAATGTATCAGGTCATCAGATTATGTATGCAGAATTATTTTAGGCTATTAAGAGGTTCACATATATGTCTGTCCACATACTTTACTAGTATTCTATGCTTTTGCTCTTTGAGGAGAAAGGAATTTGAACTTAATTCTGTTATAAGTCTCTTCTGCTTTCTAGCTTCTTTAGATATCCAAGTTCAAAGGATGTACCACACCTTGTAAGAGGCACCAGAGTACTTACAGTACTAAATAATGTCATGAGCACTTTTATAAAGAAGTGATTATTTCCGTAGGATATATAATAATGTGTGCAGCTGATGTATACAGGGCTCATATTTGTTTTCTCTAATATATTTAAAAATCTTTAAATAAGCTGCCTTTGATAGTTAATAAGTACATTTTCTAAAACAAGAAGGGCTATAAATATGTAAATATAGCTATTCAGATATTTACCAAAACATAATTGGTTTCATATTCAAATTTTAAATAGTTTTCAAGTTTTAGTTTTATTCATATATAATTAAGAAAATATTTAAGGAAAATTGAGTTATTGATATAAAAGAAAATATATTAGCATATTTTTTTCACTTTATTTTTAAAACTTTTTAAGTTTCATTGTTTGGGAAATTTCAAGCATTTATCTTGCAGAGATAATGCAGTTTTGAATCTTTTAGAGCTCTACAGCAGCCCCGTCTACACAGCAAGTGAAGACACCACAGACTTCAAATGCTCCTGATCTAAATGACGCAATTGTGAAACTATTCAATGACTTTGATGTTAAAGAAACCTCCCATCATTTAGTGATTTCTCATCTAGATCTACACATATGTGATGATATTCATGCTAAAGAAAAAGGTAATTAAAGCTGCTTATTTTAAACTATTTTGTTTTTTCTAGAATTTACTGTAAAACTGGATTGTTTATCATATGTAACATGTAGTACTGTCAGATAACTGGTTATAATTTTATCATTCACAAGAGATGCATGCCTGAAAGGCATAATGTTAAACGTTATAGATTGCAGTACGTAATGCAAGCTCCATAGAGACAGTGCTGGGGCAGGTGTGAGCTGGACCAGCACTGAGCAACTCTGCTTCCTGTGGCAAAGTAGTTAAACATGGGCAAAGGGGAGCCTAAAAGCCGAGAGGCGAAATGCCATCATATGCTTTCTTTGTGCAAACTCGCCTGTAGGAGCACAAGAAGTAGCATCCAGATGCTTCAGTCAGCTTCTCAGAGTTTTCTAAGAAGGATTCATAGAGCTGGAAGACCATGTGTACTAAAGAGAAAAACATTTGAAGACATGGCAGAGGTGGACAAGGCCTGTTATGAAAGAAAAAGGAAAACTTACATCTCTCCTAAAAGGGAAATAAAAAGGAAGCTCAAGGATCCCAATGTAACCAAGAGGCCTTCTTCAGCCTTTTTGTTGTTTTGTTCTGAGTATCGCCCCAAAATGAAAGGAGAGCATTGGGCTTATCCGTCTGTCCGTGATGCTGTGAAGAAGCTGGGAGATGTGGAATTACACTGCTGCAGGTGATCAGCAGCCTGCTGAGATGAAGGTGGCTAAGCTAAACGAGAAATACGAAAAGGATATCGCTGCTTACCAAGGTGAAGGAAAACCTGATGCTGCAAGAAGGGACTTTTCAAGGCTGAAAAAAGCAAGAAAAAGAAGAAAGAAGAGGAATACAGGGAAGATCAAGAGGAGGAGGAAGATGAAGAAGATGATGATGATGAGTTGGTTTTAGCACAGTTTTTTTTCCTTATTTATAAAGCATTTAACCCCCCTCCACACAATTCACTCCTTTCAAAGAAAAAAATTGAAATAGGCTGTGTAAGATTTGTTTTTAAACTGTACAATGTCTTTTTCTGTATAGTTAACATACTACTGAATGTGTCTAGATACCATATGGTGGTATTTACAGTAGCCACTAACCTTGCTTGGTACAGATGGGGGTTGCAAATTGGCATGATATTTAAAGTAGGTTCTTATGGTACACATCACAAATTAGTTATATATGGGGATGGTAGATTTCTCATTTTCAATTGTTTCTGGTGCAGCTTATATGGAATGTTTGTTGACTGAATACCACTCTGTAATGGCAAAAAAAAAGTTACAACTATTTTGTTGATATTATGAATACATCTAAGTAAATACAGGTTTTTTTAATTGAAAAAAATTATGTATTGATATGACATTTTATTTTGCTTTAATAAGTTAGTAATTAAGTACAATAAATTGTTGGCTATCGATGCCAATAAAATTAGATTAAAAAATCAAAGACTGAGTATATGACATCCTTGGAGAATGATGGAATATTAAACTTGTGTTTGAATTAACTTTTCTATAATTTTGAGACTGTCTATAAGTGAAATTATTGTGCATACTCAGTTTATAATTTGCACTTGTGTTTTCAGCGTGGTGGTTGTAGTTTTCTGATCCCGAGTGCATGTAAACACAGTTGTGGAGCTGTTTAACATTTCCTGTGTCTTCTCCTCCCAGTACTCTACAGTTTCATTAGGATGCTAAATTTCAGCTAAGAAGTTTTTTTTTCTTCTTTTCTCTTAGCTTTTGTTTCTTTAATTTTTTATTATTAAATACTTTTGAATTTTGTTGTTGTTCAAGTAGTTTTCTGCCTTTCCCCCCCACCCTTCCCCACCACCCCGTGCCATCTCCACCTCCCTCCCCTGTTTCCATCCCCCCCTTGTTTTTGTCTATGTGTCCTTTATAGTTGTTTCTATAAACCCTCCACCCTTCCTCCCCCATTATCCCCTCTCCTCTCCCCTCTTCTTATTGTCAGTTGGTTCTTAATTTCAATGTCTCTCGTTATATTTTGCTTGCTTGTTTGTTTTATTGATTAGGTTCCAGTTAAAGGTGAGATCATATGGTATTTGTCTTTCACCGCCTGGTGCCTGGCTTATTTCACTTAGCATAATACTCTCCAGTTCCATCTATGCTGTGGCAAAGCGTAGGAGCTCCTTTCTTTCTGCTGCGTGGAATTCCATTATGTAAATGTACCATAGTTTTTTGATCCATTCATTTACTGATGGGCACTTACGTTGCTTCTAGCACGTAGCTGTTGTAAATTGTGTGCTATGAACATTGGGTGTATAGGTTCTTTTGGATTGGTGTTTCAGGTTTCTTAGGATATAATCCCAGCAGTGGAATTGTCAGGTCCAAAGTCAGTTACAATTTTAGTTTTCTGAGGAAATTTCATACTGTTTTTGATAGTGGTTGTACTAGTCTACAATCCCTCCAGCAGTGCCCTAGGATTCCCTTTTTTCCACAACCTCTCCAACACTTGTTGTTTTGTTCCTTTGTTAATGATGGCCGTTCTGACTGGTGTGAAGTGGAATCTCACTGTGGTTTTAATTTGCATCTCTCTGATAGCTAGCAATGCTGAGCATCTTTTCATATGTCTCTGGGTCCTCTGTATGTCCTCCTTGGAGAAGTGTCTGTTCAAGTTCTTATTTAGTAGACAAAGGTAACAGGGTAGCAGGAAGCTGTTCTTGGTCACTTTGAAAACCTGTGCTCCTCTAATCTAAATTCTAGGGTATTTCTCTGTCAGAGAGTGTCCCTGTCCCTGGTCTATAAGTGTGGGAAGGGTTCAGTAGGTGGTCCTATCTCTAGACAGGCTCTCAGATTTTGGTGAGCATGAGGATCAAGCTGAGGATTTTTTTAAAAATGGAGTTATTTGACCTGTGTTCCTCAGACCTAAATCAGAATCTCAGCTATGGAAATTGTTGCTCTGGAGCAAAAGAGAAATAAAAATAAGAGAAAGAACTCATGGACAGGGACAACAGTGTAGTGATTACTGGGGGGAGGAGGATGGAGGAAGTGGAGGAAGATAAAAACAGAAAAATAAAAGAAAAGAAAAAGAAAATTGTTGCTCTGGACTTTTAAAGCTGAGAGAGTGAATATTGAGACTGATCCTGGATAATTAGCAGTAGAAGTTATCTTGCCTTCATCGTATAAGGCTACCAGATCAAAAGGCAGAGCATAAAAGGTGAGGAAGATTTGGCATATGGAGAAGGTTCATTGTCCTTCCTTTGTTCACCTTTGTGTCATTTGGCAGAGTTGGTGATTTGGACGGAAAATCTAAAAAATTAAAACAAACCAAAATAACAAAATGAGAGGTCATAGTTAAGTAATAAGCAAAAGAACAGAGAAAACTCTTTTCTAAGCTCTTGGACATTCCTTACTTTCATATTCCATCAGAGAATAAGCTGAATGATGTCATTTAAGAGAAAACCCCTCAACCAAAATATCTTCATCATCGTACAGAACTGAAATTAGTTCTCTGCTATTCTGAAATACCGAAAGTTCTGAAATGTTTCTTCTTAGGTTTGTGAAAAACTTATTTGCTGGAAAAACTTGACCTAAACAAATACATTGTTATTCATCATCTTTATTTTATTCATTAGTGTAAATATTTGAGTTTTGCTGTGGAATTGCTTTTTTTAAAAAAATTATGTAGTGCTGTCTCAGAATCTGCTGGACATGTTATATGATAACCTTGTGTATATATACTTTTACTTCCATAAAATATTTAAAAAATTCTGAATTCCAAAAGATTTGGTTCTGGGTTTTGGTTATTTTTTAATTGGTAAAGTGTAAAAAAGTGACTCATGTTTATTTTCCCCAATGGGGTTCCAGTGTCCCATCATGATTTAGAAATAACCTTTCTCCTGCTGCATTAGTAAGGGTGTTGGGCTGCAAATTAAATTCCATGTTCAGGGTTTTAAAATGAGTGGTTGTCGATCTGCACTAGAAATTCTGCTAGTTCAATAAATTAGAGTTAACAAATGAATAAACAGAGTGTGTACATAGCTGTGCCTTAATTTGTACTTGATTTACCTGTACTGTTTTAAAATTTGATTTTTATGTTGGAGTTACACTGACTTATCTACTTCTAATCTTAATATAGCTGTATGATGTTGGACAAGTTAACCAACCTAATAGACCCAATTTCTCTTCAGTAAGAGGCAAGATGATACAATGTAGTGACAAATATTTCTAGGGTTCAGAACCAATTCTACACTTACTGGTTATATGAACTTCACCTATTTTACTTCTTTGTGTCTCAATTTTTTATCTACAAAATGAGCATAATAATAATGTTATGTAGCTCATAGGGTTGTTATGAAGAACAAATGAGTAAGTATACCTAAATTATTTCAAATAATGCCTGACATATTGTTAAGGCTGTGAATATAAAGGCTGTGCTGTTGCATCCTCATTTTTTAGCCTATAACTTTGCAAATGATAGGGGCTTAATACTTATCAAATTGAATTGCATTTCCTAAAATCCTTAATGTATTATCTGTGATAGCAGAGAGACACGTATTATTGTTGGACTGTAGGTATGATAAATTAAGTGTTTTGATATTTGCTTAATATTCTTTTCTTTTTCTCTCAAATCCACCTTTTTCTTTTCTCAGAGTCAAATAGACGTATTACTGGAGGAGCTATGCAGCTATCTTTTACACAGCTTACTATCGATTATTATCCTTATCACAAAGCAGGTGTGTATAACAATTTTTTAAAATACATAAATCTTGCTTTCAATTTATATAGCAAATTTTCCATTTGTTTTATTTTTGTTTTAATTTAATTTTAAAAGCTAAAAGAGATCAAAACTTTTGTCATTTTTCCCCCATAGTATCTTACCAAGAAAATATAGTTGCCATAGAGAATATTCAATGCATTTTATATTGAGGTTTATGTAGATTGTTAGAAGTTGTAATTGTTAGATATTGGCAATATTGTAAATAACTAATTTAAAAGTTTTTTAAAAAAATATTTTATTTATTTATTTTTAGAGAGAGGGGAAGGGAGGGAGAAAGAGAGGGAGAGAAACATCAATGTGTGGTTGCCTCTCACACACCCCCTACTGGGGATTTGACTCGCAACCCAGGCATGTGCCCTGACTGGGAATTGAACCAGCAGTACTTTGGTTTGCAGGCCGGCACTCAATCCACTGAGCCATACAAGCAATGGCTAATTTAAAACTTTTTAAAAATGAGAACATATATTTGTACTATTTTGTTAATTGTGACAAATTTATTAATATGTTTGAATTTTTAAGTGATATATTTAGATATTAAAAAATCAAAAAAATATAAAGCCAAAGGGTAACAGTGAATTTTAGCTAAGATGTGGGAGTCCATGAACATGTTTTTAAAAACTTTTTTATATTTTCTAAATTTTATCATAAATAAGATTTAATAGGGACCTTAATAATTAAATATTGATGGATTCTTTATCCCAGATAATAAAAAAAAAAAGAATGTACATTTATGGCCAAATTAAGTGATTTGACCTTATACCCATCTCTACATTTTGGTGGCATGTGGCTTTTTGTTTTTAATTCACACAAATAACTATAATGAGTTTTCTGTGTTACATATACCTAAAATATCTTTAACTATAGAAATCATTTGTATTGGAAAGTAAAACTTTCAGTTGTAAAGTAGATTTTATTTTCTTAATCTTTTTATATACATGTTACTTTCCTTAATTGCTACAAACCTAATATCCTGATGTCCATCTTGAGAATTTTTATTTATTTCTTCAGTTTTTTAATAATCCTCATCATTTTTATGGATAAGTTGTTAGTCACTTTACAGTAGATCTTTGATGAAAAGGCTATTTTCTTTGATGATTGAGCATTCAGTGAATGTTCACTAGCAATGCTGCTTCTAATTGAAACTTTGAGTGGTGTCTTACCAAGGGGAGGGTCTCGATAGAAACCCTTCCTGATTACTTCCTTTTGACCTTTTGACTTTCTTTCCCTCTGTTCTAAATGTTTGGTCATATTTTCTAGGAAGGTTAAAATCTGTAGTAAGCGAAGGCTGTAAATTTATTGGAAAATTGAAGAATCTCTTGAGACTATGAATAAATCTGATTAGAAGCATAACAGTAAATGAAAATTGTGTACTTTTCAGTGAAGTTTCTTGTTAATTCATTTTACAGGAGATAGTTGTAATCATTGGATGTATTTTAGTGATGCAACCAAGACAAAAAATGGATGGGCCAACGAATTGTTACAGGAATTTGAGAGCAACGTTGAAATGCTTAAACAGGCTATAAAGGATCATAATGTAGGTTCACCTCCTAAATCACCAACACATGCCTCTCCCCAGCACACACAAACAGGTATTTTACCTATAACAACATTATGGCATTCCCCTAATATTAATTGTGTGTGTGTTCATAATATGGTATTTTCTGTAAATAAGTATTATGTTTAATTAAATGTATAAAAATTCTGCATTTTATTCAGACCATAGGCATAGCATATTTTAGACTCTTTAATGGCTGGTAGATTTCTCTTTTTAATGATTTCAGACAAAAGTTATGTGGGAGTATCTTAAGTGTGATATAAGTATGATTCCTGTTTAAAGAATAATCACCATGAAAAGGTAATCATCACAGTTTAACATTTCTGTATCAGTTTACATATAGTATTTCCACATACATTACCTCATTTGAGAAATCAGAGTTCATCTGTATTTCTAGTAGCTGTCGTAATAGTAAAAGAGTGACTGTTAGAAAAAAATTGCAGTAAATTGAAAGGAGTTTTTGTTTCCCACAGAGAAAGATGCAGCTCTGAAAGGGACTTCCAGAACACCTTCAGTATTATCTCAACAATCCAAAGCTAAGTTAATGTCTAGTTCTCTTGTGGTTAGACTTGCAGATTTCAATATATATCAGGTATGTTTTACTTTTTAGATTAAATCTTCTGATAAATACATTTAGTGTCTCCTGCAATTCTTATAAACTAATGCCACCGTTTTATTTAAAAATATCTGACCAGATTTGTGAAATGTGTAGATTAGGTAGGATAGACAATATCAGTTCATTAATTTTTATGTAGTGTTCTAGGATTAGGCACAGTGTGAGGTTAAGGTTACTGTGCTTTAGATTGCCACATCTGCACAAGACTTCTGATAGCAACTGCACGTTCAAGGGTTTCTATAAACTGCCCACAGATTCAAGAATTCACTGGAAAAAGTCACAGAACTTGTTGGAATCAATCATACTCAGAGTCACATTCATCAGAGGAAAGAATACAAATTAGAGCCACCCAGAGGAAGAGAACATAGAGGGGAGTCTGGGAGCATTCTAAATTCAGAACTTACTTTTCCTCAAGACACATTAGCCTCCTGGCATGGTTGTGTAACAATATGTATGAAATATTGCCCACCTCGCTGAATTCAGTCTCCAGGTGGATTAATACCAGGTGACCCAAGGTGTCCAACTTCTAAGCACTACTATGGCAAAGTTGGCCAGTCCCACTCTGAGACGTCTAGTGAGCATAAGCTATTACTTGAGGCCCCAGAGGTTTACCATGAATAGGAAATTCCAGTCGTTTAAAATTACTTCCCAGGAGCAGGGACAAAGGCCAGACCTCTCTTTGTAGTTCAGATTCCGTATTACACAATCGTTTTAATGGAAGAAAGTAAAATACCTTTTGCTTTATCAAACTACCATGTATTAGCTATACTGTGAGCATAATTTTATAGCTAAGATCTCTATGTCCCATTTATAACTAAAAATCTTACTTAGGCTGTAATCTTACAATATAGTTTAACCTCACAGTTCTTGAGACTAACACAATAGCATCTGTTATGATTTGAATGTAATTTCAACTCCTTAACAGTTAAGGAGTAGTTAACATTTATATAGTCCTAAAATTATTTTGGCCTGTTGAAGGCAACTGCGAGGCTGATGTGGCCCCCGGCGAAAATGAGTTTGACACCCTGCGATATACTATATGACCTATTTTTAAAAAATAAAAGAAAGGATTTCAGATGTGTGTTAGCATTTATGAAATATTCTCATTTATTTTGATAAGCCCGCTCCTTTGAGACTTAGTTTTATTTGGAAAGTTTTCATTTTACTTAGTGACTTTCAATTGGGGCCAATTTTGCTCCTCAGGGGACATTGGGGGACTAGTCTGAGGACAATTTTGTTTGTCACAGTTGGAGGGGGTAGCTACTGACACTGGTGGGTAGAGACTAATGATTCTGTTGAACATTCTGCAATGTACTGCACAGCCTCCACAATGAAGACTTAGCTGGCCCAAAATGTCAGTACTGTCAATTTTGGGAAACCTTGGTTTAACAGTTATTGTACTGTTGCCTCCTTTTTTACATTCTGTATGTAATGCATCTCATTTAAAGCAGACTTTAAATTATGAGATTTAATAAATTCAAATGGTAATGACTTACTCATAATCTCAGATGATTGAAGGTGAAATACAGTAAAGAAATCCCACATTCACAAATATACCAAAACAAAAGTAACTGGGAGACAATAAAATAGTATGTTCATTCCACCTTGAATACCTTTTTAACTATTAAAGGAAAAAGTAAGCTGTTTATAAAAATAACTTGACACTTTGAGTTGGAAAGGATTTATTTCCATATATACAGAGAAAAACTTATTGGTTAGATAATGTAAGAAGGTGACTTAAATTTGTAAAGACTATAAATAATCAAAAGATTTGAGTAGCAATTTACACAAGAGAAAACATAAATAAACCATTGAAAAAGCATTTTACTTTGTATGAGAAATATACATATTTGTTGAATGAATGAAAAAAATAACCTTGAGACACATCTCTGGGTCTACTAAGTAAGCATAAATGAATGAAATTGATAAAACTATTGGTTGAACTTTGGGGGAAATTAGTATATACATATTTAATGTAATTATAAATGGTCAGTTTTGGGGATAACCTTAAAACTAATAGTTCTTTTTGGAAAAATATTTTAAACTATTTAAGAGGCATTTATAATTATACTACTTTTATTGTAAAATATACATAACAACTTGTCATCTTAATTATTTTTAAGTGTATAATAACTTGGCATTAAGTATATTCACATTGTTGTGCAACTCTCACCACTGTCCATCTTCATAATTTTTTTATCATTTCAAACTGAAATTCTGTATATAACTATATTATTTCTCATAATAAAGAAATTTGGGGAGAGAATTGTTATACAGTACATAGTGGAGAAGCATTCTAGTCTTGAGGACTTAGAACCGTATCCAGACTCTGTTGTTTACTTATTTACTTTATCTTACAGAATATTCTATCTGTTATTTTAAGGCTTGAAATAATAAGTTTGCAAGGAATGTTGTACAGAGTTGATTTTTGTAATTGATAAGAATCCAAAGAGGTGATTGTTTTCTGAATAGTTAATTTAAAAATAATGTAGTGTGCACCCTGACTGGAGTGGCTCAGTGGGTTGGGAGTCTCTCGCAAACCGAAAGGTCGCTTTTTAGATTCCCCGTCAGGGCACAGGCCTGGGTTGTGGGCCAGGCCGGGACGGGGTGCACAACTGATGAGTGTTTCTCTCGCACATCGATGTTTCTCTCCCTCTTTCTCCTTCTCTTCCCCTCTCTCTGTAAAAATAAATACAATCTTTTTAAAAAATACCCAGTAAAAATAATTTAATGTGCAGTTAAATACATAATCAAGTTTTCATTGGAAATTAACCGTTAATTAATTATTGGAAACAATTTTTAATACTTTGAAGTGATGTCTGTGTTGCATAAATTCTTTGGAAAGGGCCTTATTCAGTGTTACTTTAGGAAGCTTAATTATTTTTTCAGGTCTCTACAGCAGAACAATGTCGTTCTTCCCCGAAAAGTATGATTTCTTGCAATAAAAAATCCCTGTATCTTCCACAAGAGATGTCAGCTGTCTATATAGAATTCACAGAATATTATTATCCTGATGGAAAGGATTTTCCAAGTAAGAGGGTTTCCTATTTTGTTATTATTTGTCCATTACTTGGGAAGTTTTTTTTTCTTGCAAAGTTTTTGACTTTTATAAATATGAAAAACTAAAATAAAAAGAATACAAATAAAAAAGGATTTGTAGTTCTTTACTCTTGCTATTATTGTATGTTGTATACAACTCTAGGATAGCGTTGTCATGAATTATTTGTTCATATGTTGTTTTCCCTCACTAGCTTGTAGCATACTTGTCATCAGGAATTGTGTAGAATTCACACTTCATTTTATCCCCGAGTTTTGTCGCATTTTTATACTTAGTAGCTGTTTGTTTAATTAAAGTTACACCATTTATAGAATAAGATTTTTTTCCTTCAGTAAAACTCCATTTATATTTCTGCTACATAAAATAAAACACTATATTTCATTGAATAAATGAGTAATGATGTTTTCCCTTTAGCTCCAGAGAATTCTTCAGGCTGGTTTTTAATGCCCATATAATATACCTTGGACAACTTTTAGCACTTTAGTTAGAAACACTGAATTACATGAATTTTTATTT
>CM052539.1:14556308-14595064 GCA_028533065.1 Trachops cirrhosus
CTCACCCGGCCGAACTCCGCCCCTCCTACCGGTCTGGATGAAAGTGTCTATTTTTAAATCCTTGGTTGTCCGACTTCCATAAACTTCAATTTTCTGTCAGTTCTGGTTGTTATTTTGTTTCTATATCTTTGTTGTCCCTATCTTGGTTGTGCGAGGAGGCACAGTGCGTCTACCTATGCCTCCATCTTGGCCGGAAGTGCCTGTTAGTTCTGTTTTTAATGTATGTTTCTTTTACATATTTAATTTACATCCTGTTTTATTTCCCTTAATGATATGAGCATATTTCTGGTTTCTACAAGTTCATTCTGAATGTCTTTAATAGCCACATAGTAATCCATTTCATAAGTAGACCCCTGCTAGAAACTGCATATTCATCTTTCTACTGCTTAGTGTATCAGGTTTCTTCCTCTGTCTGAGATCTGCAGTTAGGGTTCTTCTTTCCTTTTGTGCTCTAGCCTTGGGGACTCTATTTGCTGTCTGGTCTTCTCTGTGGCTGTCATCACCACTTACTCTGTACTTGAGATTCCTTCTTCTTTCTTTCCATCCAGAGTGTGACGTGATCTCCTTAGCATCCCACTTCCTTGCTACTTCCAAAAACAGTCATCTCTGTCTACATCCCAATTGAATGTCTCTGTTGGACTTGAATTACAGTTTCTCTGCTTTCATGTCTGTCTCATGTGATAGTCTATGAACTTTCTTTAAGGGAAGGAACCATGCCCTGTTTTTTAAAATGAATTCTTTGTGCTTAACACAATATATAAGATATAGTTGGCATGCAGTGAATCTTTGCTGAAAGAAAAGGGAGTGAGAAAAGAGGAAGGAGGAAGGAAGGAAGGAAAAGAAAAAATGAAAAGAAAGAAATCCTATCTATTCAGGATTTGTTATAATGCTGTTTCTACTGGTCCCATCCCTTGGGCTTATTTTTCTTAAATTAATAAAGCTTAAAAGTTCTAGATATGCATACCATTTGCTTTGGTAGAAGTAAATAGGCGTGAATTTTTGGAATAAAATATCTTTATCATGATGATCTGAAAATGATACTGGCTTTATGATACAAATATATGTGGCTTTCATGAAGTGATATATGCTCTAATTGTAAATATTAGTTTAACTTTTATTTGCACTAAAGCATTTGTCTGACCCCTGGGCATTCTAATAGTTTGGGGGGGCTGTGAAAATGAGTGTATTCATTTGATTACTTAAGAGATACTTGAGTTTTTACTTTGCACCAAGCACTATTCTAAGTTTAGGATTAAGGGCAGAGTAAAACTATACATGGTCCTTCCTCTTAAAGAGATTTGCCTGGTTTACCACTTCTTTCATTGTGGAGGATTCAGATTAAGATTCAGATAGTAAAAGTCTTTATAGAAATAAGTGATTAATGATCACAAGTAATATAATAATTTATTAAAAAGGTAAGGTTTTTTGAAGTTTGCTTATTGGTGACTATAACATTAGGAAAACAAATCTAAACAGTATTTTCCATTTATACAGTTAGTTTTAGATTCAGTTGTATATTTTTCAGTTAGTGAAACAGAAAAAATGATTTTTGTCTATCTAAACGTGTTTGCTATCACCTATATGTATCACTTTAATTTTGTAAATAACATCTGAAAAACCTTTTTACCTTAATTTAAAAAGAATAAAATGTGTTAAAAATGTCTTTTCTGTTCTCAGGGAAGATTTAGAACTATTGGTTTATTAAAAATCTTTTTAAAATTTTTTTCTCCACAGTTCCATCTCCCAACCTTTATAGCCAGCTGAATGCACTACAGTTTACTGTGGATGAAAGAAGTATTCTATGGTTAAATCAATTTATATTGGATTTAAAACAGAGCCTTAATCAATTTATGGCTGTATACAAGTTGAATGACAATTCAAAATCTGATGAGCATGTTGACATTCGAGTTGATGGCTTAATGCTAAAGGTACCATATAAACAAGTGGCTACGAGAACAAAACCATTTTTTACAGAAGAAAAGTTAACACCATTATAATTTCCAGGATTTAAGAGTGCATTCAAATTTAACTCAGCTTCATTGCATCTTAATTTTGATTTTTAAAGTTCAGTTTTAATTTTCAATTACAGAAACTTTAAGAGACATTTTTCCCTGCTTTCTCTTTCTTTTATTTTTTTCCTTTCTCATCCATTTGGAGGTAAGCAGTAGAAGTAAAATTTAAATCAGTCATTTTGTTCCTACTTCTTACCAGAGGTGATAAAAATTTTCAAGAGGGTAAATAAGGCAATGAAGCTCTTAAGTTAAATTTGTGTTTTATGTATTCACATTTATTCTGTTAATAATATCCAAAGATAATAGAAAGTTGCTCAATATTACAGCCAGGTGATTGGTAATCTGATTCCATGGACATTTAAATTTTAAAGGAAGAAAATTTTTTAAAAAAGTTTAATGTAGAATAAGACTTGGGCATGGATGGAAATTTTAGTGTTGCTGGTAGACTAAATTTATATACTTTTAATTTCTCTTCTGTAAATTGAGGTTAATAATTAACAATCACATTATAGAAATGTTTTTAAAATCTTATTCAGTGTAGAGAAACATTTTATAACAATTATAGTTATAATTTAAGATACAGTTATATAATGATCTTTACATTTTCCAAGTGTGGCCAGTTTTAAAACCAGTCACTTATAACTCTTTGATGTGAATATTTTAAGGACTTGGGTTAATTATCTCTGGAAAATTATTTTAGTAATTGGACCTATACATTTAAGTTTATTAATAGTTTTCTTCCAAAGAAGTGATTCTAATGACATCTGTCTATCAAGTCATTCCATTTACTCATCTATTTATCCCTCAAATTGCTAGAATCTAAAATATCCTAATACAAATTTTTCTTTTTTAAACTTGACACTTTCTTCTATATGCTCATAGTAGAGTAAGCATTTAGTAGTACTGGTTTGATATAATTTTGTTCTTTTTATTTTGTGTTATGTTGTATGCAAATATATTTTTATGTTGTGTACATTTTTCATCATTTCTGTCTGTTCTTTAACCTTTTCTTAGTGGCAAATTATTTAAGTCTTTTATACTCAGTTTAATAAAAAGATTTGGGGGAGAGAAAGTTACTGTTTTATGTCTGGTTAGGAAAGTAGTATTTTGGGTGGGAATGTCAAAAAGTATTGGTTTTTATTATTTTATCTTCACAATACTGTGGATTTGTATTTAGACTAGATGAATATGTTTTCTCTTCTAGTTTGTTATTCCTTCTGAGGTGAAATCTGAATGTCATCAGGATCAACCGCACGCAATTTCTATTCAGAGTTCTGAAATGATTGCCACAAATACAAGGACCTGTCCAAACTGTCGACATTCCGACCTAGAAGCCTTGTTTCAGGACTTTAAAGATTGTGACTTTTTCAGTAAAACATACACCAGCTTTCCCAAATCTGGTGACAGTTTTAATCTTCTGCATCCAATCTTCCAAAGACATGCTCATGAACAAGATACCAAAATGCATGAAGTTTACAAAGGAAATATTACTCCCAAGTTGAATAAACATACTCTTAAAACTTCTGCTGCCACAGATGTTTGGGCTGTATATTTTTCTCAATTTTGGATAGATTATGAAGGGATGAAAAGTGGAAAAGGACGACCAATAAATTTTGTAGACTCTTTCCCTCTTTCCATCTGGATTTGTCAACCCACAAGGTATGCACTGTCTCAGAAAGAGCTGCAGACTTGTAATCAAGTATCTCTAAACACATCACAAAGTGAATCCAGTGATCTGACTGGCCGATTGAAGCGGAAAAAGCTCTTGAAGGAGTATTACAGTACAGAGTCTGAGCCCTTGGCGAATGGTGGTCAGAAATCTTCAGACACGTTTTTAAGATTTTCCTCTTCATCATCAGATGCAGATATTCATGTCCTGGTTCATGTTCATAAACACATCAGTATGCAGATCAATCACTACCAGTATCTGTTGCTGCTTTTCCTCCATGAGTCACTCATTCTGCTTTCAGAGAACTTAAAGAACGATGTAGAAGCTGTGACTGGCAGTCCTGCTAGTCAGACATCCGTCTGCATCGGAATTTTACTTAAAAGTGCAGAAGTGGCTCTTTTACTACACCCAGTGGATCAAGCAAATACTCTCAAGTCTCCTGTTTCTGAAAGTGTGATCCCTGTTTCTGATTATTTGCCTACAGAAAATGGAGAGTTCTTGTCTTCAAAGAAGAAACAAGTTACTAGTGGTATAAATCAAATTAGAAGTGTAACTGTTAATCATAAGTCAGACAACAGATCTATGAGTGTTGACCTTAGCCATGTCCCTTTGAAGGATCCTTTGCTTTTTAAATCAGCTAGTGATACAAATCTGCAAAAAGGCACTTCTTTTCTGGATTATTTATCAGATAAAAATTTAGAGAAAATAAGTGAAGATGAAAGTAGTGGAATTCTTTGCAAAAGTGGCTCAGGGGAAATTGGATTAGAAACAGGCGACAGAAAGGATTTATCTTATACAGATTCAAATAGTGTCTTCAACTACAGAGAAAATTCAAGTGTGCTGCCATTTGATAATTATGGTAATCAAAACATGCTTTCAAATAGTGTAACTAGTAAAGGAAATGAAGCCATAGAATCTATCTTGAAAGCTGAAGATTTGCTTCCAGAAACAGCTTCACTCTTTGAGAACCTGGAAATGGGTAAAGAAGAAGCACCCACAGTTAGAACACTTAAATCACAGTCATCTTTAAGGTAACAGTGCACTATTGGAATGGGGGGGGCGGTGTTTGGAGTGTGTGTGTGTATGTGTGTCTGAGCATCTTTTGTTTTTGGACTGAAAACCTCATAGCAAAACATGACATCGTCAGAGTTAACACATGCAAGAGAAGGTTTTTCAAAACATGAAAATACTTTCAGCTTAGACTTACATAATTTAAAAACTACAGATACAGTATGCCATGTTTTTCAGACTATAAGACGCACCCCCCCCCCATAATGGTTGTTAATGCTGTTGTTGAGTTCTGTTTACATTTACATTGGTGAAATATTATGCTATTAAATATTTTACCACATTTTTTGCTTCAAATTTTTTTCCCTATTTTCCTTCTCTAAAACCTAGGTGCATCTTATGGTCCAAAAATATGGTACATATTTTTATTTTGTCAGAAATAATTTTTGAATTTTTGACATTATATGTGATGATTTTCTAGTAGTTTTGTTTGTCAACACCTAAAGGAATGGTGCCCACCAAATCTGGTTCTACTCTGTATTTCTTACAGGAACATGAAAAGAAGCTCCTCTCAAACCTCACTGGATACCATTTCACTTGACAGCATGGTATTGGAGGAACAATTGTTAGAAAGTGATGGAAATAATAGTCATATATTTCTGGAAAAAGGTAAAGCAATACAGTAAAGAATTTATTTTACATATACACACACAAAACACACATTTCTTAGAAGTGATGTTTAAGTATTTTTAGTTATATTCAATAATCAATTACATTGCCTAAAAGACAATTTTATTTATACACACATACACGCACAATACACAAAGACTTTTGTACCTAATATTATAATAGTTCTGTTGCTGCGTCTAACCAGATACTTCTCTCTCTCTCTTCCCCTCTCTCTCTTTTGTGGCTGACTCTAACTCTTATTTGTATTGTATATAGATCATAAAGCAGACAGCATTAAAGCTACTAGCTCTCTTACAGAGACATCTATATCTGGAATTTTGACTAGGCGACCTTAATTAGCACGATGGATTCTCAATTATGTGGTCCTGGGACTTGGAGTCCAGACTGGATCTACTTATTTCCATACCAGGATTCTCTTACTTACATGATTATATCTGATGGAACTGCATGATTGCCATTTTTAAAAATGTTTTTTAATTTATTGATCGATTTGAGAAAAAAAAGAGAAGTTTTGTTTTTCCACTTATTTGTGCATTCATTTGTTGAATCTTGTATGTGTCCTGACCAGGGATTGAACCCGCAACCTCCTTGGTGTATCGGGACAACACTCCTGATATTTGGCCAGGTACAGAGGTTCCTAATGTCCCAGTAAAGACCACTAGGAATGCCTTAGAATTACATGCATTCCAACCACTAAGGCATTGGGGACTTTGTGAACACTAATAAAAGCATGGGCACAGAGTAGTTGTCCTAGACACTGAAGCATAAGGAACAAGAGACATATACAAATTACTTTGTGTATATAGAGTAATAAGCCTATTGGTAGTTGAAGACATCTTCAGTAAGGAAAGACTCATAGCTTCATAAACTGAAATTAAAGAAATTTAATTAAAAGCCAGTCTGAATGACTCAAGAGCCTAAGCATTTAACCAACCAGTATGCTGTACTAGCTCTCTGGACATGGGAAATATCTGGAGAAAAAAAGCCGTGATCTAACCCTGTTACAGGCAATTTATGGCAATATCCTTTTCAACATACTCTACTAATTAAATGGAGAGGAGGTACTAATATGGGTCATAAAAATCTATTTTAGATCCACAGAGCTCAATTGCTCATTCCTCTGCCCCCTTTATGGTTTTAAATCCTGCTTTACCAGAGGATTTATGTTCTGTGATCAAAATTTAATTTAAAAAACAGTGTCCCTTTAGAAAATATCCCTACTTGGTCTCAAAAGGCATCAGTGTTTTCTTGTTATTTCTGAATATTAAATCATAAAAGTGACTGTCACTCAATTTGGAAAATAAAGACAACTGCAATTTGAAAAATAAATGAACTCCAAAGCTCCACAATCTAGTGATATCAACTGTCATTTATACTATAAACTTTTATATGTATTCACATATATATATTTTGTGTTGTATTACATACATGATTTTTTAACCTACTTTTTATCACACATATGCATTTTCTAATATTATATAATGAAATGACCTTTAATAATTTCCCAGATATTAGATGCTTAGATTGTTTATAGTTTCACAGTTATAAAATGCTATAATTAATATCATTCATAAAATTTGCTTGCATTTCTAATTACTATCTTAAAATAGATTCCAGCAGTAGACTATTTTTAGGATCTAGGAAAAGATCAGGGCATTATTTCTCTGTGTCACATTTAAATACGTGACTCTACAGTCCTAATTCTCCTGAAATGTAATAATTTTCTTTATGTCACCGGAATTGTTTTTCATTAGAACACTCTTGCTTTGTTTTTTGTTTTAGTTTTTATGAGAAATATATGAATATGTTCTCAGTGTAAAAAAAAGAAGACATTATGGAAATACAGTAAAAAATGAAGGTGTCACTTCAAACCACCCTTTCTCTGTCCCTTGATGCCTTCCCCAGAAACAACACCCATCTGAACTTTTGGGATATACTGTAGACTTTCAGGCCTGTTTCTCTACATATGTGTATGTTTATATGTATACACTCTAACATATCTGTATACAAACAGATATGCATGTGTAGGTATGTTTGTATACATATTTTTGAGTATATTTACATGTTTATACGGAGAAACAAAGACTTGGCTGGGCTGCGACCCCACCACAGGCTTGTATCTAGTCTCCCCACTTCGATTCTTGTCAATTTTCAGTTCATTCTTCATTCCATAGGAAGAATACTCTTTTTAAAAATGTAAATACTTTCATGTTGATTTCCATTTTAATCCTGATAACCTCTCACTGCTGTAAGGCTAATAAGTTTAAAAACCTTAACGTTACTGACAGTGCTCTGTGCAGTGTGACCCTTGCTTAACATTTCTGCTGATCTCCCATGGGCTTACTACACTTTAAATATACTTTACTATATTCAGGTTTTTTTTCAGTTTCTTCATGGTGACAATTTTTTTTCCACCTCAGGGTCTTTGTACTTGTGTATAGAATGCTATTTTGTTTTTGTTTGCTTTAACTTATTACTTTGTCGTGGAAGCCTCCTTAACCCCTAACTGTGTTAGGAACTCCCTGCGAAATGGGAGTTTATTATCTCTTCATGCCATAGTTGTATTTATGTACATCTTCCCTGGCACTAAAAATAGTTTTATTCATTCTTTCAGTGGATAATTTATTGAGCACCTACAGTGTTGCCAGGCATTGAGTTAGAAGCTCATTATATAGTAGTAAATGTAATAATAAAAACATTGAGGTCATGTTTTGTATGTCTTTGGTTTTTCTAATCTAGTAATTTGTTTTAACAGTATTTTTAAAAAGTATTGATCTGTGACAGACACTTTAAAAAATATCTTTTACCACAGGAATTTGCGAAACACTGAAATATAGCACATTGAGGAATTAAGGCAGGTAGATAAGGATGGAGAATGAGTACATTGATGATAGTGGCATCAACTTCATGTAGAAAGTAATTAGAAGTCACTTTAGGATACTGAAGAGAAAAATTAACGGGTAGAACTGGACCTGTTCGGTATAGGACCGAGTGAAGGGGCCCCCGCTGGCGGACCACGGCCCTGCTAGTTCCGTAGGCACTGTGCTTCCGTGCAGAGCACAGGCTGTGGTCACCGCGGTAGATTTCTTGTTCTGCTGTCTAAGTTCAGGGCTTAAGTATCTCGAACATTTTATTGTGAGAAGTTATTCTTTATTACAATATTTGCTAACTAATCTCAGAATAATCTTTCTGTGTTTGTTGTGCTTTAAACAAGGCTATGTTTAGGAAAGAGTTAAGGGGATAGCCCATCTTGGTTAGATAATTGTGATATTTTTGGATCATTTGTAAAACTGATTTGAATTTATTAGTTTATTTCGTACTATTTCAGGTATTAGAAAGAATTCGAATGCAAATTATCAGAGCCCAGCAGATAGTGCCAGTGTAAACCTACAGAATTACGGGGAAGCCTCTCCAGATGCCATCAGTACAACGTCAGAGGGTGCTCAAGAGAATCATAACGACCTGGTAATCATTTCAGAGAGGGTCTGTGAAGAGCACTGCCTCCAGCTTCATCTCATATTTAATATGTTCATATGTTAAGACATTAGTGTATAAAATGAATTGACTTAGATTGTGGGTGATTCACTTTGTTCTCTTAAAAATTCTCTTTCTACTCTTGAACATTCTTCCCTCTTACTGAATTGTTTTTCTCTGAATTTTACTCTAAAAAATTTTGTTTTTGCATTGAGGAGGGAAGGTTCTATTTTTTTTATCTTTTATTTTTCCATCTTTAGTTTGAATTTAAATGTACTTTGAAACAGTTTGATAGTAAGGATGGTAGCTTCTATGAGGGCTGTTTACAGAAGAACTGTATTACTGGTTTACTTAAGCCCTCTTCACCCAGTGAAATATTCTATGGAAGACTTAGAGAATATGTTCAGCTTTTAATGGAAATAATTTTACACAGAAATATCATGTAATTAGTGTTCATGGTCAAAAAATTCTTGAGTGAGTAAGAAGAAAGGGAGCTGAAGTTTATGACTATAATGTAATAACCACATTCATTTGATCACAAGTATATATTTGGTTTATTAGGCCACAGTTATATTTTTAGAGGTTACAGTATTAGTTTCCAGTGTCATTTTTACAATTTTGTTATAATTACTTGGTATACTAACATTATTTATGCAATCATTGTTAGATGTCAGTGGTGATGTTTAAAATTACCGGTGTTAATGGGGAAATTGACATACGAGGGGAAGATACAGAAATCTGTCTTCAAGTGGACCAAGTAACACCAACTCAGCTGGGCAATATCAGCCTTCGGCATTACCTTTGTAATCGTCCAGTAGGTGAGACTTTAATATGACTTAAACTTTATTTTTTATGCATATGATTTTATACATATGTATTATTTATACATACTATTTATACAAAAACCAAAAAACGATTGAACATAGAATTTCAAAACTAGACTGTTCTATACCCATCTCTACCTCTTCTCAAATTGTACAGTTTTAGATTATTTCCAGTGCACAATTATTTTTTCACTTTTCTTTATATCTTGCTTAGTACCATCTCTATTACTTTTTCTCATGTTCTTCCTAACTGGGGAATTCATTTTGAAATGCCTGAAATGTATGGTCAATGCTATCTAATACCTTATTTTTCCCAACTTTCTCATTTGGTCGTTAGAAGGATTAAAAAAACAAACAGGAAGGGAGAGAAGAAGGGAGACAAGAAGGGAGGGAGGGAAGGAAAAGGAAGGAAAGGGGATACATGGAAAAAGAGAAAAAGTATAGCATTAACATTTCAAACATTAATAAACATGAACAAAGATTGTATGAACATTTGATTGCTTTTGTTTGCTTGTGTTTGTTTCTCTTTAATGTGTGGATTTTGGGTTCCTTTAATGGGAAGACCTTCATATAATAGTTTTATGGCATAAGAGGTAGGGAGGAACGGTTTTTTACTAATGAAGATTTTGTTTATTTCTACTTAAAGTAAATACTCTTTTTGTTTGAAGTTATTTCTGGTTCTCAGCTCCCTGGAGTGTGTATTGGTGTAGGTATGTGTAGATACAGGTATAGATCGGTAAAAGACACTGTAAAGTAACATTTACTGAATTGTTTGTTTCTAGTAGCTCTTATTTTTAAATAGGTTAATTAACTCTTGTTTTTCTTAATAAGGGAAAAAAACACATCTCAATTCATGTTCACATCCAAGCTGAAGGAAAATAAGCATTTTCTGTCATGAATTTAATTAGTGGGATCATCTTATGAGGACCCACAGGACAGAAATATTTGATTCCTTAGTAACTGAAACTGCTCTTCCTTTCCAAACCAAATAATTTGCTTTAACTCATGAATTTTATGAATTGTAAAATGGATGTTTTTCTCTTTGGTGCTAGAAAGCTCATTTTTGGTCGACCTTTGGTACAGAAATTTAAATAATGTTTTGAGTTTTCAACTTTCCTACCTAGTTTTCCCTCTTTCTTTCTGTCCTTATTTTTCTTCTGCTTACTTTTTTTTTTATCTGATTATGTCATGTGTATGCTGTCTCCTATTCTTTTGGGAGGTAGGTAAAATAAAATAAATAGTTATTACCATAAGGGCTAGTTTAGTTCAGTGGTTCCACTAGAAAATTTTCTTTTTTAAAATTACATATTCTGTGGATGCTTTATTGAAATTCTAAAATATATTTTTGAACTCGAGTATTTATATCTCTGTAAGCTACATGAAGTTCTTTTTCGGAACAAGGCCAAGATGTACATAAATGTAAGTATTTAATACCCAGTTTTAATACGGAAGGTGCAAAACTTTCGTCTTTCGTTACTTCTTGAGAAATGGTTTAGGAGTCACTTTAAATGCCATGACGGTTTCTGCATGACAGTCATCCATTTTATTACAGACATATAGAATTCTACATACCCAGGCACACTCTTAAGTATCTGAGGTATGCATGATACCAGATTTATATCATGGCACGTTGTTTCATGTTACCAAAAAATAGGAAATAGAGACAAGTCAGCATTTTTGCAGTAGAAGATTGTCTATAAAAATTGAAAATAGGATGGTACATGGTATGTTGTATATATACTGTAAATATCACTTAAATTACAGGTAAATATTAAAACTGTATTATTGCTTTACCATTGTATAAAGCAACAATAACCTCTAACGACAAATAATCGAGAGTGAGATTTTTGAGTAGCATCACAGTTACAATTTTATTTGTTCTTTTTCTATAGGTTCCGATCATAAAGCAGTTATTCATTCCAAATCCTCTCCTGAGATTGCTCTGAGATTTGAAAGTGGGCCTGGTGCTGTAATACACTCTTTGCTTGCAGAAAAAAATGGATTTCTACAATGCCATATAGAAAACTTTAGCACTGAGTTTCTTACATCTTCTCTTATGAACATTCAACATTTTTTGGAAGATGAAACTGTTGCAACAGTGATGCCAATGAAGATAGAAGTTTCTAACACAAAAATAAATTTAAAAGTATGTTAATATTTTTGTATTTTTGTATTATAAATATTCACTTTGCTACCTGAACTTTGATTCATGCCTGAGAATATGCCTTCTCTGTAACATACTTTACCAGCATTTATTGAAATGAATGTGTTAGTCTCTGTGATGAATGATGTAAAGATTCTTCTTAGAAATTAAAAAAATATCAAAATAGAATGGACAGTTTTCTCTCGATATTAACTAAAGCATGTAAAGATGCATTTCTGACTCATTGAAAATATTGACTGAAGTCATGTGTTTTAAGAAAATAATTACATTAACTTAATCATTTACTTTAATAACACGCTGGTACTGTTCCTCTCTCCTGCAGGATGACAGTCCTCGCAGTAGTGCAGTGTCCCTTGAACCAGCTCCCGTAACCATTCACATTGATCATCTTGTGGTGGAGAGGAATGATGATGGCTCTTTTCATATCAGAGGCATGTATGAAAAAACAGTTTAAGTGAATACTTACTAAAATTTGAAATTAACTTATTTACATGCCGATTGTTTTCCCTCACTGTTATATGTATGCACCTATGTAGGAATAGATGATTAAGGAACACTTTCAGTGTATTGTAATAAAATATTACCTATGTATGGATCTCTACCTCAGAACTAACTCACCTGTAGGTTACAGGTATTTGCTTTTGAGAATTAAGAGCTTTCAGTGAATCCTTTGAATGACCCAAATTTCTCAAGTAGCTTGTTAAGAAATTTCGAGATATGCTGTTTTTTTTCTCCTTTGAGGCAAATTTACTTAGCAAGCAGGAGCATTCAAAATAATCTCATTAGTAGCTGTTTCAAAAATTATTTGTAGGTGTTTGTTGATGTGATAATGGCAGTTTACCAAATATTTTTCTTCACTCCTTTCCCCTTCCCCGCCCCAGCCCCTCTCCCCACCGCCCCCCCGCTATATTCTAAGGTATACTAGCAGCTGTTCTGGATGTGATTAAAGTTCATCATGAAGGAATAGATGCTTTTATTACCTTTTTTGCTGCTTATACTACTTAACACTTCTTGGGAAAGTCTTTAAAACAATTATCGATTTTGCAGGAAAGACTTTAAAGAGAACTTGAAATAATTTTTCAGGAAATTTGAAAGGCACATTATAATTTCTTGTTCCAGTAAAATGTAGCTAATTAGGTAACTATTAACAAGACTACCAATGAGCAAAGAAGACAGAAAATGTTTGTCGTGTGTGTGTATATACCATGCCGTTTATCTTTAATTACTTTTAATGGTAGTATACTGGCTCTCAACATTTTTTTCTCCCTAACGCACATAGGACCTGGCATATTCTCATTTGGAGCAGTGGCCACTATGACATCAATTCTCAACCAAAAGGGTTGTGAGGAAGGGACTACCTCCCAGTGGGTTATATCGGACTGTATCTTTAAAGGTCTGTGATAGCAGCTCTTTGCCAGACACACCCTTATAATTATTACCGTAATGCTTCCTAACTTGGAATGTAGGAAGATTTATTTGATTGCTAAACCTAAAGAAAGTAACATCTAAATTCAGAAGGCTGTCCATATGATCAGAAAGGAAAAATGAATAGAAATTTTCTGTTTGAATAAACAGAGAGCTATTGAAGTGTATGAAGTCAAATATTTATTAAGCACCTACTGTGATACTAATAACAATTCATACTTGAATAATGCTTCCCAGTTTATAAAGTTCTCTTACATTAAACATAAACTCATTCTTACCATAACCCTTTGTAATAATTAAGGCAAGTATTCTTATCATCTCTGTTTTGCAAATTATCGTAAGAAATTGAAGTTTAAAGAAGTCGGGTGACTTTGTTCAAGATGAAAGAGTGAGAAAGTGAGTGGCAGGTCCTGCACGAGCGAAGAGTAGATGTTGCTGCAAGACACTGCAGGTTTCATCCTTTGGGGGCATGTACTTGTTCATCAAAATTTGTCCTAGAAACTTGAAAGAAGAACCTCTTTTAAAGCAAATGTAAGGAAATGTGTCTTTCTGTAGCAATAGACTCCAGTCACCCGTGTCATTCCCAGGTTCTCCTCCCATTCCTTTCCAGTCTCCCCGTCTTTTTATCTTCTCTACCTTCTTGCCTCTTTGTCTCCATTCCCTCCCTTCTCATTTCTCCCTCTTTACCTCTTCTTACATATACACCTCTCCTTCTCTCCCATCCTCCCTCCTTTCTCCTTTAGTCTCCGACTCTCTCCTTCCTCCTCTCCATACTTCTTCCTCTTCTCTCTCTCCCCCTTTTCTCTCCTTAAGCTACCTCCCAGCGATTAATATAAAATAGGTTTTAGAGTTGTTTAATCAGAGGCTTTTTCATTATTCTTAGAATCCCATGAGTAGTAAAATGTAGGTTAAATAGAATAGGTCCTGGGTCTTCTGTTATTACTACAGCAAGGTAACTCAGCTTTTATTTTTAGTTCATTTTAGTATTTTAAGTCATATTTATTTTTTTAAAAATTTTTGCTTCTTTAAAAGTTTGAAAACCAGTGACTAATCAGGTAGTATTTTAGGGATGCTATTAGTCTTTTGAGGTTGTTTCCTTCTGGGAAGCTTTTTAAGGGGGGGAAATTACGTTGAGCAGATAGTACTCTTTCATTTACACAATCCAATTTGACTTAATATACTGTTATTCTCTCATTCCATGTATTTTACTGAACCTGGCAATCATATGACACTCACAGAAGTGAGAATAGGACCCAGCTGGGCCAATCAAAAGACTTCAGCCCTTGGGACATGGTGACTAGTAAATGATTTGATTGTGACCCAAGCACTCTGAGCCACTTTTTGTGAATTGAGGAGGATACTAAGGGGTCACAGGCTGTGAAACTTTCTTGTTTGAGTCACCAGTGGCAACCTTTGCTGTCATATGACTGAACCAACACAGAGAAAAATAAAAGTGGACCTAAGATGTAGAATCAGGTTCCTAAAGTGATTCTCCTGAGGACACATGAATCCTAGTATCCAGCCCTGCCTGAACCATCATCCTTGGATTTCTCTGTTAAAGAAACAAATATATTTCTTTTTTAAAAAGCAAGTTTGAGATGGTCTTCTATTACTTGTAGCCTAATGTCCTCTGTGATCCAAAAAGTAAGAAAAAAATGTTGATGTATAAATATGTTCCCTGCCTTTTTTTGTAATTATTTTTAATAAAAACATTTTCGAGATTTAATTCAAACGTCATACCATTCACACAAAGTATACAATTTAGTGGTATGTAGTATGCTCGCGAATGGTGCCCCCATCATCACGGTCAGTTGTAGAACATTTTCATCACCCTCAAAAATACCTCTGTCCACTAGCAGGCTCTTCCTGTTCCTTCCCCAGCCCAGGGCAACCACTAATGTGCTGTCTGTCTGGATTTGCCTACTCTATAAACATCTCATATGAATGGAGTTACACCATATATGGTCTTTTGTGACTAGTTTCTTTAATTTAGCATAGTTTGAAGATTCATTTATGTAGTTGCATTTATCAGTGCTTTATTTTCCTGCATGGCTAAGTAATAATTTCATTGTATGGACACTACATTTTGTTTATTCATAACTTGATGGACATTTGGATTTCTATTTTTTGACTATTACGAATTATGCAGCTATAAACATTTGTGTATATGTTTTCATTTCTCTTGGGTATGTATCTAAGAATGGAATTTTTGGGACATATGGTAACTCTTAATTAACCATTTGAGGAACTGCCAGACTGTTTTTCAGAGTGGCTGCACTAGTCTGCATGTTTACCACTAGAGTATATCGAGGGTTCCAACTTCTCCACATCTTTGCCAACACTTGCTTTTATCTGACTTTGATTATAGGCATTCTAGTGGGTATGAAGTGATGATGTCATTATGGTTTTGATATATACTCTTCTAATGGCTAATGATGTCAAGCATTTTTTTTCATATCTTTATTTGATATTTGTGTATCTTTGGGAAAATGTCCACATCCTTTGCGTAAGCTTTAAATGTATTATTTGTCTTTATTATTGGGTTTTAGGAATTCATTATATATTATAGAAATAAGTTCCTTATCAGTTATAATTTGGAAATATTTTCTTCTAACCTATGGACAACCTTTTTACTTTTTTCAAAGTGTCCCTTGAAGCATGAAAGTTTTTTTTGTTTTAGTGGAGTGCAGTTCATTTGGGTTGTTGTTGCTGTTGCTTTTGTTTCTTTTGTGCTTTTGGTGTAATATCTAAAACTCCATGAACACATCTGAAATTACGAGATTTACCCCTATGTTTTCTTTTGAGAGTTTTATAGACTTAGCTGTAAGTTTAGCTATTTGATCTATTTGAGTTAACTTTTGTATTTGGTGTGCTGGTAAGGACCGTAGACACATGGGTATATTTCTGGACTCGAAAGTGTATTTCATTTATCTGTACATCTAATTGTGTAGCAGTACCACACTATCTTGCTTACCATTTCGTTCAGGAGTAAGTTCTGAAATCAGGAAGTGCAAGTCCTCCAACCTCAGCTGTTGTGTGTGTGTGCGTGCGTGTATGTGCACGCATTTGCTTTGACATTCTGGGTTCCATGCAGACCATGTAAATTTTAGAATCAGCTTGTTAATTTCTGCAAAGAAGCCAGCTCAATTTAGATAGGGATTGGGTTAAAGCTGTAGATCAATTTGGGAAGCAGTGCCATCTTAACAATATTAAGTCTTTTCATCCATGAACATGCAATTCTTTTTTTCATTTATTTAGGTCTTTAATTTCTTTCAACAGTGCTTTAGTTTTTGGAGCTGAAGTTTTCATTTTTGTTGAATTTATTCCTAAGTATTTTATCTTTTGGATGATGGTTTAAATGGAATTGTTTTCTTAATTTATTTTAGGGTTGTTTATTATTAAAGTGTTTAGAATAACATGTGATATTTGTATATTGATCTTGTATCCTGCAACTTAGCTAAACTCATTCATTAGTTCTAAGAGTTCTTAGTATATTCTTTAGGTTTTTTCTACATGCAGGGTTATGTCATAAGTGAGTAGAAGTAATTTTACTTCCTTTCTAGTGTGGATGCCTTTTATTTCTTTTTCTTGCCTCATTGCCTTGGCTAAACCTCTAGGACATTATCAAATGAAAGCAGTGAGAGCAAACAACCTTGTGTTATTTATGACCTTAGGAGAAAAGCATGCAGTCCTATACCATTAAGTATGGTATTGGCTGTGGGTTTCTTGTGGTTAGCCTTTATCAGATTGAGAAATTCCCTTCTATTCCTAGTTTGCCGGGTGTTTTTATCATAAGAAAGCATTGGATATTGTGAAATGTTTTTTGTGTATCTATTGAGATAATCACATGACTTTTGTTCCATTCTGTTAATGTGATGCATCATGGCAATTGCCTGTTGCATATTATCGCAACCTTGCATTCCTGGGATAAATCCCACTTGGCCCTGGTGTATAATTTTTTTATATGTATCACTGGATTCAGTTTTTTAATATTTTGTGGAGGATTTTTGTGTTTATATTTATGAGTATATTGATTTTAGTTATGTCTGGTTTTGGAATAGGGATAATACTGGCTTCATAGAATGAATTGGGAAATGTTACTTCTGTTTTTTAAAGAGTTTGTAAAGATTTGGTATTACTATTTCTTTAAGTGTTTGGTAGGATTCACCATTGAAACCATCTGGGCCTGAGCTTTTCTCCTTGGGTGGTATTTTTGATTACTGATTCATTCTCTTCACCTGCTGTATGTCTCTTCACAGTGTGTATTTCTTCTTAGTCTATTTTGGTAGTTTACGTCTTCCTAGGAATTTTTCTATTTCATCTAACTTATCTGATTTATTGGAATATAGTTGTTCATAGCATTCCTTTGTAATCATTTTTATTTCATTAAGGTTGATAACAATGTCCTCTGTCTAATAATTTCTTTACTTTTGGAGGGGGGAGTCAGTCTAACTAAAGTTTTGTCAATTTTGTTTATCTTTTCATTGAATGAGCTTTTGGTTTTATTGACTTTATTGTTCTATTTTAGAATAATGTCTTCATACTAATAGAGAGATGTTTATTTTTAAATTAGTTGGTCATAATAGTAATTAAGATATATTGAGTATTTGAAAATGAGCATTTTATTTGTTTTATCAGATTCTCAGATACTTAACACTGGAAAGGATTTGAAAGAAAACGTCACAAGTGAATCAGTGCTACTCACCAGTGGAAAGCTCGACCTGGAGAAACAGCGCAGTGTCACTCAAGGCACTCAGACAAGTCCCGAGGTTCCGTGGCCTTCTCAGTCAGTTAACTTTGTTGAGTGCCCCTTTGGCTTTACTAGGGAACAGGTAATGGGCAAACTAATTTCTTCTCCTTCAGTTTCAGCAATGAAAATACATGTTACATACTGAATAGTTAAGAAGTTGTTTGTTTGAGCAGCATTTGTTGAGTGCCCGTTGTGGACCCCCACCCCCCGTTAGGTGTTGGGGATGCCGTGTTGAGCACCATAGGAACAGGCCCAGCCTGCAGGGAGGCCGCAGTCTAACCGGGGACGGGGGAGTGAATGTGGGCGAGTGCCGGGTCTCGGCCTAGGAATGCCTCCTGGGGAATAAGGTCATGTTGATGTCTTTTTTATGATGTCTTATTTTTAAGTTGGAAGATATTATAATATTTCAGGAAAATATTTAAAACAACTTTAGTACATTCTAACCTCCTAATACTATTAATACTTCTTTATTTTCCTCTCAGGCTCTTTTCCATAATTTTCTTAAACAATTATTATTTTAGTGTATGTACTTTATTATTTTTTACTTAATACTGTTTAACAATTATTTTTTTATATTTCTACATATGCTTCAAATTCCCTTTTAATGGCAGAGTACTGTGGATGTGGATATACTCTCCTTTCTAAACTTTCTGTTAACATTTGTTAATACTTGAACTGCTTTTTATTTTTTGCCATCATAAATAAAATGTCCAGCAGTTTAATTGTGTATAATAGAACCACAGAATGACTTCATTTGTGTTCAGCAGGATTTGCTGGATGTCAACAGTGAGCCAGGATACAGATTTGGACAGTATACCATCCTTATCTGTTGAGAAACTCAAAGTCGAGCGGGAAAGACAAGGGTGTGTGATTGGTGGTTCCAACATACCGTTGTAATGCTGTACTAGAGACTGAGGAAACACAGGAAAGTACCCAGCTTGGTTTATAAAGCAGGAATTCTTAAGCTGGGACTAAAAGAAGTCTGAGAACTCTTTGAAATTAAGTGTATATATTTTGATGTATCTGTAAATGCATTTTTCTGGGATAGAAAGTACTTAGTTTTATCAAATCTTCATAGGTAGGGGTTAGGGAATAGTTCTAAGGGATAAAATACTTGAACTAGGTGTTAATTAGGAGGGAGACCTATTGGCCATCTAGATGAAAATGCCTAACGAGACGGTCAGAACGTGGGTCTGAAGCTTGAGAGGGTGGTTTCCACTGGATCAGGCTATGAGTGGTAGCAGGAGCCACAGCAGTACATGCTATCACCTAAGAGAGTGACTCGAGTGATAACGGAAGGTGACCCATCATGGAGGCTAGTAGAATATTAAAATTTAATGGTTCTTAAACAGCAGAGGAAGAGATGAAAAGCGCATATGTGGAAAGGGATAAACATGAAAGAGCTGTGGCATAAAACGCAGACAAGGAGAGACACTTAGGAAAGTGAGGTGAGGTCAGCACTGTCTAAAGCCACGGAAAGATCCGGGGAAATTAAAATTAAACTAAATCACTGTTAGATTTTGAAATTAGGATTTAATTAGTGTTTGAATTGCTGGGTCAACACTTGTGAACATTTTAAAGGGCTTGAAATGTGTTTCCAACTAGCTTCTCAAAGCAGTTTTCAGCATAAGTGCATCCTCACCAGCACTGGGTATTTTTACTGTTCCAAGTGTCATACCTTCAGCTACTATATAAATTATCTGTGTTTTCTGAAAATAATTGAATTCTCTGATTTTTCATATTTATCATTTCAGCTCTTGGAAGAGAACGAATCTCTTAAGCAAGAACTGGCTAAAGCTAAAATGGCTCTGGCAGAGGCTCACTTGGAAAAAGATGCTCTTCTTCATCATATAAAGAAGATGGCAGTTGACTAGTGGGGGTGGCAGTCCAAAGCTCAAACTGTAACTCTGGAGTAGGGAGGCTATGTTTGTGATGTGATGTTACCAGTTAGCGAGAGAATTTTCTTTTCATGAAAAAACAATAAAATGAAATGGAACATGATGAAGTGGTGACTGTTCCAAAGCCAACTGAGGAAATACTAGGTACGAGCATTATGATCTTTTGGTTGTTCTGTGTTTTGGAGTTTAAGCCTCTTTTGAACTGGTGTGATAGAGGGAAAGTCAACGCATACTGTAAAATAATTCCATGCCTAATGAAAAGAAGATGTCATTTCCTAATTTTGATACCACACTATAGACATTTTTTAAAAAGAAAAATCAAATCTATTATGTTCCACAGATAATAATTACTATTATTTACAAAGTTTCAAATGCTTTTAAGGCTAATGTAAAATAAAAGGCTTACATTAAAAGTGTTATTAAAATAATGTACTTAATCTATAATTATTTAATTACTGTAAAAAGTCCAATCAGATTAATAAATTATATAATTACCGGGTTTGAAAATTCTGGAAAATCATCACCCTGTTGAACTTATTAAGTAACTTGGTGTGAAAAAAATTATTTTAAATGATGGATAAACTGTGTAAGTTGAAGCTATAATTTTCCACAAGATGGTATAAGTGTAAAAATAAAAAGCATAAACTATATAAAGCAAAACATAGAGTATAAGGCCAGCTGATTTAAAAAACATTACTTGTACATTCCTTGAAATATTTATTGTTATAAGAAAAAGAGTAATTTAACTATCCCACTAAATTTGGCAGTATTTATAACTGTAATAATTTTAATTAATACTATTTGTATTATTTCTTTATCTTTTCTCTGTTTAAGGAGGGGAATGTTTTCAGAGAATTTTCTTTACACGTACAAAAACCAATTTGATACCATTCTTGTAGTATCAGATTTAGGTGGATGTTTGCACATACCCAATTTATATAGCTAGTTTTGATTAAAGTTCTTTGTGACATATATACTTCTATAATAATAATAATTGCTAACTTTTGAATTCTATTTTCTAGGAATTGTTATGGTTGAAGCAGCAAGAGACACTCTCAATCATGCATTATGAAATAAAAGTTCATGAGTGTTTAAGAAAGAGAGGCTTTTAAAGATTTAAAATATATTTCTGATAGAATTAAACTAAGTGGGGGTCTATTTTAAAATTTACATTCTTAAACATAAACATATCCAAGGTAGAAGACGAAACAGCTGGACTGCTTTTCTTTAACATACTTGAAAATTTTAAAGGACGTGACGACACTGTTGGTGCTTTGCTGGTTGACATGGCTTACATTGCCATCCCCGTATCTGAGTACTCGGAGGAGAACACATGTTTCATTTACTTAAGTGTTAGAGTGGCTTAGATTTTATTGAAAACAGTACTGGCCTTTTTTTCCTCTATAACACCCATTTTCATTGACATGATTTTAAAATACAGGCCCTGTTTTGGGAGCTGAGGGTACAGCAAAGAACAAATTTAAATTGTTAATATTTTACCTCACAGTATTTAAAAATTATGTTAAACCATGTTAATCTAAAACTTTGTAGTAGTCGTAGATTAAAAGCAAGGTCTAATTAAAGGTTTGAAATGTATAGCTAATATCTTTTCTCTTTTGATTTATGGTATATATTTAACAAGCAGCTTTGATGGGACATTAACTTCTTCAGAGCTGACATTGTTTCTCAGGATTGACCTATTTGCTCTATGTAAATTTTAAATTTGTGGTATATTTTAATTAGTGTTATAGAAGCCAAATGTTTTCAATATTTTTTTTATTGGCCTTCTCAAGAAAATCATATAAACAGTAGAGATGATAACTAATATGGATCTGAGCATTCTGTATGCTTTGTTGGATTCTTATAAAATTTATAGTGTGTGCTGTTTTTATAGAGATTTAAAATTCATAAAACACTTCCAAAAAACACTGTCTCGTGTAATTTCCACAAAAGCAATGTGGGAGTTACGTATTATTCACATTTTAGAAGTTAAATAAAAACCCTAAGGCTCAGAAAGGACAAGTTGACTTGACTGAAATCACAATTAATAACCTGTTCGTTTGACTTAAACCCCAGTTATATGCTCTAATTTTAATTTAGTCATTAATTAATTCATACATTTTGCCATGGGTGGGGAGCATCACTTACTGTCTTTTAATCCTTTTTTCTTTTAAAGATAAATCTAATACTTTTAATAGTGTGTGTGTATGATATGTATTATTCCAACTGCTTAAATGACAGTAGGAGGATTTTTGATTGCTTCTGTGAATTCCAACCTTTTTGGTGGTTGGAAATATAGGAATAAGCCTATACAAGACTTACCAGGGTTCTTACATCACTGCAAATTACAAATAAAGTTGCCATGTCTTGAAAAACATTTTTTTTCTAAATCTCTAGCAGAGATATTAGTGATCAGGGGAAATAAATGGTAATTGTGTTTTGCATTTCAATTTTTTGAATGTGAAAAACATTTTCTTGGTATCTTTTTTTTTCTTTTCTCATTTTATCTTAAAATTCCCAAAGACCACCTTATGATACTAGTTGTGATGAGGCATTATTTTTAAGTCATGTTAGAATAGCTGCATATGATTGCAGGCAAATATATGTGGCTTTTTATTGTTGTTACTGTTATTCTATACTTGAGTTATAACTTCCTCTATAACAAGTTTTTATTAACCTCAGTTTTTCAAAGCATCTTCTATTTCAGTGAATGACAACACCATCACCCTGCTTCCCAAAGCAGCAACCCGGAATTCACCTTAGGCACCATTCTCTCTCTGACTCCCTCTCTACCCTTACCCCTGTCAATTCATTACCAGGTCCTGTCATTTTACCTTGCAAACATCCCTCAAATTTGTCCCCTTCACTTCTCACCACCTTTCTAATCTAAGCTGCCATCAGCACTTTTGCCTTGCATTACTTGAATTGCTTCCTAACAGGTGTTCCTACAGCCACCCTCGACCTCCTCTGATTCATTCTCTAGGTGCAGGTAGAGTCCTTGTTTGTGAAGTGCAGTTTCAATCAAAGCAGCCCACCTATCCCTCTCTTACCCTTAGCTTAAAACACTTCAGTGACTTTTCATTGGTCTTACGATGGAGACAAAAATATCTTGTAACCTATGAGGTCATAGATTAGGGTACCATTTACTTTATAGGGTAACTCTAAACATTAAAAGAGTTAATGTCTCATAAAATTAAAACAGTAGCTGGCACATCACCTTAAAAAGCACTCAGTAGAAGATACTATTGCTATTGCTTAGTTAGCCTCATTGTGTACCATGTTTCAGTTACTTTGTGTTCTGCTTTGGTTGCACTTTAAGTATCTGGAATAAGTGAGAATAGCGTGCTTCTTCCACATTGGAAACTTGTTCAATGCTATTCCTTTGATTTGAAATACCTTTCGCTACTCATTGCCTGGTTAATTCCCATTTGTCTTTAAGATTTTAGCTCATCCCCTGATTTCTGTCACAAAGCAAGACTGCTGTTACACGTATTACGTGAACACATGCTCCTAGTTAGTTTTGAACAGTTTTGTAATTTAATATGTATTTATTTGATTAATGTAGACCCTCTAAATGGTAAACTCCCTGAGAACAGGAATTGTGTTTTTGTTGTTGTCATTGTTCAGCTTTGTATTTTTTATCTCTCTTATGGTGCCTGGCGCATAGTAGGTGCTCAATAAATTTGTTGGCAGAATAAAATCGATGAGGCACCAAGGATGTTTTCAGGTATTGAGTTCTTCCTCTCAGTTGGAATGAAGGGAGATGGAACGTAGGCTGAAAAGTAGGTAGTGGTTGTTAAAAGGGACAGACTCCTTTATCCATAGGGGGAAAGATAGGGGAAATGGAGAAATCTGACATATTGTATTCTTTAGAATTTTGAATATCTGAACTTCCAGTTAATTTATCACAAGCCATCCTGAAACAAAATTAGCATATCATGTCATAAAACTACTACAGAGCCAGAATGTCATCTGTCTTTGTAGCATATGGTGTTGTGGCTGTCAGGATCTGCCAGTCCTATCAGCTCAGCAGAATGGAAATAAGGCCAAAAGAGTAATGGCTGAAAGTTTTCGATTTTGAGAACTTGACTGATAACACAGTATCTATTGTGCCTAATTCCTTAAAGTGCAAGCCATCTCATTTTAGCTTATGCCTAGAGATGCTAAGGGAAGTAAATTTGGAACTTCAATTTCCTTTTGGAATGAGATATGGAAAGTTGGGATCACACAAGGTATAAAAACACTAATGCAGTAACTTTTAAAACAATTACACTATAAAATTTAAAAAATGTTTTGCTGTCCTTATTGAGAAATAAAAAAATGAAGGTAACATGAAGCAAAAAAGGAAGCATGGCAGTTTTTATAAACCATTAGATTTTTCCTAATGGATCATCATAAGGTGGAGGGGAATTCATGATAATGTTACAGTATTGAAATTCAGCACATCTGTGACCAACACCGCTGTATATAGTCTTTGCTTTATAGTCTTCTATAGTCATAGGCTTGAGAGTTTGAAACTTTTAAGAGAAAAGTTTTAAGAACTGTGAAATCAATGTCTTTTTTCTGTTTACATGATATTTATGATAATTTCTTTGATCTTAGAAAAATAAGGTACCTAAATCACCAAGAAGAATAATCTGGATTTTAAATGACTCTGAAAAAATATTTGGACCAAAAGGCAATACTTATAAATTAGATATTTTCAATTTGTGTTATCAATCAAAAGTTGATTCATTCTGTATAAGTTATACTTAACTAAGTGGTAAGTAAAATTTCTCATTCTTGACTTTTAATTTTTATGTGAAGAAATAGTGGATTGGTTAGGTGAAGAAATACTTGGTGTTACGGTGGTGAGGAGAGTACAGTGAGGTGATTAACCTTTTTCTTATTATCATTTAGCAGAATTGTTTTGGTTGGTGTGACAGAAAAAGAACTCAAATATTGAATCATAAATGTCATAAAGAATAAAAGACATAGACATATGAATAAAGGTGTAAATAAGTAGAGATTAGATGAATCCCTGCAGGATATGGGTAAAATAAATTTATAAGGGGATGATCAGAGTCTATCCTTCACAGTATTTTAAATCACTCCAGTTAAAATAGATGTACAGTAAAACCAGAACAGGAGCACTTAAAAATAGCCACAGTGAGCAAATCCAGTGTAAGGAAATACATTGAACAAAATTCCAATAACTAAGCATTTGAGAAAGATCTATGATAAAGAATTCACTCAGTTTATCATATGAATTAAAGCTTGAAGCAAAAAATACAAAAATTCTTCCTTTTAATGTGCAAAAATTGGCACATGCAGAAATTCTCCAATAATGATATGCCCACAAAAAATATATCTATTGGAATCATAAGATTCCAATTTTGACACTAATATTCGGGGACTCATTGCTGTTGGAGACATTTTATTGGTATAACAATAATGTGGCATCTTAGCATTTTGTCTGAACTCAATATATTTACTTGATAATTCTTATTAGCATAGTTAGCATAGATATGATAATCATTTGGTGCTTCTCTCTGGGCTATTTTTACTGTCTTTATTCCTTATAGTCTAACAAGGTTTTTCCATAGAAAACATTAAAGCTATTAATGCAAAGGAGTTCTAAAGAGGGATATAAAATGAGCAAATAAAGCAACTTTTTAATATTTTATTTGTATAAATTTCTAACACTTAAGGCATTCTCGTATTGTAATATCAATATAAAAACATGTGAAAGCCAAGTATACTAAAAGTGCTAGGTTCTTGCTGTATTAGTATATTTGAGAAGTACTGTAATGTATGTAAGCCTTTCATACATTTTAGTGGTAATTTAGTTAAGACTTTGCAATTCTTACCTGTATCTTTAGGAAGTCCCCCCTCTTTTCTGCCTTCAGAATTGTTTCTTGTTCATGTGTTTTGTTGAGTAGGCTTCAGCTTTGAATTTCTTTTGATCCACTTTTTGCGTAGTTCCACTATCATGTCTAGAGGCCATTAGAGAGTGACCAGTTTTAGAAACTAAAGTGCAACTAATATAAAAATATACACTGCTTAGTCCCTTTTGCTGTGTAAAACAACATAATGTTCTGGACAGGAAGTTGGGTACCGTTATTCCACTTACCACAACCTCCTTGTACTCTCGGTTCTATTTTTAATTTTTTAGGCATAATTGGTTGGATTGTCCACTAGTTCTAAAATACCTTGATATATCTTGTGAGCATACTAAGTATTTTTGTTAATGTTACTTCTCATTTTCTAGTTACACAGATTACTTGGCATTTACCCTTATGTAACCATGGAATACCTTTTCTCCTTAACATACCATGATCATTTCCCCATATCACTGTTAGTTCTTTATAAACATAATCTTAATTATTGTATAATATTTCTTTGAGTACATCACTAAAATTTAACAATTGCTCTATTATTAATCATCTGGGATTTCCCCATGTTTCACTATTGTAAATAACTGTAATGAACATTTTTGTGCCAAAAGATTGTCTAGGTGTTGGATTCTCAGGATAGATTCCCCAAAATAGAATAACCGCATCAAAGGCCATGAGTTTCCTGTGATCAAAACTACTTTCCAAAAACCTTCAACAAAACTTGCATGCTCAGAAGCACCATCACCAGTAGTGAATATCATCATTAAGAACAAGGCAAACAAAGGCTGAAGTGAAAGGGCATTAGACAATATCTCAGAGTCATAGAGAAGTAAAAAGTGTCAGGAAAGGTAAATGTGTACGTGTGGGAGCTTCGTCCAGCAGAGCTCCACTGCCCGCACGAATGAGAAGGAGTCTACCAAGGCATGATCTGCATGGGGAGGAAAGGCTGACCAGTCTCTCAAAGGAGAAAGGTGTCAAGCCTCTCTCTCAGTGGGCTTTTATTGAGTTTAGCTTGCATGGGATGCATATCAAAGGAAGGAGGTATGGTTTACAGATAACATTTCTGGGGTCACAGGGTTCCTTTTGAGTCAGGGTCTGGTAGACTGGGTGACACCAATCAGCTGTAAAACCTTGGGAAACAAACTTACTTTGTGCTTGGCCCCTTAACATTTAAATTGGAGACATTAGCAAAGCAGGTTTCACAGAACTTTATGCATTCTTAGGCCTGATCTCCCCCTGCCAGGAACCGCCCATTCTGGCACGGGGCTGCACCCCCCTTCAGCATTGTTTCAGGCCTGAATCAGTCAGGGGAAGCAAGGCAGCCAAGAGATTAGGAGACTTTTTACAGATAGAATGAGGACTCGGGCTATGATAAAACCGAGGGGTGAGGGTTTTTTTGTCCCTTTTCCACAATCCCCTAAGTCCTTCCCTGATGGCCCCTTCGTGTCTGTGCCTGTCTTAGGTTGTTCCTTTTTTGAGGAATCTTACCTATCATTGACTATCCAGCCATCCTCCAAGGGCCAAGCAGGGTGAAGTAAAGGGGGCAGAGGCTGTCCCCCTGACGGGAGGATGTTTTGTCTCCTTAGTGGCTTATGGTCCCCAGGTCCCCTAGCCATGGGGCCTTTTCCCCTGTTGGTGGGGTTACAGCTCCTGAAACCAGGCAGGATGGTTCCCAACATGCGTAAGCAGTTAGATATTCTTGTAATAATGGTGTATAACTTTTTTCTACAAGATGAGACATCTTTTTAAAAAATTGTTAGTCGGAAAGCAATGACTTTGTTTTGTAACTACATATTTTATTTTTATATAATTTAGAACACTAAAACATTAAAAATTATTTATGTTTTTGGATATAATGTATAAAGTGTAATGTGTGACATTAACAACTGAACACTGTAGGAGCAGAACAAGAAGTTGGAGCCTGAATATATTTTGAAGGTGCGTCTGTTGAGCATTTGGATTGGATGTGTGAAAGAGAAGACTCTAGAGTTGGGCAGTGGTTTCTGACCTGAGCGAGCAGTTTACTGAAATGCCTAATGGAGAGTTCAGCCTCTCTGGACCTGAAATACTGTGCTGTGTTTGCACACCCATTCACCAAACAAAATCCCTGCAGATAGCTCTCCTTCTCAGACGAAATTGGGAGCCATCTGTTGTTGCTGAGCACATCTCATTTGTGTAAAGTATGTATGTGTGTGAGGTTTGATGGATGTTAGCTCCTTCCCTAAGCAGTTAGTATACAGCGTTCAGTACAAGTAATGCCCCCTTTTTATTGCAAAATCATAAGCATGTAATTCTGTAAATAACAATATCACACTCAAGCACACCATATGCCATTTTAGGTGAAATGTTCAAGTTAAAATTATAAATCATTACACCCATATTATTACCCTACCAACTACACTCAAGCAGGCCTTATTTCTGCCAGGCCCTGTGGCCGTAAACAGGAGAGGTTGAAAGACAGCTCTTTGTCACTCCAGTGTTTATGGGTCAGAGAGGTGAGGAAGAGCCAGGACAAGAGACCAAGAAGCAATGACAGGAGGAAAATTAAGGAGGAGGATATGACTGCTCTGTTAAATGCTGCACAAAGGTCGAAAAGGTGAAAGGTGAAAATTGACAATTAGATTTAATAATATGGACATGATTGGTCACCTTGAAAACAGTTTCAGTACGAATAGGGGAAAGACCTGTTTGCCATGGGGCACAGGAGACAATAAAAGATGAAAAGTGGGGGAGAATGAGCATAGACACCACCGAAGGAGTTTTATATAATTTACAATCCAAAATGGAACATGTTTGCGAAGAGCACCATTAATTAAGTGAAAATTTAATAAATACAAATGAACTGCAATAACACACTGAAATAAACATCCTTTTATGAAGGAAAGGAGAGAGGGCTACGACTGGAAGTGATAGTTGTTTTTTTTTAAGGGAGAAATAATAGGTAAAAGGAATGACTTAGTAGAGAGGGGAAGTTTTATGATGAAAAAGGACATCTTTGGAGCAGGCAAAGGGGAGAAGGCATTTGAGTAGGCAAGAGGGGAGAGTATACAGTGCACAAGAGAATGGCCGGTGTTAGCCAGGAGCACAGAAGGTAAAAAATATGGGGACAAATGCAGGTAGGGGAGGTGATGTCTTGGGAACTCGTGGAAATTTTCTTAAGTTTGTATAACTGAAATAGGTAGTGAGGTCATTAGCTAAGAGTGAAGACTAGGGAGGAGTTAACAGGGTTTTAGGACAGAGAAGGTATGGAATAGATTTATAGGAGGAATGAATGAATGAATGAATGAATGGTATAGATAAATACAATAGGTTTTCCAAGCACCACTAGGGTCCAGTTGCATTTAGTCATGTGTTCAAATGAAACCAGTCAACATAGTCGTGTTTTTCTCAAGCCGAGTTTCACTGCAGGTGTCAGAGTGCTGAAAATTGCATTTTATCAGGATTTATTGTATAGTCAAGTACGATGAAGTAAGAAAGCAATAGAATTCAGATTGTATGCAGGGAATGATGATTTTTATCATTTGACTAGTGATTTTTATCATTTTACTAGTAATTTTTATCATGATTTTTTCATGATAATTGGCCATATATAATTTAACCTGGTGTATTAGTTTCATAGGGCTGTAACAGTAGTACCACAAAATGAGTGATTTAGAACAATAGAAATTTATTTCACATTTCTGGAGGCTGGAAGTCTGCATTCAAGGTGTTGGCAGGTCCGTGTTCCCTCCGAAGCCTTTAGGGGGAGGTTCCTTCCTTCCTCTTGTAGCTTCTAGTAGCCCCAGGCATTCAGTCCTTGGCTGTGGTCACAGAATTCAAATCTCTGCCTCTGTCTTCATGTGGTTGTCCAGATTTTCCTCTTTTTATAAGGACACCAGTCATTCTGGATTAAGGCCCATCCTTAATTAATGGTAATGAGATATAGGATAATTAGGAGTGAGTAGCTAACAAAGAGTGAAAAACAATCTCACTGAAGCAGGGGAGACCAAGGAACTGAGAGGCCAGGGTGTTGGATGGCTCAGCAGTGAGGATCTTAAAAGTCCCTGAGAATAATGACAAAAGGGGTCTTAGAGATAGTGAAAGGAGCCCAGAGCTAAAATGTTCACAGACCGAGAAGGAGTAAACTATGGTGCTGGAATATAACTTCAACAAGACTAAGTAAAGGATGCTACGGTCTGATGGTACAAGATGTAAAGTTGACTGTTTTGAAGAGAGGAGGGAGGGAAAATGTTCCGGAAGCACTAATAAAGTGCTAGAAACACACCTACCCCACCTCAGCCTCTGTGATATGAATGACTTGGGAGGAACAGCTGCCACTACCTGACAAGGTTGCAGAAGAAGCAGTGCCCTAAGGGGAGAGACAGGTTCCAGTTAGATAAAGGAGGTAAAAGGAATAAAGAACATGTTAAGAAAATGGATTCTGCTGATAGCTGACTTTGAGTTCCAGAGGGACTCAGGTTTTGAGCGCTGGAGTGGGTCAGGAAAGCTGATGTGCCCATCAGTGCAGGGATTAATAGCTTGAGAGTGAAGGGTGTGTTAGGAGATCATGGCTCGTGATGCATGACATAAATACAGATCCAGGGTATGATGATTGTTCTTTTTGCCCCAGAGATGAAGGTCATGGTGAAACATTTGTTCTTTCGGGCCAGACATAAAGGTAGACATGAATCTACCTTTAGACATGAGCTGCAGGGGAAGGAGAACTGGAGTCTTGCCTGGGTCACATGATTTGGAAGCTCCCAGTAGATTTTGCTGATGGATAATACATGGAGGTTTGCAGGGATGGTCTCACTCTAAGCACATGGACTCTCTTGACTTCTTTTTTAGCAATTATCAGTATTCAAAATGATCTTGTATATGTAATTACTTGTTTACAGGTTTTCTTTTTTCACACTATAAAGTACAGTCTTAGGGCAGATGTATTGGCTGTTTTCTTCATTCATAAGCACTGGTGCTTAGAACTGGGCTTGGCATACAACACTCAATAACTATGCTGACCAGGCGAATTCATGGAGATTCCATTCTTTCAATCTACTGATGGGTTGGAATGCACTTACTCCTTCAGTTAAACCCCATCTCCCTCCTATCTTCAACCTCATCAGATCATTTATCAGCGTTTAAAGATACACTAGTACCTCCCATCTTTAAAAACAAATTTCCCTTAAGCCTTCATCTCCAGTTATTGCTCCAGTCTTCAAGGCCAAACTTCTCAGAAGGGTTATCTGAAACAAGCCGTCTCCATATCCTCACATTCTTTTTATTCTCAATTCCACTGAAACCTGAAGTTCCACCCCCCCACCACCATTCAACTGGAGCTGCTTTAGTTACCATCAACCTTCCTTTTGCCATATGTAATGAAAACGTGCATGTCCTTACTTAATTAGACTTTTTGGAGTTTTTGACTACAGCTGACTACTCCCTTCTTGGCTTCCATGATTCCAGCACTCTTGCTTTTTCTCTTCATTGCCTGTTCCTTTTCCATCTCCTTTAGTTTATTCTTTTCTATACAACTGTTATATTCTGGGATTTCCTTTCTTTTTCTTTTCTTAGGTAATCTCATTCATTTCCTGTGGTTCTTAAATACCTTCTATGTGCCAAGACTTCCAAAAATATATTTCCAGCTCAGACCACTGTTCTGAACTCCAACTGCCTGCTTAACATCTTTGCTTGGATGCTTCACAGGCATGTCACACTTAAAATGTTCAAAATAGAGCTTTTCGTCCTGCTTTCCCTTCTCCTCTGCCCATGATAACATCGAACATGATCATCTTCTGGTGTTTCTCGTTTTAGTAAATGGCACTACCATCCACATAGCCAAAAGCTTGGACCTTTGTACAGTCTCTCTCAATGTACCCTCATAGACATGCAGTCCACAAACTTGTCCTATTGAGTCTTTCTACACGTATTTTCAGTATATAAATTGCTCACCATTTTCACACTCCTTCCCCATCCAAGTGACATAATTTCTTACCTTCAGTAGCCTCTCAACTTCCATCCTGGCCTTCCTCCCATCTGTCTTTTTAAAGAGCAACCAGAATGATCTTCTTAAAATAGAATGCAGATATATCACTTTACTTAAAATACATCAATTGCTTTTCAATATACTTAAAATAGAACTCCAAATCTCTAACACGTCTCACCAGGCTCAGCACGATCTGACTTCTGCCTAGTCTATCTTGTGCTTATCTCTACTCCAGCCTTAAGGAAGTGCTCACATGTTCCTTCTATTTGTAATGCTCTTCTCCCAATTCATATGTCTCAGTGTTCAGGTCCCTGCTTAAATGTCATTCAAGTGTTTGGTTTTTCATATAATACACAGATTTTAAAAACAAGTAATTGGATTTAACTTTGTTTTACTGGATTCATTGATTACTACAGCTCCTTTATGACATGACTTAGTCCATTTGGAGTTGTTTTGATTCTTTCAGTTACCTTGTATTTTTAAGAGAAATTTTCAGGGAGGATACATGGTGATCTAAATTTTTTTAGTATTTTTATGTCTGAGAGTATGTCACAAAAAATGACAGTTTAGTGGTTTTTTTTCAGGTTACATATTTTTTTGTATTTTTTTATTTTAATTGTTCAAGTACAATTTTCTATCTTTTATTCCCATCCCAGCCCTCCCCACCTCTCTCCCATTTCCACCCACCCCTAGTTTTTGTGCATGTGTCCTTTATACTTGTTCCTGTAAACCCTTCCCCTTTTCCCCTGAAATTCCCCTGAAATGCCCTCCTCTCCCCCCTCTGGACACTGTCATATTTTTTGTCCTCTCATGAAAGAGGCACTGTTGGTTGCCTATGCAACAGCCATTTCTCCTTCTTACTAAGAGAACTGGGTTTTGTTTGGTAATTCACCCTTCTCCACCAGGCATGCACTTTATTAAGCCAGTTGCATTCTCCTTAAAAGTGACTGGCATTGGAATGGGTATGTGACACAAGTCTAGCCAGTGAGATCTTTCTTCTGCTTAATATTGTCATTTCTATTTGCAATGACTGGAACTGTGGGGTCACCTTGTGAGTAAAATAATGAGTAACTCAGGACAAGGTTAGTCCCCTGAGCTTGGCAAAGCAGAATGATGGAAGGCGCTTAGGTCCCTGAGCCACTAAGCTAACCAGTCTCAGAGCCAACTTAAAGATTCTTACATGAGGTAATACATCTGCTTTATTGCTTGTACCAGTTGTGTTGGGCTTTGTATTTCTTGGAACTAAAAATCTCCTGGTATACAACTTTTAATTCTGTATGTTTTTCCATTGTTTCACTGGTTCTTGTTCAGTTAACATATAACTTGTTTTTGTCAACTGATTGCTAGTATATTTTAAAAAATATTTAAAATTTAAAAATCTCTATAGCATGTATAACTATTGGTCTCTATTTTTCTTGATACTTGGCTTTTTGATTTGGCATTTTCAAGTCTAATATTAAATGTTTTCTTCATTTTTTTCAGTAATTCTTGCTTGTCCTGACCCTTCTCCTGATACTCTTGCTTTAAATCAATGACTATCAAACGCTACTACATCGAGGGCTGCCTAGTAATCCCTTTATATGCACAGTTATACTCTGCAAGTCAACTCTTTTATGATTTCTCTTTTTTCCACAAACCTTCAACACCCCTCCTTCTCTCCCCCTGCTCAAGTCCAGGACTTTGCTTATGATTTCACTGGGAAGATGGAAGTAGTCAAAAGAGAATTTCTACATCTTCTTACGCTAGGCCAGATACAAAGATGTGTACCCACTCTTTATATCTGGCATAGTTCCTTCAAGAAAGGACTAGTTGCCCAGCTGCTAGGTGTGTGGTTGGCTGATAGCTTCCAACTATTACTGCTTTTAGGGTCCATTTTGGCTTTCAAGCTGAGGCCACGGGTTTCTTGAGTGGCCTCCAGCCAATGACAGAGCAAGGTGGTGTGCAAGGATATGTACATTTCCACCCAATGTGGGACTCCTCTAATGGGCAGTGGTGACCTTGGACTTGGGCTGGCAGCGACTGTTTGGACAGCGCTGCAGAAGTGAAGTCTACATCGTGATGTAATGGCTCCTCTGACCCATGTTTTTTCCTTCTGTAGGGGTCACTTCCCAATCACCGTTTTAGGCTCCTCGCTCTGTGTCAGTGTCTGCTTCTTGGAAAACTTACACACCCTCTGAACCTGAAACACCCCCAGATCCATTGACCTAACAATGTCTGTGCCTATATATATACAACTCTATGTGAGTGAAATGTGCAGACTGCTAACTCAGGCCAAATCCTCAATTTGTGTGAATAATATTGCTTCTAAATCACTCAGGCCTTTTCCTTCTCATACGTTTTCCTCTCTCTTCTACATCATCAATTTTCCTCTTTTTATAGGATTATTTTTACCAGTATACCAACATGTTGTGAAATCTCTCAACCTAAGAAACAAAAAATCTTCCCTTGACCCTACATTCCCCTTCAGGTTCTAATTTTTTGTTGTTGTTCATATCTCTTATGAAGCCATGTACGATGACTTGTCTTCTGGTTTGTTGAAGCAATAGGTCAGGCAACGTTTGCCACAATAATGTCTGTCAAAGTGACTGGCCGTGAAAACTCCAGCACCACATTCATCTGAAGGCCACTCCCAGCAAAGGCGACTGAGTTTGCTATTCTCATCCACTTTTAGTACAGCCACCTTAACTTCTTTCTCTCACACTTATTCTTCTGGGCCATGGTGTAAGACTTCTTCCTTTTCTTAGCACCACCACGAAGTCTCAACACAAGATAAAGAGTGGACCGCTTTTGAATGTTGTAGTCAGACCAAGTACGCCCATCTTCCAGTTGCTTGCCAGCAAAGATCAGCATTTGCTGATCAGAAGGAATCCCTCCCTTATCCTGGCTCTTGGCTTCTACATTTTCTGTTGTATCCGAGGGTTCAACCTCGAGAGTGATGGCCTTCCCGGTAAGGGATTTCACGAAAATCTGCATCTTGGTGGTGATTCCACCGCAGATGGCGGATCGGAAAAGCCAGCTTCTATTTCTTTCTGCTCCTCTCTATAGAAAAATATTCCAAGTATTGTCTCTTGGTTTTTTTATCCCTTCCCATTTTATCTTGAACCAACTCCAATTAGGTTTTTTCCCTACCGTTCCACTGAAACAGCTCCATCTCCAGTTTGCTTCGGCTCTCAGTCCTCATTATATCTGGTCTCTCAGAAGCAATTGACACAGTTGATCATTTCCTTCTACAAGAATTTGCTTCATTTGGTTTTCAGGATTCGCTCTCCTGTGTTTTTCCCTCTATCCCACTAGCTGCCCCATCTCAGTCGTTTGTTTTTTAATGAATCCTCCTCATATTCTTAAGTGTCCCAAGACTCAGTTTGGGGTCTTCTTGGTCCCCACTTATCTCCTACATGGTCTCTTCCAGTCTCATGGCTTTAAACGCCACAAACACATTAACTAGTCCCAAATTCATATCTTCAGTTCTGACTTCTTACCTGCACTCAGGCTCATGGATTTGACCCCCACCTCGGCATTTCTCAGTTTATACTTGGTGTCACTAGGCTGGCCACGCTCGTCAATTTTAATAATTTGAGATGAGTCTATTTCATCAAGATTTTTTTCGCATGTAGATACATGATATTTAAAAATAATTTTGTTTAGGTTTCATTGTTTTTCACTTCATTTGTTTTATTTCTTTTCATTATATGGTTTCTCAGAGAAAGGTTTGAGGTTGCTTATTTAAAAAAATATTTACTAGTCATCATAAATCAGGATCTATGTTAGTCATTTTCAGGTGTGTAATTTAAGTAATTTGGTGAAAATTTTTATTTTCTGGTGATCACTTGAAAAGGTGTTGATAAACTGTATGCGTCATCTGTTCTATAATTTTTCAAGCTTTCAGCATCATGCTTATTAGCATTTGCTTTCTGTAATCTATTTTTTCATGTTTTGGAAATGCAAACATCTGTGCATCTTCAGTCTCCTGGCAACTGTTGTGTTCTTCTCCATTTCTCAAAATTAGTGACGATGATTCTATCATTACATCACTTAGTATTATGTTTTATATGCATGGATGTAATTCATCTGTGGCTAAAGACTTGAACCAGTTTAAAGGAAATATGTATATTCTTACCATGCTTTAATTATCTCATAATCACGTTCATTTAACCCTCTTAAATTTGAAAATAATGAATACAAGCAACATAGTATTTAATAATAGTTTACTACCTCACACATTAGGCTTTTACATATAATTTTTTTTCAGATCCAGTAAAAAAAATATCCAAAATGATCTAATTACCACTTTTGCTTTAAACTGTGAAGTAAAGAATACATTTTAAGAAAGATTAATCATTCTTGTTTGCCTATTACTGTAGTTAAATTTTGATAAATTGTATGCTTCTGTGGTAGGTATTGAACGTGATTATTTTTCTCTAAATGTTATCCTGTTCTACAGGATTAAAATGAAAGGATTCATGAGAATAGACATACAGATCAATGGAACAGAATTAAGAATCCAGAAATGGACCCACACTTAGGTGGTCAATTGATTTTCAGTAAAGGTGTCAAATTTAATAGAAGAAGAGTCTTTAAGAAATGTTTTTGGAACAGCTGTATATCCACATGGAATAGAAATAAACTTTGATCTTTTAAAATAATATATACTAAAATTAGTTTAAAATGATCATAGGCCTAAATATAAGGACAAGAACATACATCCTATGGAACACAGCATCGGAGAAAAATCCTTATAACCTAGGGATAAGATACAAAAAACATGAACCGAGAATGAAAGAACTGATAAAGTTCAAAAAAATTAAAATCTTTTGCTTGTTGAAATGAGAAAATGAAAAGACAAGCTTCAGCTTGGGAAAAATATATTTGCAAAACATCTGACAAGATGTATCCAGATGTCATTAAAAACTTGCCACATAATAAGATAACTCAATATTAAGAAACAGGAAACAGATCTGTACAGGTACTTAACAAGAAAAAAAATGCTCAATTTCATTGGTAATTAGGGAAATGCAAATTAAAATCACAATGAGATACATACCTATTAGAATATCTTAAAAAGACTAAAATGCCAAGTGTTGGTGAAAATGTGGCAGCCATTGAAAAACAATTTGCCAGTGTCTTTAAAATGGAAATACACACCGTCTACACGACCCAGCACTGCCACTCCTAGGGGTTTACCCATAAATGAAACTATATGTTCACGCAAAGATTTGTGTACAAATGGTCACAGCAGCGTTATTCATAATAACCAAATGATAGAAACAACTCAAATATCCATCAGCTGGTCAATGCATAAACAAAATGTGGCATATGCATTCAACAGAATATAATTTAGCAAATAAAACAATAAACTGTTGATATACAGAACACTGGAAGAATTTCAAAAGCATAATTGTAAGTGAATGAAACCAGACACAAAAGACACAGAATATAAAGATGAAGTTCTAGGAAAAGCAAAAATACAACAGCAGAGAGCAGATCAGTGCTTGCTTTGTGGCTGGGGATGAAGGACAGCTTGACTGCAAAGGGGTGTAAGGGAATTTGGAGAGTGATTAAAGTATTCTAAAACTTGACTCTGATGGTGGTTGCACAACCCTGTATATTTACTAAAACTCATGCAAATTTATCTTAAAATGGGTGAATTTTATTATATAAGTATGCTTCAGTAATGATTTTAAGGGGGTGTGCATTAAACCTGAAGGTAGTTTTTCTTAAAAAGGATGGCTGTTCAGCAAATAAAGTTTTGCTGACAAACATCAGTTTAAGATGCCTAACAGTTATATTAAAAATCCTAATCATACTGTAAAAATTTTGATAGCAGTCATGATTTGAGTTACAGAATTGTGAGATTATATATTTAATATAATAGTAAAGTTTTCAGTAATACTCCATTTATTTGAAGTTAGTTGTCTGTAACAAATTCAGGAGTGTATAAGTAATCAAAAATATATTTTACAGCTGATTTTGAGAACACAAAGTCCATACGATAATTTTAGACATTTTAAAGGTGTTAGAGAAGTCATTGTGAAAAATACAGTATATTACTTGCCAAAATAAACAATAATTTACACAGGGAATAAAAATGTATGAATGAATAAATATAATTATTATTTTTCTTTTTTTATTGATTTTAGCTAGATAGAGAGTAACGGAGAGAGAGAAAAAACCATCTATTTGTTGTTCTACTCATTTATGCATTCATTGGCTGATTCTTATATGTGCCATGACTGGGGATTGAACTCACAACCTTGGCATATCAGGGCGAGGCTCTAACTAACTGAACTGCCTGGCCAGGGCCTTATTTTTCATCATTTTTTGCCACCACTATTATCATGTACTATTAGAAAAAGGATACATTTTTTATTTATTCTGATTTTGGACCAGAAGACTGTAGGAGCTGTCCAAAAGAAGGGCATTTCTGTTAACAAAGAAATGAACACATTGCCAACCATCAATATTGCATTTCACAAATGATTTTCTGGAATAATAGTTTATTACAGTAACAGTCATTTAAGAGGAAATGTAACAAACACAATTTAAAATAACAATTTCCAGGGCTATACATATAAAAACCCTTTTCTTCTTTTAGCTAAATATAACAGATTAATTTAAAATTAAATCTTATCTTCAAAATGCCATTTATTCTATGAGTATTGTCTTAAAGTCATTTGCCTGTTAGATCAAAATTAAAACAAATGTGAAAAATTAGATGATGGGAGGAAGATGGGAAAATGAAATACATACATCTACATTTAGTCCTATAAGATAAAAGATGCTCAAAACATTGCTACTCACCAGAGAAATGCAATTTAAAGGCACGATGAAATATCACCTCAGAAAGGTTATCATTGATAGATCAGCAAACAAGTATCTGCAAGAATGTGGAGAAAAGGGAACCCTAGTGCACTATTGGTGGAAATGCAGATTGGCGGAGCCACTAAGGAAAACAGTGTGGAGATTTCTCAAAAAACTAAAAATGAAGCTGCCTGATGACCCTTGCC
>CM052539.1:14595564-14634507 GCA_028533065.1 Trachops cirrhosus
TACATATTTCCCTGACCTAGTAATAAAGATGATGCTCTAACGAGATGCTCATTTGGTTCCTTGTGTCTATTCTCAGTTGGTTAGAACCTGGAGAGGACGGGTGATTGGCATCCCAAGGCCTTCAACACTCATGGCCATAAACTTAGAAAGACCACAAACATCATGATACGCTGGGTTTCTGGGTTTCCTCAGGAAGGTGATGACAGGCACAGTTTGTGCCAAGTAGGCATGAGGAGACAAATAAATGATCCGCAGTAGGCAAGATCTTGGTCTTCTATTTAGATAGTGTCTTCATATTCTCTAACCTGAAGCTGTTCAATTCTGTCTCACAGCCTATCATACCCTCAGTTATGCAGAGTAACTGCAGAGCTCGAGACAAAGAAAGTAGGTATTTTCCAAACCCACTCCCTAAATCCTATCTTAGCTCAGTGATAACTTGATGCTATAAAAAATCATCTTTTCTTCTTTCTCACTGAAAAAGTCAAGCAGACTTTGGTATATAGTTCTAAGATTGATTTAGATTCCTGTTCCTTTAATTTATGTCTACAAAGGCTGTTCTGTGGGTCTGCAAACACTTCTATATTTGTTTTGTCTTTTGTTTTACCTCTCTTTCCTAGTCTCAACCCCTAGTATCTTCTTCTTTTTTTTTTTTTATTGCTTTTAGAGAGAGAGGAAGGGAGAGAGGGAAACAGAGAGACAGACAGACATTGACTGGCTGGCTGCCTTCTCATGTGCCCTGACTGGGGATCAAACATTCAACCTGGGTATGTGCCCTGAACAGGAATTGAACCCACGACCTGTTAGTCCATGGGATGATGCTCCATCCAACTGAGACACATCAGCCAGGACCCTTGTACCTTCTTTTATTAATCAATCCCAAGAGCAGTGACTTGCAATATGTGTATATTGCAGCAGTAATTCTCAACTTGCCAAAAAGTGTACACAATTAGATGTGTGTATATCAGCATTTAGAATAAGGGATCCAAAGGTTCTTCAGGAATTATATCTGCCTCATAGGGTAGATATCATATGGTTACATATGATTTGCATTATGTATATATAATGCATATTATGTTATTATGTACCAGGAATGATACAAGATTCTTCACTTTGTCTCATTTTATCCTGACTGGTGTGTGTGTATGTGTGTAATACAACAATATATAATATATATACAATGATATACATACCTTATATGTACAGTATATATAAAATGAGGAAAAGAATCTAGTATCATTCCTGGTATACAAGTATAACATAAACTTATAACTATTATTAATATTGTAAATTCTGAACAGTAAAGATAGGTTTTGACAAAAATATTCAATCAGCCCTGGCTGGTGTGGCTCAGTGGTTGAGTGCAGGCCTTCAAATCAAAGGGTCGCTGGTTTGACTCCCAGTCTAGGGCACATACCTGGGTTGCAGGCCATATACCCAGTAGGGGGCACATGAGAGGCAACCACACATTGACGTTTCTCTCCTTTTCTTTCTCTCTCCCTTCCCCTCTCTAAAAAATAAAATAAAATCTTAAAAAACATAAAAATTTGATATAAAATTAAAAAATATTCAATTAGAAAATGTGGAGAAGAAATAATCCATTTTTATTTTTGTAATTAAAAACAGAAAAGAAATTGATCACACCTGGACTAGGGATTGAACCTGCAACCTGTAACCTCTTTGTTATGGGATGATGCTCCAATCAACTGAGCCACACCACCCAGGCATATTTTTACTTTTAATTTGCGTGTTTGTTCCCCTGCAGCCAAGCCTTTCTCCTTTTCAACAAGAAGCTATGATGGAACTAAACACAAAGAGTTTGGCATTGAAAACTGGCTTTGAGTATCATATACCACTAGAGCTCCTAGAACTGTGGAACTGAATCTTAGAGTGAGTCCTTCCTAATGGTTATCCCATTCGGAGGTGATTCTGACAAGATAACTGAGGAGCCTCCCAATCACTAAATCAGTCATGATTAAAGGTGTGTTTTGCTTAGGTGGCAACGTTGGGAAAATGGAAGTAAGGTTTCTGTATGGAATTTTCAAAATGAATTCAATGGCTTACTTCTTTAACTTGTCTGATTATGTGAACCATTATGCCTAGGGTCATATTATTATCACATCTAATATCTTATCATTATAGCAGACTGTAAAACGTAAAACAAACAAAAACCACAGTCGCTCAAAATCTACTTCCTTTAGGAAACCTCTCATGAGTAATCATAATTTACCTAATACTTTGAACCTTTCAAATAGAATCTCAGAATACTGAATTCCATAACATTAAAAAAATATATATACTTGTGCTGTTACTTAGCTCTAAATGCCTTTTAAGTTTTCTCCAGTTATTTATTTAAAGATCTCTGCCTATAGCAGGCAGTCCTGCATTTGAGCCTTGGCTAACTTTCTTGAAACAGCTTCCTCATGTGTAAGCTGGGGATGAGGATAGTACTGTTCTCAGGGGACACTCACGAGGGTTGAGATAACAAATAGAAAGCACTTAGCATAGTGTCTGGCACATAGTAACTGCTCATCAAATGACCGTGATCATTAACGTCTATCCATTTTATTTTTTCATGGAGGCAGTATCATGGGCTGTGCAGTGAATCAGTTCTGGGGTTCAGCTGTCACCACTAGCTGAGAAATTTAATTGACTCTTTGTGCCACTACTTCCTCATCCCCAGAATAGATAAGGCGCAATAATATCCAGATCACTGGGTTGCTGAGAGTGCCTCTTACGTCCCTTTACTCCCAGTACATTTATGAAGTGTATCCCAAGGGCAAGGCAAAGCACAAGGTGTCACGGGAAGTTTCTAAAGCATCGCAGGTCCTCCACCACGGGCCAGGAGAGCGTGTAACACAGTCAAGCCAGCCATGCACAGTGAGTCGGTGGTGGTATTTGCAAATTACAGCGGGTCTGTAGTCCATGCCCACTTAGACTGTCCCCGGTGTTCAGCGAGAGCCTTTTTTCCTGGTATTTTTACAAGTCAGCAGGTCCTCAAACCCCTAGAAAAAACTGGAACAGCCTCAAACTGTTCAGTGCCACGGCAACTAGGACAAAACAATCCTCTTCTTTCGAACCAAGGGCAGACCTCAGCCTTCTTAGGGCGAAATGAGGGTCGAGTTGCCGGGACGCGGATAGAAGCGGTGGCACCAGGGCCGCTTCCCGGCATCACCGGCCTCCCCGCGCCGGTCATGGAGGATTTTCCTCGAGCGTCGTGACTGACCCGAGGTGTGGCACCTATCGGGCTGAGGAGGAGGCGGCGCGGCGCCGGGAGAACGCCGGTCAACACACGGTTAAACCTCTCCCAAGGAGACTGGAGGAGGGAGGGTCCCCGCTCTCGAAACCGAGGACCGCACCGTCCCGGGCCCCGCCCCCACCCGGGCCCGGCCTCCTCCCTCCCCACCCCCCAGCGCAACTCGGACGGAGCCGCGGCCGCACCTGCCCGCGCGCACACGCCCCCAGCGCGCCGGCCCCCTGCGCGCCAGGCCTCCGAGCCGCCGCGGGCGGACCCGGGCGCTCGCCCGCCCTGCCCCGGACCCGCGCCGCCGCCGCCGCCGCCCTCGGCACGCGCCGCAGCGGCTCGTCCGCAGCGCCCAGCCTCGGCACGGGCCACGGCCGCGGGAGCTGCAGCCGCCGCGCTCCTCTTCGCAGCCTCACCGCGGGGCCGGCCCGGCGCCGACGCCGAGGCGAGACCCAGCCGGGGCGCCGGGGCGCGAGGGCCGTCGCGGTCGCGGCCGTGCACTGCGCTCCGGCTCCAGCGTGGAAGTCCTCGCCTCCTCCCGCTGCGACCTCCTCAGTCCTCACCATCCAACGCCCGCCCCTCCAGAGCACCCGGGTTGCATTATTTTAGGGTGGGGCGGGAGGGCCCTGGATTTGGGGGTGTGAGGGTGGGCGGGGAGAAGGACCCGGAGGGGGAAAGGACTGCGAGGGAATCGGTGAGAGACTATGGGGAAGGACCAGGAGCTGCTGGAAGCTGCTCGCACTGGCAATGTGGCTCTGGTGGAGAAACTCCTGTCTGGCAGGAAAGGAGGGATCCTGGGCGGTGGATCCGGACCCCTGCCCCTGTCTAATCTGCTAAGGTAAGGACGGGCACCGGCTCCGGGATTGCATGCCTCCTTATGCATTGTGATGGGTACCTGCTGCTCCTCATGGTAATTGCACCTGCTGGCTGCCAGGGATTCATTCTTAAATTAGGCAGGAAAACAGACAGTGTGTATGGAAAGGAGGCTTGAGCCTCTCAGTCAGATGGACGCCTCCAATTCTTGGAGTAATTTTAAAATAGCCTTCCATCCGTGCGTCAATAGATACTTTTCTCAGGGCTGTGGTGCAGAACTTGGACATGTACTGGTGTTGCTAGAAGGAAATCAGCGTTCCACATGCTTTCCATCAGTGTTTATCATATATCTTCAGCCTCGAACCCAGCCCTTTTTGTGTCTATTTAAGTGAAATTGGCGGAGAAGCTATTGCGTGCATGCAATTACCCCGCAAAAGCCACTGCCTTTGGTTGCCGCTGCCTTCCCTTGCAGAAGGCATTTGCTCTGCTGCAGGTTGTGATCCCACAAAATGAAGAAAGTGAGTCTTCTGATGAGATGGCATTAGTACAGGGTGTGCATAAAACTTGATGAGGCAGCCCAAGCAGCACTTTCAGTTACCTGGACATAGCTGAGTGAAAACTTATGTTATGGCTCAGGATAAACGATGCCAGGCCAGGATTGGGATACTGTATTTGGAATATGGCAGAGGCCTTTCAATGGGAAGATGTGGCAGGTGAGACTAATATTGCTGGGAGACTCTGAGATGACATTTGTAAAAAATGTCAAGGTCTTTTCAGCAAACAGTACCTTCGAAATAGCAGGGTTGATTTGCATATTTCAAAAACTATTACCTTAAAGTTGAATTGATGGAGAAATGAAATCAGGCGGGAGGGAGGAATCCTGAAGAATATTCACTAGATAAAATTCAAGGAAATTTCTTTAGTTTCTAAAATCATGGCTTTCCCAATTATCCTGGATATTTTTGGAGGGATTATTCATATCTTCACCCTAAAACATCTCTTAGGCAACTCAGCTATACTTGTAAAAAAGAAATGTAAAAGCCCAAGTGAGGCCCTGGCCAGGTAGCTCAGTTGGTTGGCATGCCTTGATAGACCAAGGTGGCCGGTTGGATCCCGGATCAGGGCACATATAAGAAGCAACCGATGAGTGGAACAACAAATTGATGTTTTCTTCTCTCTTTCTCTCTCTATCCCTTCCTCTCCCACCCTCTCTCAAATTAATAAATAAAATAAAAAAAATAAAAGCCCAAGTGATTTTGATGTTGTTAAAAAGCTGTTCTGTGCTACTCTTAACAAGTGCTTAATACAAACTTTTGGATGATGACATTATGTTCTTTACACAGTTCTCAGGTTGTAAGTGGTCAGACCACGCAGTTAATTACAGTCCTGGCTAATAGGGTTCATTAAAGTATTTGTATTACAGTGAAGTGAATTTAGTTGGAAAATAGTTGCTGGGATTTTAAAAAAGCTCCATATGTGATCATCTATACTCATGACAGTGATAGTTTATTGGAATGACAGTTGACTTGAGAACAGTGAATGTTTGTGGGACTTTTTTCAATAGGTCTTAAAAGTGATGGCTCTTGGTGTACTTCCTTGTTAAATAATTTTCACTTCCATATACGAGTAGGCAGGTGTAGGTATTTCAGATTATAGCTCCAGTAATTCCCCTTAGTCACAGGTAATTTATACAAAAGCAGTTTATCTGGTTACAGTTTTAAGTTGAAGGTAAAGTGAATATTTGCCAGCATATCATGTGTTATAAAAATGATTATTACCAGAAGCCCTTTTGTTAAAAGAGGTTTCTAAAAATAATCAATTCCCTTGGAATAACATTAAAGAATTATTTGAGAACAGTTAATTTCATTGAGCTATATAGTATTTTTTAAAAAACTTATTATTGTGATAGACAAATATCTGTTAAATACTTTCTCAGTTGTGCCATTTTAAAAAAGTTGTCAAATATTGAGAATAAAATATAAACTGTTTAATGTTAGTAAACATTAAATATCAAAATCATGCCCCACAGTGTACTTCTTGAATGGGAGATTTTCTCTCGCTGGTTTTATCAGGGTAGCAGCAGTAGCTCTACGAGAAGAATGCACATAGAAAACAATGAAACTAAAAGCATGTGTTTATTAGAGTAGTGTGAACAGAGTTGTAAAAAGTCAAAGTCAAAACCAGTAAGCTTAAAGTTTGCATTTATATACCTCATACTGAATAAACTACAGCAGTGTCTCTGAAGAAAATGGGAGTTGAAACTGTGTTCTTTGGATGATCGTTTGCATAAAATGAAATTCCTAAGAGAAGACACATTTTATTTAGTTGTCACTTTATTTCATAAGTGATTGTCATCAGAAATTTATTTACTGATAATGTGACCCTTTCCCTTCAAACATAATACCTCAAAATTTAAAAATTTCTAAAATTAATTGTGGAAAGTATTGTCTCTTCTGTACCCCTTCCCCCATTTATTACTTGTGTTAAGTGATAGTAATAGTGCTAGATCCTGTGCTGAATGCTTACATGTATCATCTCATTCAATTCTCTGCATACAACAAAGTCCTGCCCGGCGTGGCCTATGAACCAAAAGATTAGGGGTTCAATTTCCAGTCAGGGTGTGTAGCTGGGTTGGGGGCCAGGTCCTGGGTTGGGGGCATGTGAGAGGCAACTGATTGATGTTTCTCTCCCACATCCCACATCGATGTTTCTCTCCCTCTCTTTCTCTCTTCCTTCCCCTCTATCTAAAATAAATAAGTAAAATCTTAAAAAAAATTCCATGTGGACCTTAAGTAGGTCGGTCCTCATTTCACAGATGAAGAACCAAAAAGACTGGAAGACTAAGAACTTGCCCAAGGTCACATGATGAGTACTGGCGAATATGTGAAGTCATATGATTCACATTAACTCTACCACATCTTATATCTTATTCATTGAATGTTTTATTCTTAGGAGTTTAAGGTATAAGGTTAAGAAAGTCTAATCTGAACATTTTGTTTTGCTATGAATAATTGAATTTAAAAATCCTTAATTCTTTTTTAATTAAAATAAATCTTATCACTGCCCTTTCAGGGATCCCTAGTGGAGAAGTTTCGTGAAGATGCCTTTGATTACATATCACCTACTAAGTGAGCAGTGGCTATGTGGTGGGCAATCGGGTGTGCTTGGGGGGCACTGCAAATTTCAGCACAAGTCAGAGTGACCTTGAATAAAAATAAAAATCTCTCTAAGTCTCACTGTTCTTTTCTGTGAAATGGCAATAGTAATAATAGCATCTACCATACAGGGTGGTTGTATTAAATGAGGTGGTAAGCAGTGAATGCAAAGCGTTCAGCACATTGGTGTTCACCTTAGTGTCATTATAATTTCTCAGGAATATGTAAAGCACTGGACTCTGTTTCTTAAGACCTTAATGGCTATGGGTTTGTTTCATAGTGGACTGGGAGTAAATTTCTGTAGTAAGTTTTTCATTAGAATCACAGAATCTTCAAATAGAATGGGACCTTTTAATTCAACATCTCACCTAGAGGAATTACCTCTAACATTCTTTACCTGTTAATTGCTCCATCCCTGTTAAGCCCTCCAATGACCAGACCCATTCCATTTTTTGACAGCTCTCATTATTTAAACAGTCCTTTTTATTGAGTTGAAATCCACCTCCCTTTAATTTTCAGAAAGTGGTGTTAGTTTAGCGACACGGGTCAATATAAAGTAATTTAATTCATCTGCCAGGACAGTTCTTCAAGTGCATGCATTTAGCTATATTGCTTTTGTTACACATCTCCAATATTTTTTCATGGAAGTACCATTATTTCCATCAACCTTTTGTTATGTGGCATTACAGATTAGATGAACTTCGATTTTCATATTTTTCACTACTCTATTTTTCCTTCTTTGTGTACTATCAAATTTTGCAATGACTCTTTTAAAGTGTAGTGAGCAGAAATAAGCAAAAGCACTTGCTGTCATTGGACCTCTGTAGAATATCCTGGGATTTGATGTACTGTTGAATTAAAAAACAAAAACAAACAAACAAAATAAACAGGTTACAAAATAGTCTTTGTAGTATGGTCCTATTTTTTTGAGAGAAAAGAAGTGTGTGAACATTTATAATGTGCATTAAGAAGTCTGGAATGATAAACACCTAAATATAAATTGTATTCATCTTTGAGTGGTAGAATTGTCGGTAACTGCTATTTTCTTCTTGTTTATGTACCTTTCCCAGTATTCTCCAATGAACATATATTGTGTAAATGAAAATAAAATAGCAGCTATTGAAAACATGGTGCCATGAAATTATCACTTTATTATTACTGATCTAAGACCTACCTTAATTCAAGTCAGTTTTTTCTGAGCTATATAATGGCATTGGTTCACATTGATCTGATGCTCAAAACTTCCAGGTATCTTTTTTCAGTGATTTGTGGAGCCACGGTTCCCCTATCTGGTACTCATAAATGTGTTGCTTGGACTTAAATTATTCCTATTACATTTAATCTTACTTGTTTTAGCCTGTATTTGTCATCTGTCTAGAACTTTGTGACTCCCGCATTTGTCTTCCAGCATATCCGCTTCTCTCCTCTGCGTCATCTGTAGATTTAATAGGCATGTTTTCTATAGGTGGAATTCAACACACCATGATATCTCTCTAAAGAACCTCTCTCCAGCTTACCATAGATTTAAAACTAGCAATCTTTACATATGGTATTTCTACCAGTATTGAAGCCACTTGATAGAACTGTCAGCTACTTTTTTCCAATATACCTGTGAGATTATTATGGGGCATTTTATCCAATGCCTTTCCAAATTTGTTTATGGTATTCCTTTAATCTACCCCTTTAGTAGTAAGTCTACAATTTCCACCCAAATTAGGCTACTTTATTATAGCTTGTTTCTGGGAGTGAACCACTGATGATGCCTAATATTGATGCATCTAATTTTTCTGGATTTGGATACTTACGCTCTTTTGAAGTAGCTAAGTGTCTCTTAGGATCTGTCTGTTTGGAGCTTCAGAAATCTCCTAACATTGTTTATCCTTTCTCGTTTGAAAATGATTCTCACTAGGGAAGATAGAAGCAATATAGAAGTTGGGAAGTATCAGATTCTTGGCATCGTTCAATGTCAGAGGAAATACTCTTGTGGTCTAAAACCATCCATGGTTTTTTACTGTTACTCTGTCAGAGCTCAAGGTTACAGTAGCTGCCATAGCAGTGAACTTTTATACTTCCCTTCTCTTTCTCAGACCTAGCTGAAAGGGAAATTAGCATTTTTCCAGGACAAATATATACTGCTTTTTCTCTGTTTGTTTTCCATTATACTCCTCATGGCTCCCTTTGGTCCTTGTAGAAATCTGGGCTCATCAGAGTGCTGAAACTGAGTTGCCTCCCTCCTTTTTCTTCATCCACAATATATGGGAAATTTCATTCTATTTAATGGAACTTTCATGAGATAGCTGCAAAATCTTTTAAAGTCCCTTCTTATGGTACAACTGCCTTTTAAGCCAAATAAAAATAATTTCCATTTGAAGTATATTAAATTATTTCTTTTTCAGTGTGTCTAGATTAAGAGTTATTTGTATTTTAATAAAGCAATAAAAAGTTTGTCAGTGCCTCACATTTACTTGATTTTCTTAATGCCTCAAAATGCTAAGCAGTATATAAAGAGTATTTAGTAAATTCTTGTTGAATATAAAGAATGGAGTTCTCAAGACCCCTGTGTGAAAAAGTAGATCAATAACCAGACAGCTTATACCCTTTTTTCAGATTCAGCATTCAGCTCATGAAGTTTTCTGTTGATGGGCACAAGGAGATAAGAGACAACTTGGAAGCATTGTAATTTTCACAACTGTTTGGACAATTGTAGTTATTGGAACTCAGATATAAGATACTTCTAGGGAAACTGCATTGGTTAAGTGGAATAAATCACAAATAGAGCAGTTAAACTGCATGAAAATGTTGTATCTATAAAAATAGTCAACTTGCAAGTGGGTTATCTATTTTAGATAGTAATGATGTTTGAAGTGGTGATTGCACCATTATGTTCAGGGAGCTGTGTCTGCCAGAGAACAGTGCCAGCTGCATGGTGGGGCGTGAGGAGGGAGGAGAGGGAATTTTGGTGTTGACCTCTTTCTCTACTAAGCAGGGTTTTCAGCTCCGTCTTCAAAACAGTGAGGCTGGTGTGTAGCAGGCAATTAGGACAGCCAGCCGGTGACTACTACGCGTCTTGTCCATTCTTACACTGCCCGATACCTCGTGTGTCTCAGTGGTTTCTTACAGCTGATGGGAGGTGGAGCGGGCCTTCACTGACATTAATGCAGAAGCTTGCAATATTCAGCAGTGAGGCTACTGACTTTAGCAATTTAACCTCTCAGGCGATGGTAAACAATTTGATTAGTTCTGTTGTTTACTGAAATAGTTTAATTATGCATTTGAGATAATTTTGGAAAATTCTCTCTAGGAGCCTGTTATAAAACATTCTTCCTAAGTATTTAACTAGAAATGGAAGCTGACTATAATTCAAATCAAGGATCAGAAAAGACTAATTTCATCCTACAGAACCTGAAGATATTTAACATTTAATGCATTTTAGTCTGCCTTTGGTTTCCATTTTGAACATACTGCAGCGTAGTTTTAGTTGATTAAAATATGATGAGTTTTAGTAGTTCATCATATGTTGACATGCGAGAATATTTTATATCTGAAAAAGCAGGCATTTACACAGAAGTCATCTGTCTGCCAGTCCTGTCTTATGTCTGTGATGATGTGGTCATGTAACCCACGTGGCAGGCAGAGGTACAAGGCCAGGCGAAAGCCCAGTGACTTGCCTTGTGTAGCACAGGTCTAGGCATCTTCTCAGAGCCCAATTTTCTTCTTCCCTATCAGCAGGACAGCAGGTGATCTCCACGTTTGTGTGAAGCCTGGGTGAGGGTGGAAATTGGGTGATTTATTTAACAGGATGTCTTCATGAATCTATGAACCTGTCTGAAAATGGAACTTTGATTCAATTGTGCTGTGGAGTTTTTGGGTGCCACTGTGCTGTGAGAGCAGCTTCATTTAAAGTGGTTAATTACTTCTAGTTAAGTGAGCTGAAACAATCGGCCTAGACGTGTCGCTATTCTTTGATGAAATTCTATCAGATCTTGGGTGAAGGATGTGCGCATCCATGGCCAGCCTCATTCCTTTCTGCCTGCTGGATGTTTCCGTTCCCCATAGTACATTCCCTTCAACTCTTCCTGCCCAAATCTCTTACTAGAGAGAAAGCCTCTTCTTCATTCTAATTATTGCAAGTTCACCCTGACTCTTTCTCCTACAGGGAGGCAGGTTCTGAGTGAGGTGTAGAGCTGGAATGGGCTGTGTACTGAGAAGCAGATTAGGAAGAACTAATATTGAACCTTCAAAATTGAGTTTCCAGAGTTTGCTTTCACCATCTCCAGTTTCCTGCCTCTGCCAATGTTAACTTCTAACTGCATGGATTTGGTATCATTTCTTTCCAGCTTTATACCTCCACCAAAAACTACTTGTGGTAGCTGACAGTTAATTCATACTGAAGTGTGATTTATTAGTAAATGCATTGAGGAAGAGGAAGCTCTTTTCATATTTTCATTTAAAGAGGAAACAAAACTTGAAGCTAAAATAGTTAAGCTTTGGAGCTCTTGCCACAGAGCTGAGGGACACCTCACGCTCAGCTGCCCCCAGTATGGACAATCTCCCCGACTGGCTTGGACTCTGATATTTCACTCTTTCCTCTAGTGTGGATGCCCACCTTTCTTTGCCCTACTTCATGGATTTAGGAACTGAATTGTTCAGGAAGAGAAAGGAAGGAGAAGAGGAACAGAGAGTGGAAGCAGAAGAGGAGAGTAACAATGCTCTTATTCTCTAATGATGATGAAGATCATGGTGGTGATGATTATGATGGTGATGGTGATAAATCTCTCCAAGTCAGCCATGCCTCTACCCTTGTGTTGGGCAACTAGGAATTCTAGGTAACATGAAGATTATGACCAAAGCTTGGGTATTCCTGTGGCAGTTCTTCTGGACACTATTTCTCCTTGTGTTTTGGAGGAGAGATGATGATAATTTGATAGGCTGGTCTGCACTTAAATTTTTTATGAGCTTTTCCTTCATGTGTATTGTTGTGGGTATGTCCTAGGCCTCTAGAATGACTGAAAGACAGAAAACCTTTATATAAATTTTGCTGTTTAGCTGAAAGTCTTTATCATAATTGTCAGTGAAATGCCTTCTTGAGATTTTTAGTAAGATGATGATAATGCAGAAGAAGAGTTATAAAAGCACTGAGACAGTAACTGTCATTCAGTGAGGACGTTGAGTTTGCAGAATTTGATAGAGACAAGGATTTCTGCAAGTAGGTTTTTCTTGTTATATGATATTCCCACTATGATTTTTTAAATGTCACAAAAACATTATGTCAGGAAATTGACCAAGTGTGTTATAAAATATGGTAAACCTGCACAGGTCTTATAAAAATCATTATTGGTCCAAATGAACCAGGACAGTAAGTATATTATACTGGGGGTTTCCCAGACTTTAAGTTATTATCAAGAATCTATAATTTCTAGAAACAAATCTAAGCAAACAAGCTTCCAGGAAGCTCTTTAGTAAGCATTTGACATAGCTGAAAAATAGCCTTTCTACTTGAAAAAATTGGGAAAAAATAGTATGGGAGCATTGCCACAAAATTTATTGCAGTTACAGTCTGTACTTTAAAAGCCCATTCAGCTTTTCATGACAAATTTAAGAAAAAATAAACAGCAGGCAGTACTATCAGTTGCTGCTATCCTTTTCTGGGTCAAGAAAACAAGCTCAATGGAAAGATGACAAAAATTTTGGTCTCACTACCTAAGGAGGGAATGAAATGGGCCTGGATTTAAACAGCACACTTAATGTACAAGGTACCATCTAGGGGTCTAAGAGACCATGATTCCTACTCTTTTCTTACCTTCTTACCTTTTCTCTTCATCATCTGCACTTCTGATAACATGTGACCTCTTCATAGTGGTTTTTTTTTTTGTATCTTGGTTTTCTATATTTATAGAATCCTTGGGCTTTCATAGAAATGGTTCTTAAACTTTGCAGTTGTTGTATTTAATAATTATCAGCAGAACAAGGGACCACAGCATATCTGTGCGACCCATTCACTGTTCCCTTGAGTATCTTTCTGAAAGTCTTGAATGTGGGATTGGCAGACACTGTTCTCTCAGCAGTGTACTCCACGTGTTGTTTCTCTGATCGGGAAGAGTACGTGATTCATGTCTAAGGCGACTTTCCTTGGAAGTCTTGCTCGCTTGCTCTTTACAGGGAAATGGGGTTTTACAGGCCTACACGGATCTCATAGAATCAAAGGGGAGTTGAATCGCCAGGAGTCGGAAAGACCAGGAATCAAGGCAGTGAGGATCAGGGGGACAGGGTCCTGTGGCAGATATTAGGGGCTGCTGGGTTGCTTTGGGCCCAACTTCATGGCTAGGGGAGAAAAGGGGACAAAAGTCTCAGAAAAGGGGCATGTGGAAAAATATAAACTAAAAAAAAAGAAAGAAGAAAAATATTTTTTGTGAACTTCACGAGAGGATACCGAAACCGTAAATCTTTCCTTTTCCTTCCCTACTTGCTCTTTGTTAGGCTTCTCTTACCTCTTTAAAGAGCCAAAATATGCTGGGGGACAAGTGAGCACCTCATCCAAGGTGGCAGTGGTGTGAGTAGCAAAGTTATAATTGTTGGGGAGTTTTCACTAGTCAAGTCCCTCAAAACGAATGCCTACCCTTCCCTTGTCCCTGGTTACTGGCTATACATATTATCCAGACTCCTATCATTCTGCTTTTCTCTTTTTTTAAAAAAGAACTATGTATTTATTTTGGATCAGTGAGAAGCCCATTTAGAAAACCCTGGTGACCTTTAGTTGACGATGGGCCCTGATCCGAACTGAGGACATTAATCCAAGGTTACAAGTGTATAAAGAGGCAGATGAAGTCCGAGTGTTTTCGGTTTTTTCTTCAGTTAACATTTCTAGGTTCCCTTCCTCTGGACTCTCTGATTGCCTTCTTAATAGTTCAGCTGTTTTCCCTCAGCAACTCAGCTGTGTCAGCTTGTACTAGCAAACCCTGTGGCCAGGAAACTGGAAAATGCTCTGTGGCGAAAGAGGAATAGCAAGGTTAGGAAGAAACAAAAAGTTAAAAGAAAGAGACATAGGTTGATAGTGGTTTTCTCAAGGTAATTTACGTGGCTAATTCAGGTAAAAGTATCTATGAGGTCAGATACCTGCCTCGGAAGTGCGAAAGGGAACCTTATCCTGGATAGGTGGTCACAGCCTTCAAAGAAGAGGGTCGAATTTATCCTCAGGGACTCGAGGCGGGCTCTACCTTTGGCTTTTAGAGCTTGTTAGATGGATGAGCCTGTGCTTTTAATCTATGTCTTAGAAAGGTTATTTCCAAACACCCATACATGCGAATCTTAAAAGAATTCTCCACATTCCACATTTATACATCACACATTTTGCTAATATTTCAAGAGTCTCCTGTTCTTTTTGCAAATAAAGTGCTCATTTTGGCTGTTTTCCAGATATGACAGTTGGTGGACATGCTTCAGTAGAGAAAAGGAAATTTTCCCTGCTTATCTGCTCTCTCCCGTCTGCCCAAGATAGTGTGTCTGTCAATTGTGACCTGATTTTGAAATAATTTATTAAATAGAGGGATGCATGATGTTATTTAAAATTTGGGTATGACATTGACTTTTAGTCCTTTATAATAAGCTCTTGACTAGATTCCCTGGGTGAGGTTTATTGCTCCTGGGATTTTAGAAATTTCTTAACTCCTTCAGTGACTTTGGACTCTGTTCAGTGTCAAGTATGAGTAATGTTTACTCAGGAAATTAAACATGCTGTTTATTCAGAAGATGAAGTGTGCAGTATTTTTTGGCTGTGAAACAGTGTTTTGGAAAAATATTATTAGTTAGTAGACTGCTTAAGAAAACTGATAAATAAATGACTGTAAAATATTTATCTTTGGTAAGTGTTTATATTTTTCACTAAATATGTTGATATCTTTTCTTTTTTATGTTAAAATTTAATATATGTGCAGTGGTGAGTAAATTAAGGTTTTTAATTTGTAATCTTTTCAGTTGAAGTTGGGAGAGAAGTCCAAACAAATTTCATTTCTTTTAAAAAGTATGTTTCTTTTTTTAAATAAAGATTTTTATTTATTTTTGAGAGAAGGGGAGGGAGGGATAAAGTGAGGGAAAGAAACAGCAATGTGTTGCCACCCCCAACTGGAGACCTGGCCTGCAACCAAGGCATGTGCCCTGACTGGGATTCGAACTGGTGACCTTTTGGTTCATAGGCCAGTGCTCAGTCCACTGATCCACACCAGCCAGGACCCATCTTTTAAATTGTTTCTGGTATTACAGCTGTTCCTGCTTTTGGATTTAAAGAATTGTTGTTCTTAATATCTATGTAAATGTAGCTCTCTAATTTAGTCCTCTTTCCTGTACTCTAGACATGTTATCCCCAATGGCCTATTGATCATTGCCCCCTCAGTGGAGATATTGAAGCTGAAACATTCATTATTTTACCCACAGTTCTTCTCTGCCTCTTGTATCACTCCTTCGTGTTAGTGGAACTACAGTGTCCCCTTCATCTAGACTAGAAACCCTAGTGCATGCTTGGCTCTTCCTTCTCACATACATCCACTCAGTATCACCACTTCTGTATCAGCCCTTTCAACTCCTTCCTCTGCCATTCAGGAATCATTCTAAAACATGTTACTTCCTGACTAGAAATTAGTGGCTTTTTAGTTCTTGAAGAATAAAGTCCAAACTCATTGGAATATTGTTTGAGGTCTTCTGTGATGTAGCTCCTTCCCACCTGCCTCATTTTCTGCTAGCGCAATGCAACAGCATCCTCCAGCCATACAAGAACAACACGGTGTCGTCGGCAGGCATCACAGGCTTCTACTGTTGCTCCCCCTGGGATACCCCTCTTTCCTTTGCGTGCTCCTTGAAGGCCTGTTTATCCCTCTAGTCTCATTTCAGCACAGTCATCTCTTTTGGGAAGCTTTGCCTGATCTCCATCTTCTGTGCATCCCTGCATCTTGTACATACCTTGATTTTTAGCGCTTCAAATACTGCATTTTAATTATTTGTTTGCGCGTTTGCCTTCCCACTAGACCCCGAATTCCATGAGGTCTGGAACCTTGGCTTAGTTATCTTTTAAAGTGCTGTACAAATGCCTAGAGTATGTAAGAACATATCATAAAATTCTTTGTTGAATAACTAAATTTGTGAATAACTGTGGAACAGGGCATACTAATGGTACATAGTTTAGACTATGTATATCTTTTTGGATGACAGCTTTGAGAGCAATTGTTGACGGAGAACAGAAGTTTGATTAGCATCCTCAGTGTTGAGAAATATTAAATAATTTTTAGAGCATCTGCTATGTGCCAGTCTCTGTGTTTATTGCCATACATGTATTAGTTTACAGGACATTGAGACTCAGAGCAATTTAGTAACTGGATCAAGTTAGTAACTTGACTAAGTAAGTAAGCAACATAGTTGGACTTAGAATCCATGGTGCTTGACACAAAGCCATTGTTTTTTTCTCAATGCTAGAAAATTATCAGAAATAGGGGCAGGGGAAAACCCTTTAAAACAAAGGCAAAGAAGTGTTTTCAGAGTAAAGGTCAATGTGGAGCCATAACTTTTACTTTTTACTATGGATTCCAGAGATGTTTGGACAATGTTTTGGGGGACATAGGGGTTCATGCTCTTTGTAGCTTGGAATAAATGAAATGATGAAGAGTTGATAAAGTGGAGGGAACAAAAGAAAATTAAGCAGAAAGAGAGAAAAGAGATAAGATAATTCTGCTTGGTAAATTTAGATTAGATTAAAGGGAATGCTGGTATTCACTGAGCACCTAGAATATGCTAGTCTTATAGATTATCACCTTCTCACCAATTCTGACAGCGAGTCCATAAAGTAAGTATTATTCTACACATTTGCATGTGCTTAAAGTCCCATACACACCGTAGTCTTAAAATGGGTTAAACATCTTGTTTCAGGTCATGTAGACAGAACCCAGTGGAGCGCGGGTTCAAACCCGGCTCTGCATGTCTCCATCTCGTGAATACTGGAGATCGTGTCAGCTGCAGCACCAGATATGTCAGTGCAGCTGCAACGTAAATTGTCATGACAAGTTAAGATGTCATTATACAGAGACAAAACCAGTCCACCCAGGGGGGTCCTTTGTGCTGGCTCAATTGGTAACTGGTATTTTTATACTTTTTGAGGGGAAGGAATGTAATAGAGTATGATCTTTTCTTTTCTTTTTTCTTTTTTGAAAACCCTGTCTGTTGCTCTAAGACTGAGAGAATTACAATCAAACATGACATTAAAACTGTTGAGCAACTTATAAGACACAGACACTGACCAATTAGAGGGAGGCCTGCTCTGAACATATGGAGAGGGTGCGTTCCAGCCCCGTATCAGTCTCGTGAGCGCATAGGCTAGGGGGCTGCATCAGTTCAGATGCTCCTTATCTAGGAAGCTGAGCTACAAAGATTTTTTTTAGCATAGATTATGTTACAGAATTATTCTACCACTAGATTAATTTGTTATACATGCTAAACCAATTAGCATTTGTAGCAAGAATGACATTTAAGGAAAGTGGAAGGAGGTGTAGTAGAATAGTGAAACTCTTATTTGTATGCTCTGCCTACCACCATGCCTAAGACCCCCAAAAGGCTTTAGTAGTTTGGTATTTAGTTTCTCATTTATCCATCTGCTTGTTCATTTGCTCTTTCGTTCATTCTGCATACATTTATTTTGAGGCTGTTATTTCTGTCAATTCTGAGGAAGGATTTTTCTCTTTTTAAGCTATAGAGTAGGGATAATCTGATTATAATCAGTCCAACTATGAATTATTTATTTAGCTACCTGACATATATTAAGCTTTAAGCCATTTAAGGGTAGGGACTATGAATTTTTTTTTATCCTTTCAACCCCCAATCCCTAATACAGCACTTCAGTAAATATTTTCGTGACTGAATGAAGGAACTCACGATTCAGTCAGTCTAAATGTATGTTCTTTGCAATTCAAGCCTGCAGGTTATTGGTTCATGTATTCCTGCAGTGACCATGTAATGAGCTCTTAAAACCTATAGTGGCTGTTCTAGGCATAGGCAGCAGCCCCTCAGGTAACTACAGAAAGAAGAGATTAAATGCCAGAACTCCAGCGTTAGACAGGAGAAGACCTTTTAAAGGCTGCTCCGATGTGTCATGTGAAACCATATTGTCACCCTGGGATGTAGAGAAGTGATTAAGATTAGTCAGGTTGGACTGGAGACCGGACTGTGTAGAGATCCACATTCAGAAAACCAGGGATTGCAGTCTTCTCATTTTCCATAATGAGAAACAAGTCAGGGAGTTTTGGAACTAGATGGGAGGCAAGTGTCTTCTGTGTTCGGTATCAGGAGGATCAGTATATCATAGCATTGCTGGCAAAAGCAAAGTCTCCATGGTCAAAGCAGACACAGGACCTGGGAACACAGCAAGTCGGGGAATTATGTTGAACCTAAGGCAGATTTTGCTCAATTGTTGAGCTATTTGAAGGTCTTAGTATAAGAGTGAAGTAGCTTTTCAGCAGGATTTCTCAACATTGGCACAAGTGACATTTGGGGCCAGATAGTTCTTTCCTTGGGGTGGGGATGGGTTGTCCTTTGCATTGTAGGGTTGCTGCACCCTTGGCCTGTACCCACTCGGTGCCAAAAAGTGTCTGTAGACATTGCTGAGTGTTCCCTGGGGGGCGAAGTCACCACGGGTTGAGAAGCAGTGTTGTAGAGGTGTATGAACCATGTGGCTGCTGTTGACTAAAGAAAGGGGAGGGGGACAGTGATTATAGTGACTCTAAATGTTACATTTTTTCATACGAATTCCAAAAGGAATCAGAACTAAAATGAAACCCTAATCGTGAACACAAATTGGCAGAGATGACATAAATACCAGAGAGAAAAAAGCCTTTGTAATTGCAAATGCATGGAAATGTGAAGTATTTTAGATTGTCGTGGAGAAATAGTGTTTGGAGAAAGGAGATTGGAGTTGATATAGTTAGACATAGTTTTGGGTGAACTTTAAAGATCAGTTATAAGGTTTAATTAGCCTGGAATTAGGGTTCGCTTAGTCTGAGATTAGCCAGGAATAATGTTAAAACAGCTACTGTATTAAAGAAGTTCTTTTAAAAAAATTTATTAGTTTTTAATTTTTATTTTTGGAAGTAAAATAAAACAAGAAATCCATTGATTAAAATAATTTCAGACTCTGGAGACTTCCTGTCAAGACGGAGGCGCAGGTAAACACACCTCGCCTCTGTGCACAACTATAGCAAAAAATACAACTAGACTACAGAAAGAAATATTACCCAGAATTGTCAGAATATTGAGTTGTGTGGAAGTCCAACATTTAAAGATTTAAAGAAGCCCTATTCACTCAGACTGGTACAAGAGGCTGAAGTGCAGAGGGGTGGAGACAGGAACAGGTGGTCCCACATCCATGTGTAGTGGATAAAAATAGGGAGGTAGATAAAAATCCCTCACGAGCAATGGATCCCAGCCCCAGACCAGACCACCTGGCCCAGGGTTCCAGCGCTAGGAAGGTAAGTTCCTGTAACTTCTGGCTGTAAAAACCAGTGGGGCTAGGGGCAGTGGAAGAAACTGCAGGATTCTCAAGACACTCCTCTTAAAGGATCCACGATAAACTTAGGACTTATGTAGAACCTGCCCCATCCCACCCTGGAATTCAGCATCAGTGCAATAGCTGGAAGGGCACCAGTGGCATCTGGGCAGAAATGGAAGTGACTGGTGACAGGGCAAATGCCGGGAGACAGTTTCCTCCTGAGCAAAACTCCAGAGGCCAGGCAGGAAGCGGCATTGCCTCCTTTCTGAGCCCTCCCCCAACAGAGCCACAGAGCAGTGACACGGGTTGCCTCGCCCTGGTGAGTACCTAAGGCTCCACCCCATACAGCTTCACAGGTATGCTTTTCTACAATAGGCTGCACTACTAAGCAGGGAGTCAAAGCAGCTCTACCTAACACACAGAAGCAAACACAGGGAGGCTGACAAAACAAGGAGACAAAGAAATATGGCCCAAATGAAAGAACAGAACAAAACTCCAGAAAAAGAACTAAGAGAAATGGAGATAAACAACTTATCAGATGCAGAGTACAAAACACTGGCTATCAGGATGCTCCAGGATCTCACTGGGTACTTCAACAGCATAAAAAAGACCCAAGTAGAAATGAAGGTTACACTAAGTGAAATAAAGAAAAATATACAGGGAACTAACAGAGGAGAGGATGAAGCTGAGAATCAAATCAAAGATTTGGAACACAAGGAAGGGAAAAACATTCAATCAAAACATCAGGAAGAAAAAGAATTCAAAAGAACAAGGAAAGACTTAGGAACCTCTGGGACAGTTGTCCTAGTTGTCCTCTGGGACAACTTTGTTTTTATTCTTATTTTTTTAAAACCATTTCATCCATTTTTAAAAGACTTTATTTATTTATTTTTAGAGGGGAAGGGTGGGAGAAAGAGAGGGAGAGAAATATCAATGTGTGGTTGCCTCTCATATGACCCCTACTAGTGACCTGGCCTGCAACCCAGCCATATGCCCTGACTGGGAATTGAACCAGTGACCCTTTGGTTCTCAGGCCAGTGCTCAATCCCCCGAGCCACACCAGCCAGGGCTCCTTTGGGACAAGTTTAAATGTACCAACATCTGAATCATAGGGGTGCCAGAAGGAGAAGAGGAGGAGCAAGACATTGAAAACTTATTTGAAACAAAAATGAAAGAAAACTTCCCTAATTTGGTGAAGGAAATAGACATGCAAGTCCAGAAAACACAGAGAGTCCTAAACAAGTTAGACCCATGGAGGACCAAACCAAGACACAATCATAATTAAAATGCCAAAGGTTAAAGAGAGAATCTTAAAAGTAGCAAATGAAAAGCAGAGAGTTACCTACAAAGGAGTTCCTGTTAAGACTGTCAGCTGATTTCTCAAAAAAAAAAAAAAAAACAAACCCCCAAAACTTTGCAGTCTAGAAGGAACTGGCAAGAAGTATTCAAAGTGATGAAAAGCTAGGACCTACAACTTAGATTACTCTATCTACCAAAGCTGTCGTTTAGCATTGAGTGTCAGATAAGGTGCTTCCCAGACAAAGTAAAACTAAATAAGTTCATCATTAGTTTTATTATATGAAATGCTAAAGGGAATTATATAAGAAAAAAAGAAGATCAAAATGATCATTAAAATGGCAATAAATTAATAACTATCAATAATTGAATCCAAATAACTAAGCATACAAGCAGAACAGGAACAGAGTCATAGGTATGGAGATCATTTGGAGGGTCATCAGATGGGATGCGGAAGGGGGGGTAAAGGGGGGAAAGGTGCAGGGATTAAGAGGCATAATTGGTAGGAACAAAATAGACAGGGGATGTTAAGAACAGTAGAGGTGATGGAGAAGCCCAGGAACTTACATGCATGACTCATGGACACGAACTACAGGGTGGGGATTGCTGGAGGGAAGGAGGGAGTACCAGGCAGAGGGGGGCAAAGGGGGAAAATTGGGACAACTGTAATAGCATAATCAATAAAATATTTTAAAAACATTTCAGGTTTTTAAAATTTGAGGGTATTTTGTTGTGATCATCTGACATTACCTACCTCACAATTCAGCATACTCAAGATCTGACTAATAGGGGTTCCACTCATGAATCCATGTATCCAAACCCTTTGTTTGTTTTTAAAAAATTTATTGGGACGACATTATCCAAGTCCTTTGGTGGTACCCTTTGACATTCACTTTGGACTTGGCTCTGTGACTAAATTTGGCCAATGGGGCCATAGAAAATTTGATACAAACAGAAGCTTAAATATATACTTCTGCTTTATGTCTGCAACCTCTGTGGTTATCATGAGAACATACTCAGGCTATCCTGCCAGTAGAGGATCAGACTCATGGAATAGGGCCCTATCTTTCCCAGTGCTGTTTTATTTATTTTATTTTAATAAATTGAAAATTTCAATTACAGTTGATACCCAATCTTTCATTAGTTTCAGGTGTACAACACAGCGATTAGACATCAGGTGTACAACACAGTGATTGGAAGTGATCCAGGCACTTCCAATAAGTCCAGTACCCATCTGACACCACACGTGGTTATTACAATGTTATTGACTGTATTCTGTATGCTGTGCTTTATATCCCTGTGTCCCAGTGCCACTTTAATTCAGCTAGTGCCCAGCCTCCCACAAATACGCGTGTGATGCCCAGCAAGATCAGAAAGAACTGTCTAAACAAATGCAGCCAAGAGCAGCAGAACTGCTTAGCTGACTGGTAAAATCCCGAGCAATTGTAAATGGTTATTGTTTAAGACACTGAGTTTTAAGATGGTTTCTTGTGCATCATTATTGTGGCAATAGATAATTGATACAAATAGAGAAGAAAAAGTTTTAAAGGAAACTACTGAAGTAATATTATAAGAAAATTTTCTAGTACCAGAGGATACAAGTCTCTAAACTGGAAAGGCTCCCTAAGTAACCAGCATAATGAATGAAAGAAGTCACTGAAGACACATAATTTTGAAATTTAAGAACATCTTGGATTAAAATAAAGTCCTAAAATCCTTGTGGGGAGTGTATAAAACAAAGGAAAAGAAAACCTAAAAACAAGTCACAGAGATGAATGGAAATCAGGATGACATTAAATTTGTTATAGCAATGTTAGATTGTCAATGACAGTGGGGCAGTGCTTTCAAAATTATCAGGGAAAATCATTTTCAGCTTAGCTTGCTCTGTTCAGCCAAACTATCAATTGGATAGGGTAGAATAAAGAAGTTCTAAGACATCAAAGTTCTAAGACATTTTATGTTTATGTGTTCTTTGATAGAAGGCTCTGGAGGATGAACATGCATCAAGTGAGGGAGGGAATCAATGAAGAGAAAGTATACAGGATGCAGGAAACAAAAGATTCAATATAGGCGCACAGAGAAAAGAGGTTTCCTGAAAACAGCTGTTCAGGAGGCCTCGCCAGCAGCCAGTCCAGGTTGGAGAAAAAGAATGGAGATTTATGGGAGAGTTTTGGGAGAAACAAACAGAAGCAATGAAGTATTTAGTATGTTTGAACATTTGGAAAAAATTGACAGTTGACAAATTTGTTGGACTTGAAAAAAATCAATGCTAGTCAATAGACAAACAAATGAAACAAATGATTATTATTAACTTCAAAAAGACATCTCTTATAAGTATAGAAGCATAATCACATTACAGTACCTGGCTCCATGACGAGGAATATTTAGGTAGTCATAATGATGTTGTAAACACTGACTACTGATTTAATATGTATCAGTGCATTGGGAGAGAAAAGTGTGTGTGTGGGCAGAGGTCGGGAATGGGGAGGAAGAGGGCGCAATTCTCAATTGCTATAATAAGTATTACAATGATAATCTTGGAAACTGATCAATCAAGAAATATCCATATATTTCATATTTATTTTTTACTGTTATGCTATAATTTCTTTTTTATTGTTAAATGTTTTTCCGTTACAGTTTACGTAAAATATTATTTTGTATTAGTTTCAGGTGTACGGCCTAGTGGTTAGACAGTCATTCACTTTCCAGAGTGTTCCCCCTGATATTTGCGGTTCCCAACTGGCACCACACGCAGTTATTACAGTGGCATTAAGAATATTCTCTATGCTGTACTTTTACATCCCTATGACTATTTTGTAACTAACAATCTGTGCTCCTCAATCCCTTCGCCTTTTCCACCCAGTCTCCCAGCCCCTGTGCCTTCTGGCATCCATCAATGTGTTCTCTGTATGTTAAGTTTCATATTTAGCCCAGAACTAACTACTTAAAGAGTTGGAACAGTAGCTATACGGTGCAGGACTAGAGCAAACGTTGGCAATTTTCTTTTTCCGTTAAGGCTGGAAAGTAAATATCTTAGGTTTTGTGGGCCATATGTTTCTTTGCCGTGGTAGGGTGAAAGCAGTTGTGACAATTCATGAATGACTGGACATGGCTGTGTTCCAATAGCAATTTACAAAAACATATGGTGTTCTGCATTTGGCCTGTGGGCCGTGGTTTGCCAACCCCTTGACTGTAAGGTGAAGGGAAGTGGGACAAGGATATTTTTCCCTTCCTAACTCAGGCTCATTTCTTGAACTTCCCTTCCTTTTTTCCCTTTAAATATAGAGCAATTTCACCTTGTCTCTCACGTTCTCCTGTCAGTCCCCCTTCTCCCTTTTAACTGCTGAGATCATAGATTACACGCCTGGACGAATGCACTAATCTCTTCAGCCCAATATTTGGCTCCTAAAGTGTGCATTCAGTTAAATATTTATTTGTAAAGAGTTTATGCTGTAGATTATCTGAGCGACTTACTGTTCTCCAAATGTTGACCCAGATTTCTTTCTACTTGTTTTATGCTGTTTCCCTGGAATTGTTCTCCTTCCTTAACATCTCAGCTTTTCAATAGTGTGTGTATCTTTCCAAGTTCTAATGAAATAATTGCCTCTAAAGTTTCTCTCCACTAGCCTCCAAATCCCCATTCAACCTGCCAACTGGAGATGATTTTTCCCCCCTTTGGGAGAGACTGGGTTTTGGGGTCAGTCAGTCCTGACTTTGAATCTGTACCCTACCCCATACTTGCTACATGACCTGAAAAAATGTTTTTAATTTAGCTAAACATTTGTTTTTCTCATCTGTAAATACTTCATATGGTTCTTACAGGGTGAAAAGTATTAATTTAATATTGAATTCTTCTCTTCACTTCTAACACTTAGCATCACTCAACCTCATGTTATAATCATTGGCGTACTCCCCTTATCCCTCCTCACCCCTTACTGTTCTGAGCTCAGATAGTGGCTTCCTCATCTTAAATATCCCGAACCAGTGCTCAGTAAGCATCAATTTAATTCACTTGAAATTAAAAAGGAAACACCTCATTGTTGATCCTTAGCTGAAGTATTCTGATTTTATGATAAAATCACAGAAATTTTGTATTCTATAGTTTGTTCCCTTTGTTATGTGGTCTATTTTTATTAGTTCACTTATGTTTTCTCCCACGTTATAGTGTTGGAGAGATGAATACAGTGACTCGATTCTTCCTTTGATAGGGAACTAAGCCATATGTTTGTACTGAGTCAGCTACTCCAGACTGTGGATTCTCAATCAGATGGTCAGCAGCGTTTAATTGAATTCCCAATATGTGCAGGGCTACACTGGGTGTTGTCACTCCAGGGAGGTGTAACCATCTGGAAGAACTTTTTTAAAGAATTCAGAATATGAGAATATGTCTCGTTGTATCTAAATTAAAGTGATACTAATTTTGGCCAAGTAAATAGCTGGCATAAGTGCTGTCTTTTGCTTCCTCCCCCTTCTCTTTTATGTTTTTTTTCTTCCAACCTCCAAGAAAAGGCATTCTTCTTTTTTTGCTATGGCTAAGTTGATGTACTTTTTCCCTTGATTTCTTTCCTTCCTAATTATTGGTAATTTGTGTAATATGAGATTCTGATACTTAAAATGTTCTTCAAGGTTGTCTTTTAGCTTTTGAATCCTTTTCTAACTTTAGTTATGTGTATGTGAAAGGCAGAATCCTAAGATGGCCCCCCAAAGGTTTCCTCCCATAATGCCTAGGACTGTGCATATACTGGATGTTATGCCCTTGGTTATGTTAGGTTACATAACAGAAGGTATTTTGATATATAATTAAGGTTACTCATCAGCCGACCTTAAAATAGGAAGATCATCTAGATAGGCCTGACACAGTCGCAGGAGTTGTCTCTGGCTGGCACTAGTGGGGAAGCCAGAGAATCAAAACATGAGAAGGAACCATTGCGTTGTTGAATGTGGAGGCGAGTATGAGCAGGACCTGGAGAGCAACCTCGAGGAGTTGACAGCAACCTCCAGCCAACAGCCAGCATGGGAATGGGACCTCAGTTCTGTAGCTGCAGGAAACCGGATTCTGCCAGCAACCCGAATTAGCAAGGAAGTGGATTCTTCCCTAGTGCCTCCTGACATGAGCCCAGCTGGGTGGACACCCGGATTTTGTCTTTGTGAGACTCTAAGCAGAGAGCCTGGCTAAGCCCATGAGACTTCTGGCCTACAGAATAGAGATAACAAGTTGGTGGTAATTTGTTACATAGCAATGGAAAACTAATGCAGCATAGGTCTTTCTTATTGAGATGAGTTTCATTTCCTGCTCCACTAGTTGTTGCCCTGTTTCTTCTTTGTGTTGTTAAACAACATGATCGAAACGCACTATCTCAGTTTCCATGTAACTTATTCCTTTCTGAATTCTGTGCCTCTGCCTCTCTAGTGTCCAAAAATGACTCTCTGATGAACCAGCAACCTCTTCTTACCAAACCAAGTATTTCTGCATTATCATTTTTTGATGTTTTCTATTGTACTTGATTTTGATTTACTCTCTTGAAATTGTTTTATCTGATTCTTTTTTCCTTCTCCTCTTTTTTTTTTTTTTAGCAAATCTTGCTGACCAGTATTGTAATTGAATTCAATAGCTATTGTAAGGAACCAAAAGAAGTGAATAAAGAAAGAAGGATTTGAAGAAAATAGTTGGGGCAGTTCAATTTAATTTTCCTGGACATCTTTGTTAGCATAAGGCCCTTCCTAAAGAGCTAGGTGTTTCCTTTGGCCTGTGGATATTGTATGGGTGTTATATCAGTTAACTATTTCCCACAATAATGCTTTCTAACAAACTACCCCTAAACTCAGTGGCTTAAAAACATAGTCATTTATTATCATTCAAGCATCTGCTGGTTTAGGGTGGGCTCAGCATGGTGGCTTGGGCTTGGTGGCCAGGTGGCTCTGCTTCTCATTGCAGAATGCTACGGTATGGGTTGGCTGTGCTGGTAGTACACCTGGTATTTCTGTCCTCCTTGGCGGGGTAGTTTAGCCATAGCATGCTCTTCTCCCGGCTATGACAGAGACGCAGGAGGGCAAGTGGAAACATGTCAGGGCGTTTTCAGGCCTGGCCTTGGAACAGGCACACACTGTTACCTCCACCTCATTTTATTAGTCAAAGCATGTTGCATGGCCAAAGCACAAACCAAAGGTTAGGAGGATATGCACTGCTATGGACTGAAAATTGTATCGCCTCACCTAATCCATATGTCAAAGCTCTAACCTCTCTCCTGATGGCATTTGGAGGTGGGGCCTTTAGGAGATAACTAGGCTTAGGTGAGGTCTTGAAGGTAGGGCCCTCATGCTGGGATTAGTGCCCTATAAGAGGAGGTATAGGGTCGGGGTGGGGGGGGGGCCCTCTCTCTGTCTGCCATGTGAGAACACAATGAGAAGGTGGCCATCCACAAGCCAGAAAGAGACTCCCACCAGGATCCGACCATGCTGGTACCCTGTTCTTGAACTTCCAGCCTCAGGAACTGAGATAATACATTTCTTTGTTTAAGCTGCCCAGTCTATGGTATTTTGTTATGGTAGCCCAAGTCAACTAATACATACTTACTCCCATTAGGAGGACGAACTGCAACGTTACCTATCTGATAGGGTCATTGATATAGGAACAGATAGGGAATTGCAGTCTATCACATTTAGAAATGTCCCCTATTCAATTAAATCAAAGTTCCAGGTTTCATTCTGATAGAACCAACTTGGGCTTTGTGTCCATTCCCAAATCAAACACCCTGACAAGGCAGATGATGATTTTGTTGGTTTTTGAGGCCACCCAAGATCAACCCCAGTTACTAGTAGTGGATTTGGTTCTGTCCAAACTGCATGGCTGTTACACGAGAGGGGAGGGCTGGAATGGATGTTAGGGAGGCATTCTACCGTGCTTACTGTGTTACTCCATTTCCTCTGGGAGCTTAGGAGACCTACTAAGCTTCGTGAGCTCAGGACTACATCTGACCTGTTCTCCAGTATATATTCTCCAGTTTTGAGTTCTTGATGGGCACTCAATAAACAGTTATTGAATGAATAAATCAAATATTTTTATGCATCTTTGTCTCTTTACCAACTCCTCTCTGTGTCTCTCTAGTTCTTTCCTGTCCAAAAAAACCTTGCTTTTATTTTTTTGTCCAGTCAATCCTTTTCCTCCAACTCATGACATGTAAGTCAGTAATCTTTCCCTACCTAGAAAATCTTTCTTCTTCTTCTGAGATTTCCTTCACGCTACTATCCCAATATTTGCTTTTTCTTCACTGTCAAACTTCAGGAGAGAGGCTGGCTTTTGCTGTCTCCATTGCCTCATCCCTCACTAATACCTTAACTCCTTGCAAACACAATCTTCCCTTAACACTCTGCCACTCTGAAATGTCACTAGTACATTTCTTTTGTTCCCAAAGCCAGTGGCCTTTTTTCAGTCCTAATTTTCCATGATTTCTTAGCAAATAATGATGCTGTTGATGGTCCCTACCTCTGGAAACACTTCTTTGTCTTGATCATCCTTCTGCCTCCCTGATTGCTCTCTTCTGTCTTGTTTCTCTTCTTTGATTTGCGGGTCATGCTTGCTCTTCCTTTTACCCTCCATCCCTTCAAATTCAGATCGTTTCCAAGGTCCTACCTATGCTGTCCTACCTTATCTCTTCCAGCTCCCAACTTCAGCTGTCATTTATGCTAGGTTTCCCAAATTGTAAGTAAGATGCTGCCTCTCTTCTGTTCTCCAGTCTTGAATTTGTAGCTCCCTTTGAACACGTTCCCTTGGTTATTGTACCCAAAGCCAAAGCCGTCCATATCCCCTTCCCACTTCCTTCTGATGTCTTCTGTTCCCTGAATGGCATGATCATCCTCTTAGTCACCTCGACTGAAAACTGAAGAGTCTTTGATTTCTCCCTTTCTGCATTATCGTATCTGCCATCAGTTTTCCCTACTGTGATGACTCAGAGGAAGTGTCTGCTTTTTGAGGTAAAGCTCTGTGGCTTGTTTATTTTCCCTGCCTCTAGCTCCTAGCACAGTGTCTGGTAGACGCTTAGCATAGAGGTGCTTAAAAGATGTTTGAATGGATGGCTGGTGGCCCTCGTGACATTATCTGTGTAATGTCCCTGCGGTTATTATTTATTTATATTTTCCTTTTCATTCCACTGCTTTTATTTTTAGTTCAGGTTGCTGTTATCTTTGGCCTGGGCTCCTGTAGTTGTCCCCTGATGGCCTGCACTGCCTCTGTTTTGGTAACCGGCTGCGTGCACCGCTTTCAGATGCGCTTTCTCAGCGCAGCCCCGGTTGTGTCACTGCGCTCCTTACAGTCTGTGGGACTCCTAGCTGCCAACCAAGTCAAGTGAAAATTCCTCAGTTGGAGTTTCACGCTCTTCTGTGGTTTGGCCCTAAGTGATCTTTTGATCTCTAGGTCCCCTTTTTGTTCACTTTCTAGGCAAGTTGTTACTTTCCTGCTTTGTTATTTCCTTTCCTTTGTTACTTTCCTTTCTTTGTTATTCACTTATTTAACAAATGTTTACTGAATGTTTGCTATGTACCAGATATTCTGCTAGGTATTGGAGAGACAGTGGACAAAGTGAGTCTCAGCTCTCTCAGAACTTAAAGTCTAGTTGGGGAGAGAAATATTAAATGTGTAATTGCACATAGAATTATTTCACTGCAGTTATAAAGGCATATGCATTGCCTTTTTTTTGGAAACAAAGCTCACCATACTGCTGCGTATTCTAAGGCTGTCTTTAAAACCCAGCTCAAAGGCCCCTTCCTTGATAATGTCTTTCCTCATCTCAGCTGGAGGTATTCTTCAAGCTCTGGTTCCACTTTATCTGTATCTTCTCACGACTCACCTAATTTTTTTGCTTTCTGTTATGTGTGAGTATTCTTTCTCTTACAAGCTATTTAAATTGTTACTGTGGAATATGAACCACTTGCAAGTCAGTCTTGAATTTCTCATATTTTTCAGTGCAAGTTGGTTACATTAAGTAAGTGGTATTGTGGATCAATCTTCTCAAGTTTTATTCTAAGTAGCACTTTTTTAAACAAATTATTAAACTTATCTGGGACAAATCTAATAGTATTAGAGAATTTAGCTTTCAGATTTTTCTGTAGTCACATTATAACTTTAGTCTAATTACTGAATTTTAAGTGAATAATTTAAGTTTCTTTTATTTACTACATCATCTCATTTAACCTTCACAACAGGCCTATCAGGTGGAGTTGGGAGTCTATTAATGCAGATTGCTGGAGTGGGGAAGGCAGGAGAATACAATCTAAATGTAAAATGTAAACCGAAAACCTGAATAGTCTTCACAGAGACAGAGTTCTTGGTCTATCAGTGTGGCCCATTTCTCTGCTAGCTGTTCTCTCTTCTACATTTTAATAACCCAAATCTAATTTTAGTTTCTATATGGCATCCTGCTGATTTTATCATATGGAATCAGGGAGAGTGCATACATTTATTTAGTGATATTAACAATAATTGTGGAAACCAGTATGATTTAAGTCAGTATGCTTTTTGTGGTTATGCAGTTCCAACGACCTATTCTGTCTCTTTTCTTCTCTCTTTAGAGTTTGTAGCAGAAGCTATCAGATAAGGAGAGGCATTGCTATGCCTGTGTTGGAAGGGCTGTAGTTTTCTGCCCGGAATTGACTCCTGCCAGGCTGGGCCCTACAGTGTTGATCTCTTTACCTCTCTGTGGCTACCACTCACCTAACCTAACTGCATAGATAGACCCACCCGGTTCACGTGGCTTTATTCTTTTATATGAGTCCAGGGTATTGACTTTAAGTGTTGAGTCTCAAATAATTAAAGGATAATTATATTTTGATGTCTGTTTAAAAAATCTCCAAGCCTATAATATTTCATGTTTGATAAGGTAGTAACATAAATGACAGAAGTATTATTCCTACAGGCCTATTCACTTTTAGCTTAATGTAAGTGGTTTAGCTATTTTGGGCACCAACTGAAGTGGGCACTAGAGCAGTCGTTACCTGTTGCCGATCCCTGTACACCTGCATCTCAGCTGCCGTGGTATCTATTATCACCAGAGGCCAGGAGGTCCAGTGGCAATGTTTTTTGCTTTTATGTAGGTTGTGGCACTTTTGCTCTCTATTATATCTATGTCATTACACTTTTTCAGGGCATTTAAACAATTTTTAATGAGGTATAGCATATAGTGAAGTACATAAATCTTGTATACAGCTCAGTTAACCCAGATCAAGAGAGAGAACATTTCTAATACCAGAGAAAACTGCCTCATGCCCTTTCCCAGTCACTGGCGAACCCTAGGGTGGTAACTGCTGCTGTGACTTCTGTCTTCATAGTAGTTTGACTTTGTTTGTTCTCGAAGTTCATGTAAATGGAGTGGAACCACTGTGGGTCAGTTAGCTGCAGTCAGATGTTGGCTGTGGCCGTGGTCATCTGAAGGCTCAGCGGGGCTGGTTGACCCAGGTGGCTTACTTGCGTGGCTGTCTGCAGATGCTCACAGGTGGGTGCTCAGCTAAGCTGCCGATGGGAATGCCTACATGTCATCTCTCTAACGTGACACTTTAGAGTATTTGGATTTCCTCTGTGATCCCAGAATGAGCATCTCAAGGGACACTGAAGCTGTCGGTCCTTTTTTGACTTAGCCTGAAATCATACACTGTCACCTCCGCTTCATTCTTATGATTACAAGTGACTTCCTAAAGCTGACTCAGGTTTGAGGCAAGGGCACACAGAATCTTCCTCTCAGTGGAAGGAGTGTAGAACAATTTGCAGACGTGTTTCAAAACCCCCGCAGTTACCATAATAGCCATTTATTGAATGATTGTAATGTGTCAGGTATTTTGATAAGCACTTTACATGAATTCCCTTATTTATTCCTCACCACAACTTTATGATTTTTTTTTACTATTTTATAACCGTTTTGTAGATAAGGAAGTAAAACTTGGAGAGGTTAAGTCACTTGCCCAGTTACACAACTAGTACGTGATGGAGTCTAGATTCACACTGAGTTCTCTGACCTCAGAGTCCATGGGCTTAACCATTGCTAAACTGGCAGCTTATTTTAAACAGAACAGGATTGTGTTTCAGAGAACTCATTGCCGGAAGCAGGGAGACTAATTAGGAAGCTATTACTACTGTCAGGTGCTTGTTTTATCTATTTTTATACAAGATAACAGAAGGAGTGAAAAAGTAGGAGAAGGTAGGGGTATGTATTATTAAATATTTGCAGAAAAAATAAAACATTTTTAGGTCAGATAGATTTTCTGTGGGTCTAATGATTTTCAACAGCTGTTTGTTTTTGGTTAAAATTACTGATGTTTTTATGTACCATGATGTTTTAGCTTGTTCACTGTGGGGGTCACACAGATCCCCAGGTCTGTGGCACAGCTAGTTTGTGCTTTTGGCCATTTCAAGGCCGAATAAAAATTACTTGGTTTCTTCTCTTCTTTACCAAAGGCATATTTTGCAGCTACTTATTAGACTTGAGGAAGATTTGAGGTGTGGGAAGCTCTGAGAGTCCCTGTAGCTTGCTCTTCGTAGATGAAGTTTTGCTGGAACACAGCCTCACCCGTGAACGTACACATTCTCTAAGGCTGTCTTAGTGCCAGGATGCTGGCTAGTGCTCACAGAGCTTGCGTGGTCCTCAAAGCCTACCATGTTTACTGTGTGACACTTCACAGGAAAAGCCTGTAGCCTCTGTTCTACGTAATGTGAGGCCTGCTCAGGTTACTCTGTTGAATGTGTGAGATGCTGACTGCAGGTCAGGGCACAGTTGTGAGGCAGACTGGGCACGTGTGTTATTGTTATGTTTTAGCAGGGATCATTGAATAAGTCAATTACCAGCACATATCACAGGTCTAAAACAGAGGTTCAGAGGCCTCTTGAAGGGATTCCAGCAAATATGGTAGAACAGCCATTTTAGCATGAGGCCAGTTTCTCTACTTCTTTTGTACTGTGGGCTGGGTGTTCATGAGTTTGGGTCACCAGGTTATCACTGACAATGGCAACTAGCAGGTGAGAGACCGGTCTGTGACTCTTGCCCCTCACTGAGGCAAGAATAGAGATATCTGTAGGTGATCCTTCACTTCTTCTGCCTGTTTTTGTTTGTTTGTTTGTTTGTTTTCTGGAAAGCCTTAGAAATATTTTTATTTTGTTTTTGGCCTCTGTATGCTGTTCCATTAACATTGTTCCATTTAGTGCCTCATCGTATGTGGGAAATGTGTTGGTTTGCATTACTGTGCATTTCATTTGCTCTCGCGCCCTATTTAGGACAGTGTTGTTTCAGCCACAGGACTGACCCAGATGTTCGCACGCAGGGCGTTCGGAGAGATGCCTTGAGGTGCTGTGGGAGCATAGTGCAAGTTATGCTTTGCACACTCACCTCGGGTCATGTCCTCAAGTTGTATTTAGAGAAAATGTGCATTCTTTCCAATTATTTTGCTTTTATTTCCTGCAATTTTGGAATTGTGATTATGCATTTACTAGTGTTATAGGGATGATTTTCTCAGACAACTGTGAATATTGTCGATGAAAATACTTCTTATCAATGATTTGCAAAAAAAAGCCTTTTTATTGTGTGTATTTAAAAGAAATTAAAATAACTCTTAGATGTGCAATAAAAGTTAATTTTATTAGCTGCCCGTTTGATTAACTTTTCCTATGCATAGAAAAAATTACATGAAATAATGTAGTGAGTCTCCTTTTACAAGGAAAACTACATTACTCTAAGTGTATATTTTGTCACATAATTTGTGTTTTACAAGTAACTGACTTTATTCTTTTAAATGGGAGCATTAAATAAGCACAGTGACAGTTGAATTCTTTTTCTCCATCTCACTGTTGAAGAATAAAAATAACTTGGGGGTGATGCACACACACTGCCATGTACAGATGGGGTGTTGTGGAACCGAGCACCTGAAACCTGGGTAATTTTGTTAACCAGTGTCACTCCAATAAATTCAATAAAAAAGGAAATAAATCTCAAAAATAACTCTTGTTATTGTTTGTTTTTAGTTGAATTTATGGTCCTGAGAAAATTAGGCTAAGGCATCAGTTCCACTCCTAGTTGGATATCTGTGCTGCCGGGGACCCGTGGTGGCAGGACGTCCGAGAGAATGATGGTGAGGACCCGCGGGTGGTCGAGTGTCACTCTGGTCCTTTACAGTGAATGCATGTTCCCAAATGGGTTCCAATTGCCATTTAAGAAGAGATGTTTTTTTTTTTAGAAAAAGGTAAATATGTGAGGTGATGAATATGTTTATTAACCCAATTGTGGGAATTCTTTTAAAATGTATACACACATCAAATTATCATGCTTTATCATATACACATCAGATTATCATGCGTACCCTTTACATATGTTATAATTTTATTTGTCAGTTATACCTCAATAAAGCTGAAACAAAAATGGTGGCCTTTGACTATGAAAGAAGACAGCTGTATTTTACTGGGAGGCATACTTTTTTTCTTTCTTTGAGTAAGTGGGAATGAGATGTCTTCTATACCTTAAGCTTGTCATCTCTACCAGCCTCTGTGGAGTTTTCATTCGTACTTAATAGGCGTGATGGCTCACTCGGATCATTTAGTCAGGAATAAAAGTTGCTCGCTCTCTCAGAATAAGCAGCCAATCTTTAGTTTTTGATCTGTTAATCAATCAACCGGTCTGGCCCTTCTGGCAGTACTGGCAACAGATTGGAGCTTAAGTCTTACAAGAGTGTGAGTGTGTGACTGATTCTGGTGTTGGCTAGGGTTTCATGCCAGCAGTGACCTGGTGTTTAGAATACTTAAGTTCACCTCTTATGATATGTGAGCATATTAACCTGCACTTAGTGGTTAAAAGAATCATTTATTGTCTCACAGTTTCAGGGACAGCTTATCTGAGTCCTCTGCTGAAGGTCTCACAAAACTCTGGGTCAGTCAGGATTTTTTCTGGAACATAGTTCTCAACTGAGGTTTGCCTGGGAAAGGAGCTGTTTCCAAACTTACATTGGTTGTTGGCAGAATTCAGTTCCTTGTGGTTGCAGGACTGAAGGTTCCCGTTTCCCGCTGGCCGTCCGCTGGGGCCAGCTTCAGCTCCTAGAAGCCTCTTGCAGTGAACTTGAAAGAGGACCCCACACTCCAGATGAAACCACACCCTGGCAGAGACTTTGATTTCAGACTAGTGACACCCTGAGCAGGGGACGCAGCTCACCCAGACTCCTGAGCATAGAAAGCAGGAGACAATGAATTTGTGTTGATTAAACTGTTAACTGTATGGTAACTTGTTACGCTGCCATAGAAAAAGAATATGGCATCTTATATGTGGCCTAAGCTTCTCCATTAACACTGTCCTATCCCTTCCCAACTTCGTATCTATACTCAGGTAGTCTCTTTCCTGGAACGATTTCTGTTATATGTCTGTGCTAGACACCATTTACGGCCCATCCCGTGTGCTGTCTCCTTGTCAATAGTTTTCCTGTTTCCATGGATAAATGTCAGCTCTCTGTCCTCTGACACTCCAGTACACTTTGTATCTCTTTCATGTAGCTTACATGTTTTCCTTGCATAAGAATGATTTGTATTCATGGTTTATACTTTTTATTTTAAATTTGTTTATTGATTTGAATGGGAAATACATATTCAAATATTCCAAATGTTGGAAAGAACATATCATGGAAAATAAATATTCTTAGCCCAGTTTACCAGCCCCCTACTCCTCTGGTCCAGAGGTGACCACTATTTTCAATTTCTCATGTACCTGTCTATAGAGAGTCTATAAGTAGGCACATGTATATGTATATACCTCCTCTCACTTTTATATACAAAACTGACATAGTGTTTATACCCTTTCTTCTTCATTATAAGATGTGAAGAATCCATGCCTTTTTCCTTCCTGTATTAATATTTCAAGGTACTATCTAAGTATTTAAGATCTACTGAATTAGATCTTTTCCATCAAACATTTCATTGATGTCACTTATATTAACTCTAATATCATTTAGATATTAGACAGACACTTGGATTAACATGCTTTCCTTAATTTGGACTCAAAACCTTCCTGAACATTTCACTGTTTAGGGTGAACGCTGTGTATCAAAAAGTGCTGAAGGCTCAGAACTGTAACACCTGCTTTTTGGATGAGACCTGCATGGACAGATACTGACGAAGTGGATGTTGATATTAGCAGGTGTACCCTTTCTATCATCACTTGTCGTCCCTCTGCCCTTCTCTGGGCAGAGTGGATGCAGTGTGAGGGGTCTTAACAGGGATAGGATTGGGAACATTGCAGTAAGATAAGAGGTTTTCAATTACAAAGAAATTTGTGAACCCTGGCTGATGTGGCTCAGTTGGTTGGAGCATCAGCCTGTACACCAAAAGGTTGCAGGTTCGATCCCTGGTTGGGGAGCCTACAAAAGGCAACCAGTCAGTATTTCTCTGTCTCTCCCCACTCCCCTTCCTCTCTCTATAAAAGCAATGAAACAATGTCCTCAGGTGAGGATTTGTGAAAAAGTAGTTCTTTGAACTGAACCTGAAATATTACCTATATTACCTGTTGCCATGTTGGTGTTGGGCAATGAAGCTGATAACATTTCCTGCAATTCTATAAAAGTAAAACACTAGAAAACCTAACCTTCCTGATCAATGAGTATGATTCTGGTCCCTACATTTTGTTAAAGCTTTTTCTAATGTGTTTACCTCTCAGCACCTAGTCGTTTTAAGAGCCTTATTAAAAGTATTGACTACTTCCAAGTTTGCCTTCTCTCTCTTACCCATTCTGGGAGTATCAGATTCCCTTTCCTAATTGGTGAAATTAGAACAAGTGAAAAAAAAAAAAAAGAAAAATGTTACCTGGAACTATGCTCTTTGGAGGGTACAAACCCCTCGGGACTGGGTTCTTATCAGGTTTGTTTTTGACATGTGTATGTGTGTTTCCTTCTTCTTTCTTTCATGTTCTCATTCTTCACAGTTGCACTGTTTAACACATCATTCCGGAAAATATATGGAGATAATAAGATTAGAGAAATCAGCCATTAAACCCCTGTTAGCAACTTTAGAAAAGAGTAGATGGCTGGAAATGAATTTGAGTACCAAAGACTGTTTATCTCTGAATTTTAGCTATCTGAGACACCATCTTCCCTATTTCATAAGATATCATTGACCTTGTTGAAGAGGAAATTTAGGATTTATTCTTCATATGACCTGTGTATTAATAGCCATTTTATGATTAAATGCTTTTTCTGCAACAGGCATTCTATGATCTTTAAGAAGATAATTTCAACCTTTAACCAACTCAGTAAGAAAAATAGTCAATTAATTAATTTTTAGTTTAAAGAGCAGAAATTTATTTTTTCAACAGTTCTAGAGGCTGGAAGTCCAAAGTCAAGGTGTCAGTAGGTTTGGTTTCCTTAGAGGCCTGTCTCCTTGGCTTGTAGATGGCTGCCTTCACCTACTTCTTCACATAATCTTCCTTCTGAGAAAACACTGAGTTTAAAACTTTAAGTACCGAGAAAGGGACTTCCAGCCAAGATGGAGGTGCAGGTAGACACACTGTGCCTCTTTGCACAACCAAAATAAGGACAACAAGAATTTAAAAACAAACAAACAAAAAAAACTAGTACTGACAGAAAATTGAACTGTTTGGAAGTCTGACAACCAAGGAATTAAAATAGACACAGTCATCCAGACCAGTAGGAGGAACCGAGTCTGGTGGCCAGGTGGAGAGGGGTCTAGGCAAAAAAAGTTGTGGCTGGCCGACTGGGGCAGGCAAGGCAGCAGCTGATGGACCCTGGGCATGCAAGACAGCAGCGGGAGGACCCTGGGCGCACAGGCGGCTAGCAGACCCTGGGCATGGGGTGGCAGCGGGGGGACCCAGTGAGGCAGTGGATAGTGGATGGGTGCGGTGTGCAAGGCAGCTGGTGGACCAGGTGGTCCCACATTTGCACGTAGATAAACCAGTCAAAACTGGGGAGTAAGACAGACCATGCAACCCAGGGTCCCAGTGAGGGGAAATAAAGCCTCAAAACACCGATTGAAAACACCTGTGGGGGTTGCAGTGCCAGAAGAGACTCCCAGGCTCACAGGAGAGTTCGTTGGAGAGACCCACGGGGTTCTAGAACGTGCACAATCCCACCCACATGGGAATCAGGACCAGAAGGGCCCAGTTTGCTTGGGGGAAGCAGCAGAAGGGACTGAAATCAGACAAAGACCGGAGCAAGCGCCATTGTTCCCTCTCGGACCGTCCCCCATATACAGTGTCACAACCCAGTGACTGGGTTGCACTACCCTGGTGAACATGTAAAGCTCCTCCCATCACTATGTAACAGGTGCATCAAGACAAAAACAAAAAATTTCCCAAATGGAAGAGTAGATCAAAGCTCCAGAACAAATACAACTAAGTGATGGAGAGATAGCCAACCTATCAGATGCATAGTTCAAAGCACTGGTGATCAGAATGCTCAGAATTGGTTGAATTTGGTTACAAATTACATGAAAAAAATGAAGGCTATGCTAAGTGAAATGAAGGAAAATGCACAGGGAACCAATAGTGATGGGAAGAAAACTGGAACTCAAATCAGTGAAGTGGACCAGAAGGAAGAAAGAAACAACCAAACTGAAAAGATTGAAGAAACAAGAATTCAAAAAAATGAGGAGAGGCTTAGGAACCTCCCGGACATCTTTAATGTGCCAACATCCAAATTATAGGAGTACCAGAAGGGGAAGAGGAAGAGCAATAAGTGGAAAAGTTATTTGAACAAATAGTAAAGGAGAACTTCCCCAATCTGACAAAGGAAATAGACTTCCAGGAAGTCCAGAAAGCTCAGAGAGTCCCAAAGAAGTTGGACCCAAGGAGGAACACACCAAGGTACATCATAATTACATTACCTAAGATTAAAATGAAGGAGAGAATCCTAGAAGCAGCAAGAGATAAGGAGACAGTTATCTACAAAGGAGTTCCCAT
>CM052539.1:14635007-14652842 GCA_028533065.1 Trachops cirrhosus
TGGCTGGTGTAGCTTAGTGGATTAAGCGCGGGCCTGTGAACCAAGAGATCACGGTTCGATTCCCAGTCAGGGCACATGCCTGGGTTGCAGGCCAGTTCCCAGCAGGGAATGCACAGGAAGCAACCATACATTGATATTTCTCTCCCTCTCTCCTTCCCTTCCCCTCTGAAGATAAATAAATAAAATCTAAAAAAAAAATCAGAATGTATGCAAAAATATCTATGATGAATGAAGTAGCAAACTTCTAAGTAAAGGAGGGATTCAGACTTGCAGTGGCATGAACCCAAACCCGAGTGCTAACTTTCCTCATCTTCGTCCTGTCCCTGCTGGTGATAGGAGGGGCATGAGGCACGGTCTGCCCACAGTGAATTTTACCAGTAGAGGGAGAGAGACATGTGAAATAAATAACCACAAAAGTAAAAGTCCACAAAGGTACAAATAAAATAGGGGTTCACGGGAGATGTTTCTACTCAGGGGACATAGGGCTTGGGAAGGAACCTGAGTCATCCTAGGTGTCTCTTTTTTCCTTCCTTTGACCAAGTGTTAACTTCCTTCCAAAAATCCCTGTTGCATATATCCCTTCTTAATTCTCTATCCCCATAATTAGTGCCATTTCCTTAGCTCTTTTTTTTTCTTCTCCTGGATTATTCCTAACTGGCCTAATGTCAGAAAGGCTTTGCTAAGACACAGACCTGGTCATGACCCTCTCCTATTTATAATCCTTTAATAATGATAAAAGCCTTGCATCTAAAGTGTTTGATGACCCCACCTCTGCCTTGACCTGGGCATTCTCCCATGAATTTAGACTTACCGAACTTTGTGTGGCTCTCCAAATGGCTTTGCAGATGCCATCTTCTCTTCCCTCCCCTGCTAACTCCTAATTCACACATTAATATTCAGAACAGACATTGCATCCCAGGCCTACGATTTCCACGTCCGTATCTTTGGTGCATAACACATGCAGGCAGTTAATATATTTAAAATAGCTGGATTGGCCTTGGTGAGACAAAGTACGTGTCCTCCATCCCTGCTACCACGGCCATTCTGTTCCCAGGCTCACTGTGTAAGTACTGAAGTGGCCAGGGGTAGGGGCTGGCTGACATTCATTGGGTGAGTCAGCTTTTCTACCTGGTTCAGTGCTGCTTCTGCTACAGACGCCCCTTCGGGTGTTTACACTTGGTGTCCACTTCTAGAGTCATCCACATGCCTTTTTCTTCAGACCTCCCTGTGTCTGACCACCCATTATTGTTTGCTACAGGCCCCTGATCAATTGGCAGAGCCATTAGCCGCTGCCCAAGAACTCATATATATCCTTACCTCAAACCCTTCTCTCATACAAATTTGATGAAGCTCTGGCCGATGGTAGGATTTCCTTTCACCACTGCCCTTTAGGACGGTGCTCCTCACACTGACCCGTGAAGGACCTTTTTTTCTTTTTTTTTTGTTTTTGGTTCATTATAACTGATCCTTTTGTAAAATGTAAAATCTCATCCTCAGTTATAGCAGTAGTGTCAAACTGTTTCCAAATGCGTACTCTCACTTTTTATACTTGTTTATATATCTTGTTGTGCAATGATAAAAAAGCAGTTTGTGAACTCGCTCTAGTCTGCGGACTGCCTTTCGAGTAACAAAGTGTCAGTTCGCTCCTGCATGGGGCTACAGTGGGACTGCGGTTTTCATCTTGCACCGACATGTTGAGCTGACCCACCTGTGAGCTGCATAGTTTGGGCAGGAGCCACTCTTTGAGAGCTGCACAAATAGTTGTTTGTTATTTCAGCTGGCTTCAGCATTCCCTCTGCATGTTACCTGGGCCAGGAGAAAGGGGAAGCAGTATCAGAGGCTTCCTCTGTCCCTTCCTGTCATAGTGACCCTTCTTTCACAGGTCAGAAAGCTAGGGTTTGTGGTCTGGCTGCTGCTAATCCACCCCAATTATTTACTCAGGGACAAGGTCCGTGACCAGATGCTGAGTCTGTAGACACGCTGGGCCAGGGCTCCATAGGCTTCCACTCCACCTGGGAGGCCATGAAGGTGCTTTGGGGACCAACGTCAGCTTAGATTCAATATCCAACAGTCCCTGGAAGGGTTAGGTATCACTCTTACACCAGTGTTGATTTACTTGGTTGAATGGCCACACATTCCCTAGGAGAAGGATTGGAGAAATGTTGGCTTTTTTGCTCAAGAGAACTCAGCCTGCCCTTACATTGGTGGATTCTATGTCTCTGAACTGGCTCACATCTGGGAACTGCACACAAATCTCATACACTCCAGTTCTTGGACTTTTTAGGCCACATAAGTCCAGAAATAGCCTCATTCACTGCTTGTTATGGGTTGAATTTTGTCCCCTCCCCAAATTCATATCTTGAAGTACTAAAACCTAGTACTTCAGAAGGTGACCTTATTAGGAAATAAGGTCATTGCAGATATAATTAGTTAAGATGAAGCCATACTGGAGTAGGGTGGGCCCCTAATTCAGTATGATTGATGTTCTTATAAAAAGGAGAAATTTGGGCACAGAAAACATACTGGGAGAATGATATGTGAAGATGAAGACATTGATCAGATGATGATTCTACAAGCCAACGAATGCTAAAGATTGCCAGCAAACTGCCAGAAGATGAGAGAAGTGTGGAACAGATTTTTGCAGCCTCAGAAGGAACCCTGACCCTGTTGACACCTTGATCTTGGACTTCAAGTCTCCAGAACTGTGAGACAATACATTCCTGTAGTCTCTCAGCTTGTGGTACTTTGTTATAGCAGCCCTAGTAAACTAATATTCTGACCCACCTCTTTTGCTTCTACAAAACACAATGCTAATGATTTATTAGCTATAGCTACAGATGTTTGCAGGTTCAAGTTCTCTGGTCGCTTCTTTGACCTTACTGCCTGTTACAGCAAATATACTCACTTTGTTTCCAATAGTTAAGTGCACCCTCTGGGGCCTGCTCTTTTGAAATACTGTCACCCCCATTGTCACCCATCAGTGTTTTAGGACCTCCTTAAAGGTTTCTTGCTGGAAGTTAAATTCTGCCTCAGAAGAGTGCCTTCATATTGACGCAGTTTCCTCTCTCCAACATTCTTGCCTCAGCTTAACACCCTTGAGACCCACTTTCATAGGTGTGCGCTCCATTCTTGATGACATGTCAGAGGGGCCCAGCAGCCTTTTTGGTGCATAACTTGTTTCTTCTCGTAGCAGGGACGGTACTTCACAATTGGAGCTGCTACGTGTAGAATTTGACCCTGGTTTTTGGTCTAGAGGCAGTGAGGGGAGGCAGAGCAGATCTTGAAGAGGACGTCTTCCTCAGGTATGGCCTCTGCAAAGTCTCCAGGCATCTGGGGGCTGCTAGTATTTATAAAAGGGAAGGGGATGGATCCTTCCAGCCCAGAGGGTCAGCAGAAGCTGAGAGTTCATGTGCTCACGTCCACCCACCCGGATATCGCCATCCTACGTCTCACTCCTGCACTCTCCCTATCAGAGCCCTCACTGCAGCATGGGAGGCCTGCTGGGGCAGTGCATTCAGTGTCCCTTTAACTCAGCTACTCAGTTGAATTGTAGACCTGATTTTAAGTATTGCCTGCTCTCTGGGTACAGGAGATAAGCTTCACTTAAATGCTGACATGGACTTTCTCTGGTTTGCCCTAAATAAATAGATGGCTTACCCAAGCCTGCCAGTTCCATACTTCAAAGCTCCGAGAGTAGTTAACCAATACTAAATCCAAAATCTTTATAGTTATGATTAGCCCGTATCTTTCAAGTGTAAGCTTGTATTTAACTCCTTCCTCCTGGATCAATTCCAGTGCACCTCAGGTAAAAGTTTTAGTGGTGATACTGCTATTAAATGTTATGGGTTATTGCTACTCATTTATCAGTAGACATTGAATCCTCCGCTGCCCCTTAACCAGCAAGTGAGAAAATTCCAGCATCCCATTCTGAGGGTCTGTTTTCTAATACCACTCTTACTACCAACACTCTTGATTAGAGTTTTCTCCAAAAGCAGGCCTTGAAATAAGGATTTAGGTGCAGGTAGTGTATTTGTGAGGTAATCTCAGGAAGCCTTGGTAGAAGTGGGGAGAGAGCTGTGGGTCCTTTCGGTGGGAAGCTGTCAGCGTCACTATGACTATCCAAAGCTGTGGCGAGGGAACGCGGATGAGTCACGGGCATGTGGTGTGGGCACTGCCAGTCTCCTGCGTGGCCTAATACGGTTGGAATGAAAAGTACAGACGTAAGACAAGAGCATAGAAACCAGCACATAATAAGCACCCAGTAAATTTAGCTATTATTTTTGTTGGTGCTCAATTATAATACACATAGTTTTTGTATGTTTTGTTTGCTTTTGCACTATGAGAGGATTCATTTCTGGATCCCTTTAATTAGTGAACTCTCCCCGTATATTTGAAGTGTGATTTGATTTGTGAATATTTGCACACATTTCCAGCTTTCCAGAATCCATCTGTTTTGTGTAGTGAGGGACTCTGTAAGTCCTGGCTCGTGACTGAACTACAGCAGTGAGGATGACCGGCCCTTACTTCGTTTGGTTGAGCTGTATGTGCAGCATTTTGGTCCCACAGTGCAGTTATTTTGAAGCTAATCTCTTCACCCCAGCTTTTGTAATGTCTTTCGTTCTTGTTAACATGATGAAAGAAAATGAAAATTTCTATTCTTTTCTATTTCAGAAGAAACTATGTTATTTATGGGTCTCTTAGACCTCAGCACAATCCTTACTTAAGGTGAAAATGGTAATTATAACTTTCTCAGAGGATATGTCTATTGTACTAGTGTAACGATATAAATTTAGAACACAAAATATATCTTCTGTTTTTGAATTATTTTCTTTTTACTTCTGTTTCATTTCGTCATGATTTTATCATCAGTTAGATTGAAGAAATGAAATTAATTTCTCATTTTTTTAAACAAATTTTTCAAAGAAGCACTTTAAGGCATAGAATGTAAGGTACAGTATCAATAATTTTATAGTTGAAACTTTTCAGGAAAGGCAAGTTAAGGAAACAATAGGTGTGGTAGGAGCAAAATACTTGATAGAGGATTATAAAAAATAGGGGTCACAGAATGAAAAATGTTTACATTAATACTTTGGTTGGATAATATATGTAGTTAGAGAATAATAATAGCTGGCAAATTGCTGGGACAATCAATAAAGTAGTCATTTGGTGTCACCGCGAGGGAAGAAATTGAATTGTGAAGATGGCAAAGGTTAATCACAAACAACTAGTACCTTTGTGATACCCAGGCAAGCTCCATGAATAAAGAAAATCAAACCAACTTGGGGCATAAAAAAGGCTTATTACTCTTTGTTTGGATCCGTTAGAGATAGTGCCATAGAACATCTCATGAATAAAGTATAGAAAGGTTAATTGTAGGAACAACAAATCACATATAGAAATAATAGGTTAAAGTAGAAATAATAGTGATAGAAAACTTGAATATACAGATAGATTTAATTAACGTTCAAAGTAAAATTGGTGAATTAAAATACTTCATTTATTATCATTTATATGTTTAAATTAATTTCCCCAGTTTATTGAAGTTATTATATTAAGATACCATTATTAATATTTTAGGTGTGATAATAGTATTGTAGTTATGCTTTAAAGAAGGGAGTCAGGAACTTCTGGCCGAGATGGAGGTGTAGGTAGACACGCTGTGCCCTCACACAACCAAAAGAAGGACAACAACAAACTTAAAACAAAAAAAATCAGAACTGCCATAAAATTGAACTGTATGGAAATCTGACAACCAAGGAGTTAAAAGAAGAAGCATTCATCCAGACTGGTAGGGGCAGAGACGGGCAGCCAAGGTGGAGAGAATGTGTGGCAAAGCGGTGGCTGGAGGACAGGGCAGGTGAGGTGCTTTGTGTGTGGATAAAGTGGGAGAGACAACTGGGGAGTGAGACGGACCGCCCAAACCAGGGTTCCAGTGTGGGGAACAGAAAGCCTCAAGTCTCTGGCTGTAAACCTGAGGGGGTGTGGCATCAGGAGAAACTCCCAGCCTCACAGGAGAGTTCGTTGGAGGGACCCACAGGGTCCTAGTACGTACACAAAGCCACCCAGCAGGGAATCAGCATCAGAAGGGCCCACTTTGCTTGGGGGAAGCAGGGGAAGAGACTGAAATCCGGCAGAGAGCCGAGCAAGCGCCATTGTTCCCTCTTGGACCCCTCCCCCACATACAGCATCACAATGCAGCAATGTGGGTTGCCTCGCCCTAGTGAACACCTAAGGCTCTGCCCCTTACAACATAACAGGTGCACCAAGACAAAGAAATATGACCCAAATGAAAGAACAGATCAAAACTCCAGAAAAGGAGCTAAGCAACAAGGAGATAGTCAACCTATCAGATGCAGAGTTTAAAACACTGGTAATCAGGATGCTCACAGAATTGGTTGAGCTCAGTTGCAAAATAGAAAAAGAAGTGAAGGCTATGCAAAATGAAACAAAGAAAAATATACAGGGAACCAACAGCTAAGGGAAGGAAACCGGAACTCAAATAAGTGATTTGGAGAAGAAGAAAGAAAGAAAACTTCAACCAGAACAGAATGAAGAAACAAGAATTCAAAAAAAATGAGGAGAGATCTGGATTTCCAGCCAAGATGGAGGTATAGGTAGAAATGCTTCACTTCCTTGCACAACCAAAAGAAGGATAACAGCCAATCAAAAAGCAATAAACAACTGGTAGTGCCAGAAAATCAAACTGCATGGAACTCTGACAACCAAGGAGTTAAAGAAACATTCACCCAGACTGGTAGGAGGGCAGAAACGGGCAGCCGAGCGGAGAGGACACATGACAAGGTGGTGGATGCGCAGGCAAGGTGGGGCTGGCTGAATGGGAAACTCAAGACTCAAAGGAAACTACTGAGGGGGTTGCCATGGTGGGAGAAGCTCCCAATCTCACACGAGAGAGTTCATTGGAAAGTGGGGCCAGAGACAAGCAAGTGAGCCTCATTGTTCCCTCTTGGACCCCTCCCCTACAGCCAGTGCCACAACACAGCAAAGAGGGTTGCCTTGCCCTGGCAAATACCTAAGGCACTGCCCCCTACAACATAACAGGTGTGCCGAGACAAAGAAATACAAATGAAAGAACAGATCAAAACTTCAGAAAAAGGCCTAAGCGACCAGGAGAGAGCCAACGTATCTGATGCAGAGTTGACTCAAAACACTGGTAATCAGGATACTCACCGAACTGATTGAGCTCAGTTACAAAATAAAGGAGCAAATGAAGGGTACCCAAAGTGAAATAAAGCAAAATATACAGGGAACCAACAGTGAAGGGAAGGAAACCAGGACTCAAATCACCAATTTGGGACAAAAGGAAGAAATAAACATCCATCTGAAACAGAATGAAGACACAGGAATATGAAAAAAATGAGGAAAGGCTTAGGAAACTCTGGGGCAACTTTAAACGCTCTTTGATCAGAATCATAGGGGTGCCAGAAGGAGAACAAGAGCAAGAAGTTGAAAACTTATTTGAATAAATAGTGAAGGAGAACTTCCCCAATCTGACAAAGGAAAGAGACTTCCAGGGAGTCCAGGAAGCCCAGAGAGTCCCAAAGAAATTGGACCCAAAGAGGAACACACCAAGGCACATCATCATTAAGTCACCCAAGATTAAAGATAAAGAGAGAATTTTAAAAGCTGCAGGAGGGAAGGAGAGAGTTACCTACAAAGGAGTGCCCATGAGACTATCAGCTGATTTCTCAAAAGAAAACTTACAGGCAAGAAGGGGCTGGAAAGAAGTATTTCAAGTCATGAAAGACAAGGACTCACACCCAAGATTACTCTATCCAGCAAAGCTCTCATTTAGAATGGAAGGGCAGATAAAGTGCTTCCCAGACAAGGTAAAGCTAAAGGAGTTGATTGCCACCAAACCCTTATTATATGAAATGTTAAAAGGACGTATCTAAGAAAAAGACAATGATCAAAAACTATGAACAGTAAATGACAACAAATTCACAACTATCAACAACTGAACCTAAAACAAAAACAAAGTAAGCAAACAGCTAGAAAAGGAACAGATCCACAGAAATAGAGATCACATGGAGGGTCATCAGTGAGGAGGGGCAGTGGGACGGGGGAGAATGAGGGGAAAGGTACAGGGAATAAGAAGCCTAAATGGTAGGTAGAAAATAGACAGGGGGAGGTTAAGAATAGTATGGGAAATGGAGAAGCCCAAAAACTTATATGTATGACCCATGGACATGAACTAAGGTGGGGGAATGCCAGTGGGAGGCGGGGTGCAGGGCAGAGGGAAATAAAGGGGAGGAAAAACGGGACAACTGTAACAGCATAATCAATAAAATATACTTGAAGAAGAAGAGGGGAGTCAGCCTCAGCTGGTGTGGTTCAGTTGGTTGGGCATCATCCCATGAACCAAAAGGTTGCCAGTTCGATTCCTGGTTGGGGTACCTGCCTGGGACAGCAACCTATTGGTATTTCTCTCACACATTAATGTTTCTTGCCCTCTCTTTCTCTCTTCCTTACTGTCTCTAAAATAAAAAAATATATAATAAAATGTTAAAAAGAAGTATGGAGCCCCTGTCTTTTAAACATAATACTGAAATATTTACAAAACTGTTTTGATGTCAGGGATTTCCTTCAAAGTGAAGGGCTATATGGATTAAAGAAAATTGGCCATGAGTTAATGACTTTTGAAAATGCATGTATGTACTATTCTGTCTACTTTTGAATATGCTTAACTTTTTTTGTAATAAGAAGGTAATAAATCATGAGATTTATGGCTAATTTGTAGTATCAAACTTCATAAATAGATTTTAATTATGCTTTCTTTTTCCAGTTATAGTCACAAAGACATAGGGAATGAAATAAACCATTTCTTTTGGTAAAGTTGTGGGAAGAAGACTCAATTTTAAGTATTTCATGAACTAAATGGATTTTTAAGCTAAAAGGACCTAGAAAGCTCTGTGGTCCAACTTCTAAACTTGCAGACAGAGCGACTGGAATTTGGTTGTCCTGGTTAGTTTGTGTCGTGACTCAGACTGGATCTGGTTGTCAGCTATTGGTTCTGGGATTTTTCCCACTACACCAGATGTCTGTCCGCAAATGTAAGGTTATTGTTTAAAAAGAGATTGTATTTATTTTTAGAGAGAGGGGAAGGGAGGGAGAAAGAGGGAGAAAAACATCAATGTGTGGTTGCCTCTCATATGCCACCTACTGGGGACCTCGCCCGCAACCCAGGCATGTGCCTTGACTGGGAATTGAACTGGCGACCCTTTGGTTCACAGGCTGGCACTCCCACTGAGTCACACCAGCCCGGGTGTAATGTAAGATCCTTTTAGCTCACTGAAAGGTTGCCTCTACAGCGGGGTAGCTGAAGTGGCAGCCATCTGCAGTGATCAAAGTTCAAATCATAGCTTTGTAACTTTCCAGCTGTGAAAGCTGGAATGGTTTATTTTACCATCCCTAGTCTGTTTTTTCATGTGTAACTTGGGGAAATAATCCTGTTGTGAGGATTAAAAGAAATAATGTATGTTAAAAATGATTAGCAATAGAATCTACATTCCAGAGACTTTCTGAGAATAAAATGAGTATGTATTTTTAGGAGCTAGCTGACACATGATAAGCACTCAGTGAATACTTCACTATCATCATTGTGGTCATTGTCATTGTTGCTATTATGACTATCTTCATACTGTAAAGGCAGTGAAGAATAAAAAATTTAATTTATTTAATTTTTCAATTATAGTTTGTATTTAATGTTATTTTGTATTCATTTCAGGTGGACAGCATGGTGGTTAGACAGTCATATACTTTACAAAGTGTTCCCCCCAATACTTCCAGTATGTATCTGGGACTATACCTAGTCATTAAAATGCTGTTGACTATATTTCCCATGCTGCACTTTAGATCCCCATGGCTACTTTGTAGCTGCAAATCTTGATGTGACTTCTTTTGTGTATCTTTAGTTGTAAGACTTATGTTCAGGCTAGGTTCATACGGTTTTCCAGGTTGATTATTCTATAACCTTAGTTGTAATTTCCCTGTTCCGGACTGTCTTCTTTTACTTAGCATATGTTTTCAGAGTTCATCCACATTGTTGTATGTGTTAGTACTTCATTTCTTTTTATGGTCCAATTATATTATATTTTTTAATCTTTTTGAGTTACTTTACACTTTCCTAATCTTCCTGTTCTGGGTGAATGGGAGAATTCTGCACTGTTTTCAGGGATTGCAATTGTAGCCTGAATCATCTACAGCAGCCAATTGTGATTTACCTTGAGAAGCATAATGAAGGAGAGAAGAAAGAGAGAAAAAGTAAGGGAATTAAGAGATGGGAAGAAAGAAAAAGAGGCAATGGGAATATTTCAGCCGAGACTGAATGACTAAGCTTTCGGGATGCTCTCGGAAATTGCTGCGGTAGGTGAGAGGTTGGAATTAACTCCGTAACATCTTGAAAAATTGAAACATCTATTGAATCATACTTTAATTTGGTCATGTTGGCTACGTGTTTTAAGCATTAGCACAGATTTTGTCCTTGACTTAGTTGATACAGAAGAAATAAAATACAATTCTCAGGAATTTAATAACTCTACATTCACTGAATTGCAAAATTTTTACTTCTATTCCTTCACAACTGTTTTTTAAATGATTTGGGGAGTATGAGAATGATATTACTCTGATTTCAACTTTTGGGATTATAATTCTAGTATTCCCTACATTTTTATCTGGGATACCAGATGATTAGTACCAGCAGGGCCTTATTAATCTGAACTTTAAAGAAACCATAACTTTTTAAACATACCACTGAATTCTCTCTTGAGGCCTTTTGAGTCTAAAATTCTATAATTTTCTATTATGTTGCTTTACTTGTTATTCTTTGGGGTGAGCTTTAAGGCTAAAACCCTATTTACTAAACAAGGTATATAGAAAGAAAATCAGGTTTTTAAAGTTTCCTTTTAAGAATGTCTGCAGAGAAAAGAAAAATTATTGCCAAGAGGCATCAAAAGCAAAATGGGATGTTTTATCTACTCTCTCATTAAAAGTAAAGTCTGGTTTTAAAAGGAAAAAAATAAAAATAAAACAAAAATAATGAAGAACACCATTTTAAATCTTATCACTTTCCATCCAGCTTCTCCTGGGAAGTGGAAAGGGTCTTTCCCTGCTGATGGTTATGAGCATGCACCAGATGTACAACAAACACATTAAACTTTTCTTTGAGACAACTGGGCAGTAAGTGAAAAAATTTAGTTTTTTTTTTTTTGTAATGGGTGTGCCACCAGAACACAGGTGTCATGGAAACCACCACTAAATCAAAACCAAAGTGGGAAAGGAGAAGACTCACATCAACATCGAGGTCATTGGACACGTAGATTCTGGCAAGTCCACCACTACCGGGCATCTGACCTACAAATGTGGTGGGATCGACAGAAGAACCCTTGAGAAATTTGAGAAGGAGGCTGCTGAGACGGGGAGGAGCTCTTTTAAGTGTGCCTGGGTCTTGGATAAACTGAAAGCTAAACGTAAGTGTGGTATCACTATTGATATCTCCCTGTGGAAATTTGAAAGCAGCCAAGTATTATGTGACCATCACTGATGCCCCAGGGCACAGAGACTTTATAAAAAACATGATGACAGGCACATCTCAGGCTGACTGTGCTGTCCTGATTGTTGCTGCTGGTGTGAGCGTGCCCTCTGGCTTACACACTGGGTGTGAAACAGCTGCTTGTTGGTGTTAACAAAACGAATTCCACTGGGCTGCTCTACAGCAAGAAGAGATACAAGGAAATTGTTAAGGAAGTCAGCACCTGCATTAGGAAAATTGGCTACAACCCTGACACAGTAGCATTTGTGCCAATTTCTGGTTGGAATGGTGACAACACATTGGAGCCAAATGCTAACATGCCTTGTTTCAAGGGATGGAAAGTCACCCATAAAGATGACATTGCCAATGGAACCATGCTGCTTGAAGCTCTGGATTGCATTCTGCCACCAACTTGTCCAACTAACAAACCCCCCTGCTTCTGTCCCTCCAGAATGTATACAAAATTGGTGGCATTGGTACTGTCCCTGTGGGCCGAGTGGAGACTGGTGTTCTCAGACCCTGCATGGTGGTCACCTTTGCTCCAGTCACCATTACAACTGAAGTAAAGTCTGTTGAAATGTACCATAAAGCTTCGAGAGAAGCTCTTCCTGGGGACAATGTAGGCTTCAATGTCAAGAACGTGTCTGTCAAAGATGTTCGTCATGGCAGTGTGGCTGGTGACAGCACTGACCCACCAATGGAAGCAGCTGGCTTCACAGCTGAGGTGATTATCCTCCACCATCCAGGCCAAATCAGTGCTGGATGTGCACCTGTGCTGGATTGTCACACAGCTCATATTGCAGATTTGCTGAGCTAAGGGAGAAGATTGATCGCTGTTCTGGGAAAAGGCTGGAAGATGGCCCAAAGTTTTTGAAATCTGGTGATGCTGCCATCTTTGATATGGTTCCTGGCAAGCCCATGTGTGTTGAGAGCTTCTCTGACTATACTCTTCTAGTCCACTTCACTGTTCGTGACGTGAGACAGACATTTGCTGTTGGTGTCATCAAAGCAGGGGACAGGAAGGCAGCTGGAGCTGGCAAAGCCACCAAGTCTGCCCAGAAAGCTCAGAAGGTGAAATGAATATTATCCCGAACACCTACCACCACAGTCTTAATCAGTGGTGGGAAAACAATCTCAGAACTGTTTGTCTTAAATGGCCACTTAAGTTTAATAGTAAAGGACTGGTTAGTGATTGCAATGCATTGTAAAGCCTTCAAAAGGAAAGGAGAATGTTTTGTGGACCGTGTGTGTGTGTGGCAGTGTTTCAGTTAGTAGTTTTTAAAATCCGTACTTTTTAATGAAAACGACTTGACCAACAATCTGTCACAGAATTTTGAGATCCATTAAAACAGTTTAATGGGGGTGGGGGTGGGATTTAGAGAACATGAATGGTCCAGTAGTTCTCTTAATTGTTGGAAATTCCATCATAGAGCTGCTGTCACTGGGCTCACCATACCTTTAGATATTCCTCAGTTCACGTGGTTGACATTAGCAGCCCTGAGAACAAACGCGGCGTATTTAGAGAATAGTAAGTTCCTCTGACTGCTGCAGCACAGGCAGGCAGCAAGGGGCTGGGGAGGCAGGGACAGGGGCCTTGGAGAGGAGAACAGCTGTGTGGGAAGGTGGGAGCAGAGGCAAGCCTCGGGAAAATTTTACACCTTGGGGAACTTAAACACAGTACTCATGATGTTTAAAAAAACGGTCAGTGACTTCCTCTGATAGGTTCAAGTGCTCATTATTTAGTATAGCATAGAAGGCCCACCTTAATTCCCACCCCTATAAGCCTTTTATTAACAGCCACCATAGTATGTTCTGTTTCTTAAACATGTCTTGCATTTTCTCGGTTTTATGCCTGTGCTTCACTGTATCCTTGCCAGGATACTTGACTATACCCTTCATTCTATATTTGGAAGCTCTGCCTTCAGGCAATATTAGTTTTCTTCTCTGTGCTCCATGGCATGTTGTGGATATCTTGTTATAATGTAGCATCTTCCCTTGTGGTTATTGTTTACACATTTTTTTCCCTAGACTTTGCTGTCCTGAATGGTGGGGATTATGTTTTATTTATTGTTATATTTTACATTCCTAGCACTGTTTGTGGCCTATAAAAATATTTTGTAGATGGGAGGCAGAGGTAGAATATTCAAGTGCATGAAGGATTAAATATAAAAATGAAGTATGTTATTTTATTTATTTAATTCTTTTGAAGTATGTTATTTTAAAAACAATTGTACCAGATCGTTTTACTGGGTTTTACTTTGAATTCAGTACTGTTTAATGATTAAAGAAATACAATTCTGCAGATATTATTAATGAACTATAAGACTAGAGATTTATGAAAATGTACAGCAGGCTGTTCTAGAGGCAGCTTGAAGTAGAGGGAAAGAAGATGAGATGAATATGGCCCAGGGCTTTGAATCCATAGGTATGAAGCAAATGATCATCATTTGTAATTCTATCCAGCCCTCCCCTTTAAAATATCTTAACCACAAATTTCTGCTCACTATGCATTACTTCTCTAGAAAGACTTTGTTTGGACAGAAGTCACAACAGTAATGTTGTATTAGAGTGAATTTTTAATAAAGATTATTAATGATATTAGTCTTTATTAATAATATTAATTTTAAATATTTTATTTATTTTTGGAGAGATGGGGAGAAATTTCTTGTTCTTCTTCTTCTCCTTCTGGCACTCCTATGATTTATATGTTGGAACATTTAAAGTTGTCCCATAGGTTCCTAAGCCTCTCCTCATTTTTTTGAATTCTTGTTTCTTCATTCTGTTCCTGTTGAATGTTTATTTCTTCCTTTTGTTCCAAATTGTTAATTTGAGTCCCAGTTTCCTTCCCTTCACTCTTGGTTCCCCATGTATTTTTCTTTATTTCACTTTGTAAGCCTTCACTTCTTCCTCTATTTTGTGTCCATACTCAGTCATTTCTCTGAGCAACCTGATTACCAGTGTGTTGAACTCTGCATCAGATAGGCTGTCTATCTCCTTGTTGCTTAGTTCCTTTTCTGGAGTTTTGCTCTCTTCTTTCATTTGGGCCATATTTCTGTGTCCTAGAGCACCTGTTACATTGTAAGGGGTGGAGCCTTAGTATTCACCAGGGCAGGGCAACCCACTTCCCTGCATTGGGATGCTGTATGTGGCGGAGGGGGAAGAGAGGGAACAGTGCCACTTGCTTGGCTCTCCCTTGCTTTCAGTCACTTCCCCCGCTACCCACAAGCAAACTGGTCCCTTCTGGTGCCGATTCCGGGTAGGTGGGCATGTGTACATTCTAGGACCCTGTGGGTCTCTCCAACAAAGTCTCCTGTAAGGCTGGGAGTTTCTCCCACTGTACACTGCCCCTCCCCTATAGGTTTTTATAGTCAGAGGTTTTGAGGCCTTAGGTTCCCACGCTGGAACCCTGGTTTGGGCGGTGTGTCTCAACAGGCTTATCCACACACAAATGTGGGACCACCCGGTCGTCCAGCTGCTGCCTCACCTGGCTCAGTCTGTGGCCTTGCCGCGTGTCTTCTCTGCCCCAGCTGCCCATCTCCGCCCCTCCTACCAGGCTGGACCAATGTTTCTTCTTTAACTCCTTGGTTGTCAGACTTCCTTACAATTCTGTTTACTCACAGTTCTGACTGTTTTTTGGTATATTTAAATTAGTGTCATCCTTCTTTTGGTTGTGTGAGGAAGCAAAGCGTATCTACCTATACCTCCATCTTGGCCAGACCAGAATACTCTTTTAAAAGCATAAAGCATAGATAAATCACTTCAATGAATGAAATCTAAGCTCCTTGCGATAACCTGTAAGGCCCAGCATGATCTGTTTGTTTAGTCTTCCACCTTTATCTTGTGCTATACCCTTGCTCACTCCCTAGGCTTCAGCTACTTATGTCTCTGTTCAGGCCAAGCTCCTGTCTATCTCTGGCGTTCCCTCTTCCTGGAATGCTTTCCTTGTTCTCTGAATGGCTAGCTCATCCTTCTCCTTTATGTCTGAATTTAAATGTCACCTCCTCAGAGAGGCTTCATTCTGAACACTCTATAGTAAGTGGATTTGCACTTTATCTTTTACTACCTCATCACACTATTTCTTTTATAGCACTTCTCATAATCTGTACTTCTCTTGTTTATTTATCATCTGGTTCCTTAACTGCACTATATAAGCCCCACGATCGTATCAGCCTTTTCTATCTTATTTACACTGTTCTATCTCAAGCACCTGTGTAATGTCTGGGACCATAGTAAGTGTTCAACAAATCGTCGCTGAATATGTGAATGAGTCTTTATTTTTCAGATGAGAGAACTGAGGCTCAGAGAAGGTAAATAACTGACTCAAGTCATATAGAATGAAACGGTGGAAACAGGTGTCAAACTCAGGCAGCTTGATTGAAGAGCCCCCACTCTTAAGTGCCACGCCAGAAGAAGGGAATGTTGTAGTGGGCAGACAAAATAATAATACTCTGGTAGACACCCTAATGTGCTACAAGCATTGGTCTTGGTACTGGAAGTCTTGCGTTCATTTCTGGCTCTGTTGACTGGGGTGAGGAGATTCCATCCAGTCTACTGACTCAGAGTGGAGGAGGGATGTTATCCAACAGTAATTGGGAGCTGTACCCGAGAACTGGAATAATGTGGGTAGTGGTAAGTGTAAGTAAGAAGGGTCCACCACAGAATTCTAGAATGTTCCTATTGTCCACTGAGAGGCTACACATACTTTTTCTTCAGAGGCAGTTTCTCTTGTCACTATCTTTTGCAGGTCACTTGGAGTTTTGAAATGTAATAATTTCTAAGGGATGTTAAACTCAGAATGAAATTGTGGGGACAGCTGGCATTAAGATACTTGCTAAATATGAAATCTGACAGCACAGACTGACAGTTGTGAGAATATGATAATATTTTCTTCCTTAATAGATGCAAAATCCTGGATGGACTGGATGTTGGGATTTTTTTCTCTCTTAGTATAATTGACTTTTTTCCATTCATTTCCAAATGTATCTAGGATATACAGAAATCATTCTCCAGCTATACTGTACACTAGCATTTGGCTTTCCTGGTGCAAGATATTTTTAAGAACATCTTTTTTAACTTGTGATTTTTATCTAGATAAAAATATTAAGGATATTTGTCCATCAGCTGTCTATCATCTTATAGGCTCAAAGATAATTTACTTTTTCTAGAAGATAATTATGCTTTAGAAAGGAAAATCTCATTATTTAGAAATACAGGAAAATTATATATAATGGTAAAACATGGGGCTGGAATTTGGAGATTCAGCATTTCTTTATGATGAGATCTGGTTTACTCATTTATTATATACATTCATTTGTCAAACATTAACTGAACATTTCTTTTACATGAGAAATGAGGATCAAATGAGTATAAGGTATGCAGGGCCCAGGAGTCAGAGGACCAAGGCTCTCATCCTGGCTCTTCCTGTTGGTAACTCTGATTTATGTGAAGGCAAGTAACCTTTATGAGCCATGGTTCCTCCTTGACTCTAAGGTGGTGCTAATATAATCTGACTTACTTGCCTTTCAGAATTATGGTAAGGATCGAAGGAGCTCTGTAAATTATAGCTCTCTGAATAAATGTTAAATATTTTTGCCATTATCGTATATATGGAACTACTTCATCTAGAAGATTTTTTAAAAATTAAGATTTTTTTTACTATCCTTTGATTTAATAATCCATTTCCTGGAATCATTTCTTAAAAGTCTTTACTTTTTTTTGGAGTAGTTTTAGATTTACAACAAAAGTTGAGAGGGAGCTACAGATACCCCCTGCTCCCACACATGCATAAACTCCCCCATTATCAATATCATTCACCAGAATGGATTTTTTTCTTTGCTTACCAAGGATGAGCCTACATTGACCATTCATAATCACCCAAAGTCCATAGTTTTACCTTAGTTAGGGTTCACTTGGTGGTGTACGTTCTGTGAAAGTGGATATGATGACATATATCCATTGCTACAGTATCACACAGAATATTTTCCTCGCCCTAAAACTCCTCAGTGTTCTGCCTTCCTCGCCCTTCTCCCCCAGCAACCACTGGCCTTATCACCGTGAGTTCTGCCTTTTCCAGAATGTTACATAGTTGAAGTCATACAGTAAGTAGCCTTTTCATGTTGGCTTCTATCATTTAGTAATATGCACTTAAGGTTATTCTGTCTTTTCATGGTTGGTAGCTCATTTCTTTTTAGGTGCTGAGTAATATTCCGTTGCCAGGAGGCACTACAGTTTATCTGTTCACCTACATCTTGGTTACTTCCAAGTTTTGGCAATTATGAATAAAGCTG
>CM052539.1:14653342-14684278 GCA_028533065.1 Trachops cirrhosus
GAAAGGGCTGGGAAGGAGGAGGAAAAGAAAAATGAACATGGAGTGGCTGTTAATTGGAAGACACATTGTTAGACCTTTCACGTATCATTTAACCTCTTAATAGTACTGTACTATCAATTTAGTATTTTAACATTAAATGCAAGAATATTCATTTTGGGGATGTTAAGTAATCTGCAAAGTTACCTGTAAGTACATGGTGAAGTCTGAGATATAAACTTAAGCCTCTTGCCTCCAAATATCTCATATTATTAAGCCACACTGCTCCAGGAATGCTTTATCCAATGCCAGTGGAAACAGAATGCAAACAACATAATATAAACTTTTCAAGTAATTACATTAAAAAAGAAACAGGTGAAATTAGTTTTAATATATTTTATTTAATCTAACATATGTAAAATATTTGTATTGAATGTATTGGGTTGACATTAGTTAATAAAATTATATAGGATTTAGGGGTGCAATTCTATAATATATCATCTGTATATTGTATGGTGTGTTCACCACCCAAGTCAACTCTCCTTCCATCACTATTTATCCCCCCTTTACCCTTGCCTACTTCCCCCTACCCACCTTTCCCTCTGGTAATCACCATAAAATATTTCAACATGTAATCAGTATAAACAATTACTAATGATGTGTTATATATTCTTTACCTCGTACCAAATATTGAATATCTGGTATGCATTGGTTTGGTCAAAAAGTCTGTTTGTTTTTTTTTCCATAAGATGGCTGTTATGGAAGTAGTATTTAGTTGTCTTTAACTTCATTCAAAACATTTTTGTTAGATTGTATTGTGACAGCTGTCATATCAGTATGCATTTAAAAAAATTATCAAAGTTGGTAAATTTTTGTATAGCCATTTTAATATTGAAGATGGAAGAAAACATGCAACATTTTTGGTATATTATGCTTTGTTATTTCAAGAAATATAAAAATGCAACTGAAACACAAAAAATTTGTGCAGTATATTGAGCAGGTGCTGTGACTGACCAAACTTGTCAAAAGTGGTTTGTGGAGTTTTGTACTGGAGATTTCTCTCTGGACAATGCTCCACAGTCAGATGGACTAGTTGAAGTTGATAGCAATCAAATAGAGACATTAATGGAAAACAATCAATGTTATATATACCACACAGGAGATGGCCGACATACTCAAAATATCCAAATCAATAAAGTTATTCAGAAAATGAAAAATGTGTCTTTTATTGTATGGGAAAAATATGGACTTTTTGGCCAACCCAATATTTTATACCAGCAGTACCCTTGATTTGAATTAGCCACATTGTAGGTGCTCAGTAGCCACATGTGGCTAGTGGCTACCATCTCGGACAGCATGGCAACAGTGTATGAATGCCTGCTGAACCATTTGTTAGTGTCGTGATTTGCATTGAGCCTTTCAGGTTATCAGTTCCTGAGTTATTAAATGGGGTATGTTAATACCTTGCATACCTGGAGTTTAAAGGTGCTGCATGAGATAATTTTTATAGGGCCAAGATTAAAGATGTAAAGTGGCCTCTGGGGATTTATTTTGGGGACCATACATAATTGAGATCCAGCTAATTATTAATGCTGGCTAGCCACTCTCGAGTGTCTATAAGGTAATCTATAAGTCAAGATTTGAGTTTCTTAAATGTCATATTTTTAACATTTTTGACAGCTTCTATAATAAAGAAACAGGTTTGGTTCCCAAGTGCTTTTCTTTGTGTATATTTGGATGTGTGTGCAACAATGATCTGTAAATTAGTGTGTGTGCCCAGCAATGTGTGCCTGATAGGGATCTGATATGAATATATCATATACATATATGAGGTCTGTCCAGAAAGTATCCAGCTGTGCACTATGAAAAAGACATTTATTGAAGAAGATACAAAAAAACATTGTATGTGGGACAATGACACCTCAGTCCCCTTCAAAGTAGGCACCTTGGGACCTCACACAGTTCTCCGAATTGCCATCAGCTGCCCTGTTGTATTTTCCTGAATCTCATCGAAGGGTCTGAAATCTCTTCCCTTTCAGAAGTGATTTCAGTTTCAGGAAAGGCAGGAGTTGCAGGGTGCCAAATCTGGACTGTTGCGGAGCTGAGTCACCTGGGTGATTTGATGTTTCATAAAAAAACTCTGCCTAAGACATGATGTATGAGCGAGTGCGTTGTCATGATGAAGCTGCGAATCACCAGTTGCCCATAGCTGCAGACTTCTGAATCATCTGAAGAGTTTCCGTGGAGGAATGTTCAAGCTTAATGCAAAATCTGATACAGATTCTACTCTACTTGCTCAGTCATTTTGAATGCAAAGCTATGCAGTGCACATGCTTTACTCAACCGGCATCTACTGCCCCCACTGACTAGTACAGTGAAGTCATCATTGTTCACACATGCACATTCCAGTCCACTCTCCTTGGCTGCCAGGTTACATCGATGTAGCACAAACCATTCTTGTTACATTAACAACGGCTGGACTTTTTCTGGATGGACCTCAGTGTACCCTTCAAGTACCAACAAATTTGTTAATTTAACTTATGCATATATAGTAGGTCTGTCACATTGTCATTTTTGTCAGTTTAAGTTAATGCTAATGATTACAAATAAGGAAAAGTTAGTAAAAATAGCCTAGGCATAATCAAATATTTCTTTTAGTGAAAATTTACCAAGCAACTTTGTTGATGGTATATATGTTATATACCACATGTATATGTATGTAGGGTGAGAAAGAGAAAAACAAAGATAAGTGTGCAGGTAAATATATACATATATAATGAGAAAGATAAAAATATTAAAAAGAATAAGAAGACAATAGAAAATGCTATTTGTATTGGTCTTAGCACATGGGTCTTAAAGTATTTATGGAATACGAACCAGTGTTCTAGGCACTCTGGTTGCATGGATTCTGATAAAAGCAATTCAAACAGTTCCCTTCCTTACAGAGTTTACCATTTTATGGAAGAGACATTGATAACAATTATTTAAATATAGGTGTGAGGTGTTATGAAATAAAAGTACACTCTGCTAGTATGAGGAATAATATTTAAATTGAGACCTAAAGGATCAATAGGAATTAGCCAAGCAAAGTAGGAAAGAGAGGAAGGGAAGAAACATTCAGAAAGAAGGCATAGAAAATGCAGGGTCTCAGAACCTTCAAAGAACTGAAACTAATGAAGACCAGTGAGTTGTAAATAATGTTTTTCATTTGAAAAGTTGGAGAGCTGAAGCTCTTTGATACTGAGTCATTGTCTTAAGATCACATATTAAATAATGGAGGTAATAGAGGAGCCTAAGTTGCCCCATCTTTGTTTTTTTAATAAGTAACTTTGCTTTAAATAGAAAAAATTAACATACCATAAAGTGTACTGTTTTTGGTGTGCAGCTATACGAGTTTGGACAAATGCATATCATATAACCATTACGCAGTCAAAATACAGACGAGTTCCATCACCTCCCAGAATGCTCTCATTCTGCTTTTTTGTTAGCCAGCCCTTCTCCCCAGCCCTAACCCCGGCAACTAGTGATCTTGCTTTGTGCCTGTATTTTTGCTTTTGTTAGAATGTCATGGAAATGGAATCATATAGTATATGATGTTTTGTGTCTGGCATCTTTGACTTAACATAAGCATTTGTAATTCATTCTTATTGTATCAACAGTTCATTCATTTTTGTTGGCAAATGGTATTCTTTTGTACAGATGTTACATGATTTATTTATTCACCTGTTTAAGGACATTTGCTTTTTTTCCTTCTGTTTTGGTTTTAAATGAATGAGGCTACTATAGATATTCATGTACAGACTTGTGTGAAAACATTTATTTCTCTTGGTTAAATACCTAAAAGTGGAATTACTGGGTCATATGTGAGTATATGTTTATCGTATAGTAGGTTTCACATTATTAGAAACTTCCAAACTGTTTTTCAAAGCGGCTGTACTAGTTTGCATTCCCACCAGCAATGTTTGAGTGTTTTCAGTTGCTCTGTATCCTTGTTAGCACTTTGAAATATTAGGTTTTTTTCTCATTCTAATAGGTGTGTAATGGCTTCTCAATGTGAATTTATTTTCATTTGCATTTTTTCCCAGTGACTAATGATGTTGAGCATCTTTTCATGTGCTTATTTACCATCTGTGTGTCTTCTTTTGTGAAATTATCTCTTCAAATCTTTGTCCATTTTTAAAGTGAGTTTTTCATTTTTTTATTCAATTATGGGAGGTTTTAAAATTCTGGATACAAGTCCTTTGTCTAATATATGATATGCACATTTTTTCCCTTAGTCTGTGGCTTATCCTTTTATTGTCTTAATGTCTTGGCAGGGCAAAAGTTTTTCATTGTGATTAAGTTCAGTTTATCAAAAAATATTTATGGACCATGCTTTTGATGTCTTATCTCTACCTAAAGCAATGTTACAAAGATTGTTTCCAATGTTTTCTCTAAAAACTGTATATAACAGTTTTATGTCTTATATTCAGGTCTATGATATATTTTTAGTTATCTTTGGTATAAGGAATGAAGCATGGTTTGAGGTTCTTTTGTTGGTTTCTTTGCTAGACATGTCCATTTTTTGTCCCAGCATCTCTTATGAAAAAGACTGTCATCTCCCCATTGATTCACCTTTACACCTTTGTCAAAAGTCACTCGATCATACTGATGCGAGTCTTTTTGTGGACTCTATTTAAACATTGAAAACTCCATCAGACAATACAATATTTTTAAAATCTTAATTCGTACATATATTTTAAAGAGCTGAAGATTGAAGAAGAGTCTATTATATTTACCCAGAAATTTACCATTTCTTTTGTTCTTTATTTCTGATGTTCCAAGTTTTCTTCTGGTATCATCTCCTCTGTCTGAAGAACTTCCTTTTAGCAATTCTTTTAGAGAAGTCCTTTGTTAGTGGATTCTTTTAGTTTCTCTTCATAAGAATGTAGAGAGAGACAGAGAGGGGGCGGGGAGAGAGAGACAGAGACAGGGGGGAGAGAGAGAGAGAGAGATTGATTTGTTGTTCCACGTATTTATGCATTCATTGGTTGCTTCTTATAAGTGCCCTGACCGGAGTTCAAACCACAACCTTGATATATTGGAATGACACTCTAACTAACTGAGCTACCTGGCCAGGGCTCATTGTTGGTATTTTGAATTCTGATTTTTTTCTAATCCACCTGTTATTATTTACTCTTTGGAGCTCTCAAATACCTGCTCTGTGTATTCTGCTCAGGCTTTATTTTATATCTACATTCAGTAGGAGAGACAGGGTGGAATATGCTTCTTCATCTGACTCAGAACCAGAACCCAAAGGACACACACTATAAATTCTGGCTAGTGGTTTTGGTGGAAGAAAAACAATCACACAAATAAATAAAATTATTTATTTTAGCTATCACTTGTCCTGACTAATTTCTTAGTTAAGAACTTTTTTTTTTTGATGGGGGCTCTTGGCAGAGGAAGGTGAGTTTTCACTTTTATAAATCTTCCAATTCATACAAAGAAGATAGACCTAGAAAACACATTTCCATATGATAAAGGGTATAATCACAGTGAATGATTTGGAAACAATAGGCTTAAAATCTGCATGGTATTTTTATGTTTCATGTTCTTTACTAATTATGGAAGTGAGTGTCACATACACACAACCATTATTACTGCCTTTACATAGGAGGTAGTTTAAAGGAGAAATAATTTGGTTCAGATTTTGCAGTGTCATTTGGAATGTATATTTAAGTCTGTGGTACCAAAGATAATGTGATTGTCATTCCATAGAGAACTAAGAAGACTCTGGGGACTCAAATTTGAATGATGCTGTCCATGGGCTGCATACTATAAGTTACTAAGATAATGTCTCTAGGACCAGTTTCCTTGGAATTAAACCTGAGTTATGTAGCTTTGGCTGTGTGATTTTGGGCAAGTTATTTAATCTATGTATGCATCATTTTCATCCTTGGTAAAATTGGCCTGGTAATATTACCTATTTCATAGTATTGCTTCCAAGATTCAGTAATTTAATACCTGCCAGGCACTTCGAACAGTGCTGGTCTCTCTAACTACTTTGGACAGTTGAATTTGTTGGCGTTAATAATAGTAACTAGTTTTTATTGATTATTTATGTGCCGAGTACTTTGTTCATTAAATTCTCACCACCACTCCACATTATTCAGATTAAGAGATTGATGGAAAGAGAATTTGTCCAAGACCAGATGGAGAGTAAAATGAAGACAAAATTTAGAGCTAGGCAGTTTGACCTCAGAGTTCTTGTCCCAGATTGTACTACTAGAAATGGAAAATCAACAGTATAACAGCCTTTCTAAACTGATGGAGTAGGATCACCAATACTCTCTTGTTACTAGCAGGTAGAGTTTTGCTGTGGAGCATGTTTTGCTTACATCTACAAACATTTTTAAGTTTTAAATTCATAACTAGAGACTTACCTGTTTAAAAAGGGCAGGAAAAAATACTCTGTCCTTTACTAGAAATTACTTTAGAACAAACAGTAATCATAGATATACATACTTCATATTTAGTAAAATTATGAGGCATCTCTAATCCCTACCTACAGGATAGGAAGATGGAGAGAGGAATTTTGAAATTTCATCATTCTTTTTTATTAATGGCCCTAACATTGTGATTTAAAACTATGTATAAAGACTACTGCTTACATTTTTATCCTTCCTAGCCCTTACTGCAGTTTTTAATTATTCTGTGTCTTCACTATTTCTTTTTACATTTTTAAAAAAGATTCTATTTATTTGTTTTTAGACAGAGGGGAAGGGAGGGAAAAAGAGAGAGAGAGAAACATCAGTGTATGGTTGCCTCTCACGCACCCCCCACTGGGGATCTGACCCACAAACCAGGCATGTGCCCTGACTGGGAATTGATCCGGCGACCCTTTGGTTCACAGGCTGGCGCCAAATCCACTGAGCCACACCAGCCAGGACACTATATTTTAAATCTATTTTCTCTACAGACTGAAGCTTTCAGCAGACAAGAACAAGCCTGTCCTCTCCAACATTGCGTCTCAGTGTTCGTTAGAGAAACTTGCATGTGGAGAAACACGGTGACATTTGTTTACATTCTGACAGTAAATTTGCAGATGCTCCAAAGATCCGGTTGTTCTTCCAGACATTTTTAGAAAACATACTTAAGTCAAAATCCAGTAACTGAGATTTGCATGTGGTCCTTGTAGCTATTATGTAATACCACTTTTGTCTGCATACTTGGAGTGGCTTTCCATTTCCGGTGTGTTCGGCGCTATTCTACTCCTTTAATTACCTCCTCAAATTTTCTTTCTTTCATAAGGCCTTTCTGAGTTAATCTCTTTTTCCAAGTCTCAGCAATTTAGTGTATGAGAGCTGCGGTTTATGTAAGGCTTTCTTTTCTCTGAATTAAATTGTAAATGATTTGGGGCAGAGTTTCTGTGGCTTGATAAAACACACTATACATTTTAATGAGTCAAATCTAAATGATTCAAATCTACAAGCTGGCTTTCCCTTTAATACAGGCAAGTAAAAAAGTCTAGGACTTGGCAAAATTTATTTTAGAATTTGCTAAATCCAACATTTTGAAATGCAATTTAAATATTTAACCAAATTCTAAACATCACTGCTTTTATGCCTCTCTGGCTAGAAGTTGTAATTTGCCAAGAGACTAAATGAAAGTATTTTTCTAAACTATTGGATATCTTCTAAAGAATCTGAAGCTTTTCACTGTAGTCACTTATTTGCCCTGGCCAGGTGGCTCAGTTGGTTGGAGCATCATCCTGTGCGCCAAAAGTTTGCAGGTTCGATTCCCGGTTAGGGCACAGACCTTGGTAGCAGTTTCTATCTCTGGTTGGGGCACATATGAGAGGCCACTGATTGATGTTTCTTACATTGATGTTTCTTTCTTTCTCCCCACCCCCTTGTTCTCTCTCTAAAATCAATAAACACCTATCCTTGGGTGAGGATTTAAAAAAACCCAAAACAGTAGTCACTTGTTCCTTTGGAGATGTGTCTAAATTCCAAAGTATTCATTGTCGTTATTCCACCTTTGTGCAGCAACTTGAAATCATTCATCTGTCTGTATCTCCTTCCCTCTCTCTTACTCCTTCAGTGCCTGGAGTGGCTAAGTGATTTAGGCTACAGGCTGATCCAAGGCCATGTGAAATTGGAAAGGATCTGACTCGTTCTGAGTACTTACTCTGTGTTTAAAAGGAGACATGTCAGATACTTGGTATGTACTAGGCATTGTGTCAAGTGCCCTGTGTGTATTTTCACAGCAATCCTGTGATGTGAGTTTTATTTTCCCCATCTCACTGAAAAGGAAATGGACACTCTTTGAAGAATAAACAGTGTGTCATGTCCAGTTATAAAACTCGTAAGCTTAGTGGCAGCTCTCGAAGCCAGGCCTTTCTGGAGCAATGCACTCTGCTTTCCTTGTACATCCCTCTCTAAGAACCTCAATAGTAGCTTATTTATGCGAGAACTATTTGAATTAAAGCTTTGTTTGAGGACTTCTCTTGCTCTCAGCTATGTCTTTTTTTAGTTTGATAAAGACCAATATTTTATTAATATTAATATAAAGGTAAGAGTATTTATGAATATATTGAATGGGAGAATAAAGATTCCAAAAGTATTCGACAGCATTTAGTGACATAATAACTTCAAAGAATAAAATTTAGTAGGCACAAATGCTAGGTGTTGTGTGTTGCAACCCCCCCCGCCACCAAAATTGCACAAGTGCAGAAATTGTGGGATGTGGCTTGGCAACAGTTCTTACCGGAAGCTGATGGTGTTTTATCCCCGTGTGCTCACTGTAGGTAATGATGCACCTAGGCTGCTCTTTGGCTGCGTGAAAGAACAGTAGAGACTACAATTAGGGAGGTGAAAAATCTCAGTTTCTCTTGTTCTAACTTCTTGTCTAATTGCATTTGAAATAGTTGGTGTGGTTTAGGCAGAGTTAAAGAGTTACGTGGGCATACACACACATACATACCTACAGTTGGCCCTTGAATTACACAAGCTTGAACTGTGCAGGTCCACTTATATGCAGAATTTTACAGTAAGTTCTGTAAATGTATTTTCTCTTTATGATTTTCTCCATAACATTTTCTCTAGCCTGCTTTATTGTAAGAATACAGTATAGAATACATCCAACATACAAAGTACGTGTTAATCGACTCCGTTATCAGATGTCAGGTTATTTCTGTTTTTGTTTTGCCTAAAAAGGATTACTGAACATATTTGGTTATTGTCTTCTTCCCTAAGCCACCTTTAATGAAAGAAGAAGTAGAAAAACAAAAATAAATTAATGGTGATGCTGGAAATCAAGGAGAATGGCTCAAGGAGACCATAATTTTCTTATCTGTATAATAATAGGCTTACATTAGGTGATCACGGCATTTTTCAGATTTCTAAACTTATATTAATTACATACACCAATTGCAAATTTAGTTATTCTCATGGTAATTTATTTCATAGAAGAGACTTGAGAGAGCAAGTAGTATTATATCTTTGACAGTTTTTTCACAAACTAATCTCTTTTTTATTATTGTTCAAGTACAGTTGTCTCCATGTTCCCTCCATCACTCCTCCCTGTCCCACCCTTGATCCTACCCCCTTTGGCTTAGTCCACGTGTCCTTTAAATATGTTCCTTGATGACCCTTCCCTCTTTTTCCCCCATTACCTCCCTCCCCTCTGGTTACTGTCAGTTTGTTCTTTATTTCAATGTCTCTTGTTATATTTTGCTTGCTTGTTTGCTTTGTTTATTAGGTTCTACTTATAGGTGAGATCATATGGTATTTGTCTTTCACTGCCTGACTTATTTCACTTAGCATAATGCTCTCCAAATTAACCTTCATACAATACTGCATTTTTGGGAAATATTATTGAAGTGGCAATGGTGTTAAAAATACTAAGAATATAATCAACATGAAACCAGAATACAAGCCACTTAAATTACTTAACTGCTCAGGAGAGCAAATGCACAAACAAGTCAATGCAGCTGACTTTAATAGTGTAAATCTTGGCTCAAAGGTGAAGAAATTGAATACTAGAGAAATATGGCAGGGAAGAGTGGGAACAAATGAACTCTGGTAAAAATGAGGAAGAGTAGGTAAGCAAAAAAAAATAGCTCCTGTAAATTCTATACATTTGATAAGTGTATGCTAGGTACTTGTGTAACAGAGCCATTAAAAAAAAAAAACTAGTACAGGCTAGTTTCATTGAAAATATTTGTATTTTTCAGTTGGGAAGATTAGGCACAAAGGTAGGCGAAGTGGCTTCAACTCGACATTAAGTGTTCTTAGGTTGCCAGCAGTGGAAACCAGCTTTGGCTGCAGAAGGAGAAAAGGAGTTTATTGGGCCGGCGTTGTGCGTTTCACAGACTGCGGGAAGAGCTAGAGGGCAGGCTCAGGGCAGCCGGGTCTTCTCAATGCTCTGGTCAGAGCTCCAGTTCTGGGAATTTGTCTTCTCATTCTTAAGCCACTCTACTTTAGATCTAAATTTTGGAGAGAGCTTCATTGGCATAGCAAGCTTGCATTTAGGAGGAAGGCAGGACATGTTGATTTATTGTCCCATGAAGAGTGCATAGAGTAGAGGGAGTTCTCTCCAAAATAACCTGAAATGAAATGAGGGCACTGTTACCAACAGAAGGAAGAGATGGGTTCTAAGTAGCTAGGTCTCCATAAATGTTCACTATGTAGCCCAAGTTAAGGTGTAGGTCTAAGTAAAAGAACTTCTAACTTAAGTTTGAATAAAGACGAAAAAAAAAACCCTCCTTTTTTAGATGGTTACTAAGCTAATTTTTGCCTTTGTTTTGAGCTTTTACTGATTAAATAGTTGAGTTCAAAAGTGGCTTTATGCAAAGCCCTTTTCCTCTGCTTCTTACTTTCCTTCAGAGCTACAGTTAAATGAAAATAAATTCCCCCCAACTATGGCTCTCAGCCTTCTCTTGGATTCTGAGCACTCATAGCTGCCAGGGTGTACCACCTACTCTTCTCCACTGTGTCCAGGGGTCTTGCCATTGACTGCTTCTGGAATTAAGACTGACACTATCGGACATCTTCAAATACTAGATAAGTAACCCATATTTTTCTGAACTGACTTTACATATACAGACTTGAATGAAGGGCAGTTAGGAGTTCAGGAGGCCAGTCTGTAAAGGATGCTAACACATCAATGGAGTAGATTAGAAAGATAGCACTAGTCAGCTCAGTTTTCCATAATGCGGCAAAATCTAAAAATGTCCCTTTTTCACCAAAGTAGACAATATCTTGGAGTGGAAAAAACATAATTGGGTAGTGTCCTTCCATCATGAAGTAAGATTTGAACTTTATTTAAAGAATATAGGTTTGAAGGGGAAATCAGATTATTGCCTGAGATATCCCTGTACCATCTGGCTCTGTCCATCAGTTTCTCAAGCTAACCGCTGATGTTCCTTGCCTGAAACTGTCTGGTGTTGGACAGCGTGAAAAAATCACAGGACAAAGAATCAAGAGGCATGCACTGTGGGCTTAGCTGTGTGCTTTGCCTTAGTTGCCTCTGCAGATTTGATACTTGTAGAAAAGATATATAGGAAAGCTGCAGTTGCTCTGTCTGCACAGTCAGTCAGGATCTGGGCAGGTTAGGCCCACAATCAGTGTCTTCAGTGCATTCTGCTTTGGGCAGCTAATGATGATAGCTAAGGATGTGCCTTCCTATGTGCAACATACTACTTCGGGCTTTTAAAGTATATCATTTACATCTCCTGGCTACCCTCCAAAGTCAATAATGTTTCTCTCATTTTACATGTCAGGAAGCTGTCACAAAGGTTAAGAACTTGCGCAAAGTTATACAACTAGTAATTGCAAAAATCTAAGTACACCCCACCGCACAGTTCTGTCTAACTCCAAAGCCCAGGCTTCGTCTTTCTCCAAGAAGCTTAGAATTTGTATAAGATCTGTTCTCCACCTTTGTATCCTACTGACTCACTAGGAGCGAAGATTAATGGAGGAAACTATGAACAAAGGCGAAAGGTATGAAGGCTCCAGTAGAGTCCACTTAATAATGTACAGCCCAGCGGTTTGAACGGGGAGTATGTAGAGGAGAGTGTGTGATGCCATTTTGAAAGTTAGATGGAGGGTGGATCATGAAACACTTTGGTGATTAAGTCCAAAGATTTTGAATATTTTCATTAGTCAGTGTGAAACCCCTGAGGACTTTTTAATTTTTTTTATTTTAATTGTTGCTCAAGTACAGTTTTCTGCCCTTCACCCACATCCCATCCCAGCCCAGCACCACCCCCCTGCGCTCCCCACCTCCCTCCCGTCTGCACCCCCACTTGTTATTGTCCATGTGTCCTCTATACTAGTTCCTGTAAACCCTTCCCCCTTCCCCTGATACTCCCTTCCCTCTCTCCTCTGGTCACTGTCAGCCTGTTCTCAATTTCAGTGTCTTTGGTTGTATTTTGCTTGCTTGTTTGTTTTGTTGATTGGGTTCCAGTTAAAGGTGAGATCATACGGTATTTGTCTTTCACCACCTGGCTTATTTCGCTTAGCATAATGCTTTCCAGCTCCATCCATGCTGTCTCAAAGGGTAGGAGCTCCTTCTTTCCTTCTGCTGCACAGAATTCCATTGTGTAAATGTATCATTGTTTTTTGATCCATTCATTTACTGATGGGCACCTAGGTTGCTTCCAACACTTGGCTATTGTAAATTGTGCTGCTATGAACATTGGGGTGCATAGGTTCTTCTGGATTGGTGTTTCAGGGTTCTTAGGATAACAGTATGGAATTTCCTTAGAAAACTATGGAATTTTCTCAGAAAACTAAAAATGGATCTGCCTTTTGACCTAGCAATTCCACTGCTAGGATTATATCCTAAGAACACTGAGGACTTTTGAGCTTGGGTTGGCAGGATCACTGCTGTGTTGTAGTGGATAGAATGAATTGGGGGTAAGAGATTAAAAGGAGGGGGAACAGTTAGATATTTTAAACTAATTAAGTGAGAGGTCTTGGGAATCCAGACTTGGGGATGCATTAGAGCAGAAAAAAGGGATACACACTTGATAAATCTTTTGCTATTAGACTTTGTGTAATTTAATAATACCATGATATGATGGCAGGGAGAGAGGGAAACTTAGTGATCACTCTGAGATTTAAAGCTCAAAGGATTGGGAGTACTTGTTGCCAGACACAGGAAAAAAGTCAAGCAGTGGACCTGCTTTTTCCAGGGTAGGGGAACATGAGTTTGGTTTTTGGGGATGTTGAGTCAGATGGGCCCAGGAGATCATTGGCAGTGCCTGGGAATGCGTGATTGACGTTTGGGGAGAGGTCAAGGATTGATATAAAAATCTGAGAGGCATCCACATAGAAAACCAGCAAAAGAGAAAAAAATTACTATTGAGAGGTCAGCCTACCTATGAATGAATGACATAGCCCATGCGAAAGATGGTGTTAAGTGTTAGCTTCTGAAAAGATTGCCTCTTCTTTCCTTACGATAGCTGGGTCTAGGGATAGAGAGTCCTGTTCTGCATGCACTGTCCTTGGCATCTGGTCTAGGATTCCTGGGTGAGCTCTCTGGAGACATTTGTTAAGAATTGATAACTGAGTCAAATGGAGAGGAATCCTATTTTTCTTCTGCACCTTTACACCGTATCTCACTCCTCTCTCCTCCCCTACTGGATTCTGTATTCCCACACTCATTGTTGCAATAAAAAAAAATTGGTTCTACGGTGTAAACAAAAAATAGAATGGATTGTAGCATTTAGATGTTGAGTGGTAGGATGAAAGCAATGCATGAAAATACTTTGTTATTATTTTAGCATTTCCCTATACTTGAATGGTACTTTATATCTTTGGTAACTGAATAACATTCATAGTATTTTTAACTGCGTTAAGCAAGACATATGGACAAGCTGGACTAGGCAGCATCACAGAAAACAGGAGATAATTTTTAGGACACATTTGCCTTAGCAGAAATATAGCACCCTTGCTCAGGTGACTGTTAGACAAAAATAAAAATATTTATAGCATAGTAACTGGGTTCTTTAGCTGTCTTAAGTGTACCTTTGTGCTTTTTCTTATTGTCGATATTATGGGGATAACACAGATGTCCTGTTTTAAATGTTGCCTTAGAAAAAAATCCAGTGCTGATTTTGGCTGTAGGAGAGCCTTTCATAATTTCCCATTCTGAAACTTGCTCTGTGTTTTCTCTTTTTAAAAAAATAATCCTTCTGCAATGCTTTGTTTCCTTTATAAGCACAAGAGCATACTCATTGGAAGCATATTGTATGTGAAGATTGTCACTTGTTCAATTTTGTGCACTGATGGTGAACAGAAAATCTTTTTAGCTTCCTTCTTTGTAAAAATGATTCATAAAACACCACTCTAAAAATTCAGTGTTAACGGTGAAATTACTTCTTGAGCTATTACAGTGAAGAATAACAGAAAACCTACTATGTTAAAAATGAATAATGCATTTATTTTAATATTTGGCTTTACTCCCCCACCAGCTTCCTATTTGGCTACTAAAAGGGATGTAGTAAAAATCCCCAAAAATGTCAATTTTTTTTTTCTGGAGCTCCTCCAGTAGCATGTCAAAAGGATTTTGAAAAGAACATTCACTTATGTGTAACAAGCTTGAGGATACATAATAGGATACATTAGTGTGCTTTTAAAAGGAGCAGGGGGAGATAAAGAAGAACATAAAAGAAGTGTGTGAACTTCTTTATTGTTGGTCATGATCAAACTAAAGTTGTTTCCCTGTCAACAGATTTAATTGTTTACAAAATCTGCATTACACTGTCCACAGAATGGAATGATGGGGGAGGGAGATTATCATTCACAGATGTTGCTCTAATAAATAGCGTTCCCTAAATATAATCGGAAAGAAACATGGCAGGGAAAACAATTAGTTACTTATGGACAACTAAGAATAATTCTGTGGAGTCCATATTTTTAATTGCAGGTTAATCTGGTCCGGAGGGTAACAAGACCCGTTAGAAGGTAAATAAGGTATCTATAGATTCCTTAGGGGAATCAGTGACAAGGTTACTAGGTATCTCTCTTTTAAAGAAATTACTCTTCTTAACAATATGACTTACTAGTCAAAGGATTTTTTAAAAAAACATTGATTTTCTTCTTTTATTTTAACTGATCATATTAAAATAAAGATACAGCATTTTGTTTGTTGTTTGTTTGTTTATTTTTGGTGACGGTACCTCAGCTGCAGACAGTTGAGTTTATCACACTTCTCAGTTTAGGTACAATCAACATCATCATTCCCTCTGTCTTTTAAAAATGTGTTCGTTGTTACTTTATCCTTTATAACTTCCCACTTCTATTCAATTCCTCTCACAGGTTTTCCCTGCACAGCGGTTGGATATGCGTGGGTCTTTCACATACAGACAGGGTCCGGCAGAAGTGCCGCCATTGAGTGTGGTTGTAGGGCACGTGACTGTCTCACCCAAGATGGGCAGCAGTTGAACATTTCACCTAAAATGTCATACGGCGTGCTTGAGTGTGACATTGTTATGTTACACAATCACATGCTTATGATTTTGTGATAGAAGATTTTTATGTAATAAAAAGGGGTGCTGTTTGTGCTGGACCCTGTTCAGTAGTATTGTTTAGGGATGTGCCGACTGTTGTGGTAGCCTGGCGGCTGTACTCATCTCTAGTCTCACACACTTGGAAACAGTTCTCCATGTATCCTCTGGTGGGATTTTTGCTAAAATGTAAATCCGATCATGTAGTCAACTAGTTAAGATTCTTGGGAGGCTTTCCGTTCATTGACTCTCCATAAGTTACATCCCCTTCTCACTGAATTTTTGCTGAACAACCCGTGTGCTTTATGACGCCAGCCTCTGCACTAAGGCTTCTCTCTGTTTGTACTGCCTGTTAGCAAGCACATTCTGAGACAGGATAGTAAGAAGCTAGGAAAATTCCTGGGCAAGTGGAGTGGGGAAACAGACGAGGAAATGAAGCAAGGTCAAACAGTTTGAGCAGCTTACAGCCATCTGGTGAACCGCAAGACCTTATCTCCCCTAACCAAGGACATTTGAGAGCAAATGGTTTATACCTTTCCTTGCCAACCAGAGAATACATTATTTAGCTGGCTATACACCACAGGTATGGGGAAGAGACGGATGATATTGCAGACGGAGGGAGAACTCTGGAACAAAGGGAACCAGCTCGGGAAGAAGCTGTGTGACTCCCCTTTCCGCTCCCCCCACCCTTTCTCCCAGGATAAGCAGCGTGTCTGTGCTCCCCCTAGGAATTTCCCCTCCCAGATTCCCGCATTTCCCCTATAACTTGCTTCTGAAAGCTCAACGGAAGGTGGATAGTGAGGTTTTTACCCATCACCTTCTCAGATTGCAGGCCTCTGATGTTAATAACAGCACAATTATAACCCAATCTCTGTCTGGTTTTTGGCTGAGTGGGGACAGGTAGCATGAGCCCTGGACTTGGTTGCCCTCCAGTTTCAATACCTCCTTGTACTGTACCTGGAAAATACATTTTTTTTTGTCTTCAGGACACAATTTAAGCCTTCTCCTAATTTCTACAGGCTGTCTTTTGCCTTTGTGCCTTTACTGTTTCTTAAATATAATTTTATCATAACATCTGGAATACTGTTTTCGATTTCCATGTTTTTGTCCCTCTCTAAGCTCTGAACTCCAAAGAAGGGAAACTCTCGTAGTCAACTTTTTTAAAAAAAGATTTTATTTATTTATTTTTAGACAGAAGGGAAGGGAGGGAGAAAGAGAGGGAGAGACACATCAGTGTGTGGTTGCCTCTTGTGTGCCCCCTACTGGGGACCTTGCCCACAACCCAGGCATGTGCCCAGACTGGAAATTGAACTGGTAACCCTTTGGTTCAGAGGCTGGCACTCAGTCCTCCGAGTCACACCAACCAGGGCTCTTAGTCAACTTTTTAATCCCAGTAGTATTTCCAAATCTCCAATAAATATTAATCTTTGGGAATCAGAAACAGGAAATAATAATTCCTAGGAATTTGGGGGAATTCCTGAAATCATGTTATTCTTAAAAATACTTCTGACAGTTTTTATATGCTGTATTCATTATTATAAATATCTAAAATTTTGTTTAATATATGACAAATATTAAGGTTAGTAGTATGTATAAAGAACTATTGCCTATATTCAAACATGAGAAAACACCAGTGAGTAGTTACCAGGCAGTATTTGAATTACATAACATTCAGACCTGTTGGAAAGCCAGTAGCGCCACACAGGATCATGGGTCAGAATTGCCAATGCAAGCACTATTTTGCATCCAAAACCTCTTATTTATTGAAACATCACTCATAGGATTTGTATAAAGTATATTACATATATAATCATGCTAATATTTATTTTATTTGCAAGAGTGATTCACTGGTAGCGGCAGACGGGGCTGTGAACACACACTTATAACTTGACAACTACAAACAAGAGTGACTGATTAAATTGTGACTACTTTGTTCCTGCGTTCGCCTGTCCTGGTTGACCTTGACTTTCTACTCCACGTGCTGTGTCAGCACTTCCTGCTCTTGCTTTCAATTTGCCATCAGTACATTCCTTTGAATCAGTAATGTCTCCATATTGTTAAGCTTTAATTCTCATAGAAGAATTATAATATTTTCCCGTTTCCGATTTTCTTTATTTCTGACCTAATTTTTCTGAGGACTTGGAATTTAGAAAATTTTCTGAGAAGAACTAGAAACTAACTCTTACAGGGAAACAATTCCCAATGCCCAGCATATTGGACAGTCAATAAAATATTTTGTAATATTTCTTCAGTGAATATTTCTTTGAAGTCCTGAACATCTAAAATAGTGTCTGGTACATAGAGATACTTAAGTTACTTGAATGATTGCATTTGTGGTTCTTTTGAATAAGTGTTCACACCACGAATGCCAGGTTAACTTACATTATTTTGGTGACTTATAACCTGTATTTAGCTAAAATCTATGAGAAAACCCATAAAATGACTAAAACTCATCAAAGACCCCTGTTACATGCTTCTGTAGTACTCTATACCTATATTTTATCGTGTTTATACCTATGGACATTAATTACTTCTATGATTATTTGCTTGATGTTTCTCTCCTTGACCAAACTCCCTGAAGGCAGGGATTAGTTCTGTCTTCACAGGTGTGATCCCAGAAGGTGCTAGTTAACCACAGTACAAGCATGCAATGGGAAGCTTGATGAGTATTGACAGATTACATAAGAGAATGAATAGCAACCCGAATGAACCAGAGTATCGCCGAATGTAAGCCTGCTTGACCTGAGGGCTCTGGGAGGTTCTGAAGAACGTGGGGTGAAAACCGCTGCTGGATCCCTTGACACAGACTGCGTAGTTAGTTATGCCACATGGTCTTGCAAAAGATTTTCTATCTGTATGGCTGGTAGTAAAATGTTATTACTCCAACTGTGTGTCTGGTAGCCTGTCTGGGTGAGCAGCGTCATTGCTCATTATGGAACAGTACATTATTAACACTGTTATTACTTACCCCATTATTTACTGCCTCGTGGCCTCTTTGGAAAGGGCATCCCGCTGCTTCCAACTTACTAAATATTTCTGCTTGAATAATTCCCAGGATATCGTATGTTCTAAATTCTAAAGATGAAAAAAAAGCCTTAAATTTTGGTATCTCCTCCTTGATTAATATGCCTAGATTTATGAAATGAAATAGTACATATATTGATTCTTGGGATATTTTCCTCCTGTCCTAGTTTCATCGTGGTGATTGGGTGCAGGTAGGGCGAGTGCAGAGAACTTAATTTGGAAGAGTGGAACCAGACAGGGTGGTGGTGTTGCAGGGCAGAAGAGGGCATCTAGGCTTCTGAGGAAGTATTTTAGATAAGAATTCCCTGAACATGTTCTGGCTGGGACTTTCCTCAAATTGTTTTCAATATTTCTGCCATAGAAGAACAAGCCAGCATAGTAGTTTTCTGTATGTTGATGGTTTCCAGGGTTTCAAATGGTCAGGGTCAAAAGACCCCACAGTGCAGTCCTACACAGGACTATCTCTGGAGACAGAAACTATGTGGTTGGAGAGTGGCTACCGAGACAGAATATTTGGTCATTATCATGCCACAGGGAACCAAAACATGCTTAGTGTCAAAACATAGATGTCTCCTATGAGTGTGGATTTTTATGGGAAGTCAAACAAAAAGGAAATACAAAGGAGGAGCATATTATTGAATTTTCTTGTACCCTTTCATTTCTAGCATAGTAATTCTTAGATTTTTATAAGGTGTTTTTAACTATTGTTGGTTGTGGGAAACTTGGACTCATTTTTATATTTGTGGCTGATTTGGAGTGTATTGAACTAGCTGAGAAAAATTTTTCCCATATGTCTTTGTCAAAAGCAAATAAAGCTATCAGTTTGAAACTTGATATTACCACAGTCTTCACTGAAAAAGAGCAGTCAAGCAAATTTAATCTATTCATACAAAATTAACTCTATCCCTTGAGTCACTTAACATAATTGGGGTATTTCTGCTTGGGATTGTAAAATGTTTCTAACTATTTTGTAGGGATATAAAGGAAGACAAAAATAGCTATCTTATGTTTATAAGAACCTAGAATTATTGTTGTGTTTAAGATATTGAAAATTTGAGTTAGATGAAAATGGTTTACTTTGAAGTTAGCAAATATAATAAAGGCTACAGCAAGAGGATGGCACTTTCAAGTAGCTAGGAAATTTAACAAGTTACAAAAAAAATAGTTTATAAAAATAAGTAAGTCAGAGACAATGAATAAGTGGACATTAAAAAAAATAAAACAGTGAAAAGTTCCAGCCAAGAGGAAGGCATTGGTAGAATCGCTTTGCTACCTTGCACAATCAGAAGCAGTATAACAACCAATTAAAAGAAAAACAACCAAAAAAAAAAGAAAAACAACCAGAACTTCCAGAACATCAAAGTGCATGGAAGTCCAACAGCCAAGGAGTTAAAGAAACATTCATCCAGACAGACAGCATAACAACACAGTGAAGAGGGTTGGCTTGCCCTGATGAATACCTAAGGCTCTACCCCTACAATGTGACAGGTGCACTGAGGCAAAGAAATATGGCCCAAATGAAAGAACAGATCAAAACTCCAGAAAAACAACCAAGCAATGAGGAGATAGACAACCTGTTGGATGCAGAGTTCAAAACACTGATAATCAGGATGCTCACAGAATTGGCTGAGTTCGGTCACAAAATGAAGGAAGACATGAAGGCTTACAAAGTGAAATGAAGGAAAATATAAGGGAACCAATAGTGAAGGGAAGGGAACCAGGACTCAAATTAACTATTTGGAACAAAAGGAAGAAATAAACATCCATTAGAAAAAAAATGAAGAAATAGGAATTCAAAAAAAATGAGGAGAGGCTTAGGCATATAATTACAAATAAATAATGAGGAGAGGCTTAGGCAAATAATTACATTACCCAAGATTAAAATGAAGGAGAGAATTCTAGAAGCAGCAAGAGATAAGGAGACAGTTACCTACAAAGGAGTTCCCATCAGACTGTCAGCTGATTTCTCAAAAGAGACCTTGCAGGCAGGAAGGGGCTGGAAAGAAGTATTCCAAGTCACGAAAGGCAAGGACCTACATCCAAGATTACTCTATCCAGCCAAGCTTTCATTTAGAATGGAACGACAGATCAAGTGCTTCCCAGATAAGGTCAAGTTAAAGGAGTTCATCATCACCAAGCCCTTATTTTATGAAATGTTAAAGGGACTTAGAATCTAAGAAAAAGAAGATAAAAAACATGTATAGTAAAATGACAGCCAACTCACAATTATTAACAACCACACCTAAAGCAAAAACAAAAACAAACTAAGTAATCAACTAGCACAGGAACAGAACCACAGAAATGGAGAACACATGGAGGGTTAGCAACAGGGGAGTGGGAGGAGGAGAGAGGTGGAAAAGGTACAGAGAATAAGTAGCATAGATGGTAGGTAGAAAATAGACAGGGGGAGGGCAAGAATAGTAGGGGAAATGTAGAAGCTAAAGAACTTATGACACATGGACATGAACTAAAGCGGGAAATGTGGATGGGAGAGGGTGTGCATGGTGGAGGGGAGTGAAGGGGGGAAAATGAGACAACTGTAATTGCATAAAATAAAATATATTAAAAAAAAGAATTGTTGATTAGTAGATTCTTCCTAAAGAAATATTAGGAAACTCACCCTGGACTGCAACTCTTACCTGATTAACCATTTTTCCAAACCCCTCAAGTACCCTTTCTTCTCCTTATAAAAAGGTTGGTTAAGGCGGTTTTTGAAGGTACATCCCCTGCTGTCTACTCAGATCTGTGGCATCTGAACAAAGCCCCCATAAAGATTTATTCCTTGTCTCTACTTGTTGGTTCTGGTAGTGACAGGTGGCACAAATGCTGACTTTTCTGGTTTCATAACTGTTCTTTTTTATAAAATTCCTGTTCAAATATTTGCCCATTTTACATTGGGTTGTATGCCTTGAAAGTTTTAAACATTGATTTGTAGGAGTTCTTTATGTGTACTCATTACAAGTGGCTTGTCAGATAACACACACACACCGAATCTTCTCTTACTCTACTGTTTGTTCTTTATTGTTAATGGTGTCTATTGATGTAAAACAGTTCTTCTTTGCACTATTGTTCAATTGATCAAATTTTTTTCTTAATGGTGCTTTTTGTACATTAAATTTTTGTCCACTTGAAGGTCATGAATATATTCTGTTTTCTTATGACAGTTTTATCTTTCATATTTATATCTGTAATCCATCTAGACCTTAGTTTTACATATGGCTCAAGGCAGGGGTTGAGATTCATTTTCTTTCATGTGGATATCAAATTGACTCTGCATCATTTAATAAACAGACCATCTCTGTCCCACTGTACTTTCATGCCACCTTTGTCATAAATCAAGGGGCTATGTAGATTGGGATCTATTTCTGAGCCCTATTCTGTTCCATTGATATATTTATATATTTTTGTATCAGTATCGCACTGTCTGAGCTATGCTTCTTTCACGCTGAGTCTTGATATATGCTAGCTTAAGTCTTCCCATTTTGCTGGTCTTGTTCATTTGAAAACTTCATCCTCATGTTTCATTCAAAATTAGATTCTCCCGTTTCATAAGCAGCTCGGTGTAGAGTGGAATACATAGACTGCTCAAACCTACCCACTCCCTGGCCTTCCCATTTTTTCTGCCTCTGACTCCCTCTCCCACTTTGCAAGGAGGAGGGCAAAGGGCAAAAAGATGCCTTTTTATACAAACTGACAGCCCTGGGCCAGGTTGCTGACCCTTTTCTTCTTATCCTTTCTCCTAAACTGGTTTGTTAACAGCCTCCCACAGATAGATGCTGTCACACCCAACAGGCTGCCTCAGGCTGTATTCCTCGATGCCTTTTTACCTCCTGCTGAAGTGACATCTACCCTTCATGCTGCCCCCTGGGTCTGACAGATTCCATTTTCCATAGTTTCAGAAAATACGCTTTCCAAGGAACAGTTTGCCATTATAGTCTGTCCTCATCTCTCTTCCTCCCCTCCCACCTGGCCTCAACTCCCAAAGCTCTGGAGTAGACCAGCAAAAGGAATGACCATGAAGGAATTTGTCAGTCTTTCCTGCAGACCCTCCCCATCTACTTCTTGGCCCCCATTTCCTAGGGCTTTGGGGAGGGAAATCAGGTAGTCTGTCTACACAAAGATTGTCTTCCTCCACACGTGACCACATCATGCCCTTAGTTCTTTTTCCTTATCTCTCAAAGGTAAAGACCCCTGGAAGCTGTGGGGTGGGAGAATTTTATTCCAGTACCTATGACTTGTATGAACACGGCGATTTTTGTTGTAATCCCTGGGACTTTTGGTTACATCAAGGCAGGAAAAGTGATCAGTCATATCTCATATAATTCTGTTAAATATATAAGAAACCATGGTGAGCAGTGAAATTAGTAAAACCTAAATCACTTTTACCCTGACCAGTGTGGCTCAGTCCGTTGGGCATCATCTTGCAAACTGAAAGGTCACCTGTTCATCATCAGTTCAACTCCTGCTCAGGGCACATGCCTGGGCTGCAGGTTTGGTCCCCGGGTGGAATACATACGAGAGAGGCAACCCATAGATTTTCTCTCTCTTTCTTTCCCTTCCTTCCCCATCTCTAAAAATAAATAAATAAATTTTTTAAAAACGGAGTCACTTTTGATAATATGGCTGTAAAATACAGCACTAATATTGAGAAATGGTTCTGAAATTAAAGTCATAAAGTGAAATAATAATATAGCATTAAAATTTCACACTATGATTGAGCCTTTGGGGTAAAAGTAAGAAGAGATAGATGGAAATTATACTTTGTTAAGAATGGACATAGTTACAATTCAATTTTTAATTTTTTACCTCAATAAAACATATAGGTATTTGTAAAAAGGAAAGGAGCAATAGAAATAAAACATTAAGGGAAAATACCTAGAGAGGAATAAAGAAAGGAAGAGAGCTTGATCATGAAGACAGAAGAAGATAAAGAAGACAAAGAGAAAAAAAGAGCAGTCATAAAGACACTACATAAAATTCAGGAATAATAGCAAATGTGAACACATTAGAAGACAAAGCTTTTCAGGTTATAAAACAAAAAATGCCAACTGCAGCTATGGCTGTTTTTAAGAGATATAGCCAAGATAAAATGCCAGAAATAGAAGGAAAAAATTGGTAGTCAAAACTATGCCAGTTAAATGTAAACGAGATAAGAGAAAGCTGAGGTGGCAATCTAAATAACAGACTAAATATAATTAAAGATGAAGAGCCTTATGTGGAATTAAGCTGAATTTTTTGTAATAATAAAATATGCACTCCTTACAGATAATAGATTTTGCTTAACATAACAACAAAACACATGAAGCACATTCAGGTATACAAAGAAAATTTGATAATAGTTCAGTCACAATGATACACAGGTATATGGTAGTATCTTTCAGAATTTGATGATGAAGCAGACAAACTAAATAGGGTTATAGATGATGGTATTGTGGAGGAGGAACAAACTTTCCTTTACCCTCAAGGTTTTTCTAGCTATTCTAATAACCAAATAAACATAAGACAGGTCAGCAAGAGAAAATAACCAAATTTAATACATGCATATGTGTGGGACCACCACAAACATGAGACAGTCAAGAGACCCACATGCACGAGAGGTTCAGAGATGAAAAGGGAACACTGGTATATAAGACGTTCTGACCTAGGGATGGGGTTAGGTGCTTTGGGGGCTTGAAAGGGTCACTGTAGGATAATAGGAAGACCAAATGCTTAGTACAGAGGAATTTGTCCTGTCCTAGAGATAGGTCAAAAGAGGTTATCTATGATAATTACTTATTTTGGACAAGGCCCCTAATTCAGGTTCTGCTAGGTAGTTAAGGGAGGGGCAGAAGTTCTCTTGAGACTGCAGCTAAAGTTGCCTGTAGCTCAAAACAATCTGCATACCAGTGAGGCACATCTTGGGGTGACTTCTAAACCCCCGCAGTATGAATTATGCAGTTAATGAGCTTGAAAAATATACAATTCATCTTTAAACACAGAGAGTATACATTTCGGTGCTTATGTAATATAACTACATACTAGTTTTCAAAGAAAATCTAAAGAAATTATTTGAAGTTAAATAATTATTTTTTGACTATAATGTGGTAAAACTAGAAATGTATCATTAAGAGACAACAAATCTAAGCACTTAAAGAATTTAAAAACAAGTACTAATTTTTATGGTAAAAATGATATCAAAACAATTACAGACTGCATACATAACAATTGAAATGAAAATAGGGCTTGTCAGAACCTGAGGGATGTGGACAAAGTCATGCTCAGTAGAAATGTCATAGCCTGTAATGCTCTTAACTTTTCAATAAGAAAGAATAAAATTAAATGAGTTGAGCATTCAACTCAAAGAGCTAGGAAAATGAATACAATAGATGATTGAATTTTTATAGTTAAGAACAGAAAGCGACAAATTAGAAAGTAAACAATGGATGAATAAATAACATATCCAATAGATGTTTGATAGAAATGAAGTTCACTGAAGCTTTGAATATGACAATAAAATAGAACCACCTAGGCAATCCAAGAAGGGAAACATGATATGGAACATTATGAATGAAAATGGTGATAGAGCTGCAAATATAGAAGATAGTAATTACAATAAAATATGTATAGTTTTTATTCAGTAAGTTAGAGAATGAAAGTGGAAATAACTGACTTCCTAGTAAACATAAATTACAGCAGTATAAATTTGGTGCAGGACAAAGGTAGCTGTATTGACAGTTCAGTAACCACAGAATAAAGTCAAATAGGACATTTTAAGGATTTACTGCACAAATGTGCCGGTCCTAGATGATTTTACATGTTTGCTTTTTCAAATATTCAAATAATAGCAATTTCTATGTAAGTTGATTTATTCTGGACATTAGAAAAAGGCATAAAACTCTTCAGCTTAGGTAACTCTGACACTAAAACTGAAATAAACGAGAAAACTGGAGACTGATTTTAGTTATGACTATGGATACAAAATTTCACATACCAAGTAGCAATCCAGGATTATATTTAAAAAAATAATCCAAACACAGACAAATTTACTTTTACGAGTATAAGCGATATTCTCACCAGGAATTAAGTATATTAATGTATGAAAAGGGAAAGCCTGTTTGATCACTCTGAATGGGGTCTTAAGTAACTTGAAAACGCCAGAGGAGCATTCTGCAGAACTAACAGTGATACTGGGTGTCAGCACTGTGCTAGCACTTTGCATAGGCTGTCTGATGTAATCTTTGTAACAACCCTACAAGGTAGCTATTATGGGTATTTTCATTTATATGTGAGGAAACTGAGGTACCGATGTAATTTTCCCAAGGTCATGCAGCCAGAGATGGAACCAGCATCTGAATTTAGGCAATTTGAATCCCGAGTCTGTACTTTTATTCATTATGCTGTTCTGCCTGTTTTGTTCATTACTGAGGGAATAAAAGTTATTTGATATGGTGAAAAGGTAAGGTATCTATGGGAATCTAATAGCAAACATCATACTAGATATTGAAGACAACCAGGTGTGTCATTAAATTCATCAAGGCAAGAATTATCCTCTCATTATTTTAGCGGTTCTAACCAATGCAGGTATATAAGAAAAAAAATGCAGGATGAGGTCAGGTGATTATCAGTTTAATTCCATCTGCAATCGTAATACCCCCTTGCCATGCAATATAATATATTCACAGATTGCAGGGATTAGGATGTGACTATCCTTGGGATACTGTTATTCTGCTTACCACAGTATCCTTGGAAATACTGTTACTAACCAAAGAATATGTGGATAAGAACAATTACCACCAAAACCAGTATTTGCAGAATAATGAGACATTAATCTGCCTTGCCTTTTGGTTTATTTTTCAGGAATTATATCCAGGCAGAGAAGAAAAGATGAGGGCTGGGAAGAATATGTTCTACACTTTTAGCACTAGCGACAAAGTTGAAACGGGGTTGAAATTAGATGCTCTAGTTTTTCTCTCATGTTTTCTTAATTCTGTGGTTCTCTGCACAGTTACAAAGTCCTTCTCATAGTCTAAAATTCTGTCTTGCAGCATGTACTGCATACATTGTAAAGAGATTTTAAGTCGTGTGATTATAACTTAAGAAGTTATTTCCCAGTTAGCCAGTTCTGGTTTGCTGTGTGAGCCCATGTTACTGGGACTTGTATCAGGCAACTCAAGGTGCATATATATATATATATTTAAAGATTTTATTTATTTTTAGACAGAGGGGAAGGGTGGGAGAAAGAGAGGAAGAGAAACATCAATGTGTGGTTGGCCTCTCGTGTGACCCCTCCTGGGGAGCTGGCCTGCAACCCAGGCATGTACCCTGACTGGGAATCGAACCAGCAACCCTTAGGTTCCAAGGCCGGCCGCTCAATCCACTGAGCCACACCAGCCAGGGCCATATTTTTCATTAGAAAATGGTTAGTGTAATTTTGGCTGTGGTGCTCCTTAATGTGCTCACCTATGTAAAATTGTGCATTTACAGTCTCTGATGTGATTGTATATTAGGTCTATTATATTGTATATTTTTCTCAGAAGTAAGAAATTGGTTATATTTGTTAAATTTTCCATGTCTCAATAAAACTGGCATTTATTTACTAAAGGGTGATGTTTTCAGTTATTTTTGGAAAGCATTTTACATGATTAGAGGTAACCATAAGTTTTCTGTTTTTCCTGTAAAAAATTACGTAGGATCGGCCTTGTGCTGTGCAGTGGAGTAGCCTCCGTCCACAGGAGGCTGTAAAGCACTTGAAATGTGGCTCATTCTAATTGCAATGTGCAAAATAAAGTGTAAAATAAACACCAATTTTGAAAACAGTACAAAAAGGAATATAAAAATACCTCAATTTTTTATAATGGTTATGTGTTAAAATGATATTTTGGATATATCAGGTTAAATAACATATTAAAACTAATTTCCCTCTTGATTTTTACCTTTTTAATGTGGCCCGTGAAAATTTTACACACATGGCTCACATTAGTCTGGACCCATTTGACCAATATGAGACACTTCTAGTTGATGATGATAAGATTATATTATCACTCTAGAAGAGGAGAACTTATGGTAGAGGACAGAAAGAGTTCATCCGCCCAGTGCTAGCAGAGCCAACACTAGACTCTGAGAACTGTGGTGGAGAAATATTGGCTATTTTTTAATGAATGGAGCAAACAAGGACAATGGGAAGCCAATGCTCAGAAGCTCAACTCCCCAGTGATGTGTAGGTTACAGATCACATAGGGCAAAACCACAAGACACTGGTGGGTTAGGGATTTGGGTCGTGCTGGTTGCTGATTGGTCGGAGGGGAGGTAAGGGTAATGAATCATTTTTCCAGGTCTTGAGAATAGTTCTGAGGTTTCTTCTGGGGTCCCTCTGTCTGGTTTCATGGGAAAATAGCAAGGGGGTCATTCCGTTTTAGGGCTCATGAGCTGAAACATAACTTAGGTCAAGATGTTTTTATTATTTTTTTAATCCTTACTCAAGGACATTTCTTTCTCATTGCTTTTAGAAAGAGAGGAAAGGAGAGAGAAAAACATCTAGCGGTTGCCTCTGGTATGTGCCTAGATGGGCAAATGAAACCCGAAACCTAGGCCTGTGCCCCAACTGGGTATCACACCCGCAGCCCTTCCATTAGGGGATGACGCTCCCACCCACTGAGCCACACCTGCCAGGGCAAGATGTTGTCTTCAGCCTGGCAGAGGTCTACCCCGTGACCATTAGTCAGGTCTGGCTGCCGTCTTCTGCGGCTTTGGGTTGCTGATTTTGGGGGAAAGGCTAGGTATCTGAGGGGTGTGTAGAGAGAGGTATGATTTCTAGAGCCAGGATTTAAAACTAAATTTAATCAAAGCCATAAGGACCCTTGGTTTTACTCACAGTAATCAATAGCTCATGCACATCTGTTCAGTTCCTCCAAACACAGAAGCCAACAATTAAAGTTCAAATTGAAAAGAATAGGGACTTTGCTTTGCATGGTTTGAAATGATCCATTTGTCAGAAGGCCATTCCTACATACTCTGACCCTGCCTGAGGCACTCGGTGCACCTTCTGTGTGAGCTTTCATATCTGGAGCCCCGAAGTGATCTCAAGTGTCAAGAGTTGGATGAGAATCAAGAGCTGAAATGCCTCATGTTGCTCCTGATGGGTATTGCCCACAGGTTGGTAGAGGGCATTAAGGTGATCATTTGTGGAGTAGCTGTGCCTAAATCTTATTTTCTATGCATGTGAATGTTGGCCCAGGAAACGCAAGTTTACAATTTATTTAGGAATAATCTTTTATATGTGAAAACTCAAGGGATCATGTCCTGGTTATTTGAAAGTTCTAATAACCTATTAGAAATGGAAAACCTATTTTGTTTGTATTTGTTCTAAAACAAAGTCGATTTGTTATAGTAGTATAAATAGTATAACAAAGGAAATTGAATCTTGGGTAATTAGGGATCTCAGACTATCTCAGAGAATTCATTCTAGGCAAGAATTCTCACATACAGAATTTAAAAATATTGACAAGTAGGTATAGAAGGTGAGATTGAGTGTATGCTAGAATAAGATTAAGGATATATAAATTGCCTTTTTTGGATAAATATGTAATTAAGCAGTTAAAACTTTTTTTGAGATGCCCCTTAAAGGAACTTAGAACTCTTATATTTTACACAACAGCCTTTTAAGTTGACACAGACCCTCCTTTTAAGTTTGAAGATTATCAAAGAAAAGCGAGAGGCAAGCAGTGCAAAAAGTTGGAATGAAGTAGAACATTAGCTCACACATTGAGCTTTTAAACATCAAGGTTTATTTTTTAGATTAAGTTTTTGATGGGAAGGTTTGGGTCTGGGTTATTTATAGTGTTTCGAATGCGTGCGGATGTTCCGTGAATGTGTGGATTCTGCCTAGAGCCTGTGTCAATAGGTGCGGTCAGATGTATTTATGTATGTGTGCTGAATTTCTATTCTGAACCTCCTTGTTCAAAAAAGGATGTATCTGCTCCCCTTCTGTTTAGGAAAGGAGACAGACGTTGGAGATTTTTTTTTCATGCTGTTATAATTAATTCCTTTTTTTCTAATAATGGGGAATTGAAATGGTATAGGTAAGGGAAATCTATCGACCCTGAATCTATTTTAGTTACAAATATCAATATCCTTCTTTACTACATATTTATAAGGTCTAATAATATACAGGACATTTAAAAATAATCTGAGCTAATTTACAGTATTTTCTTATTTCTTTTCTGTCCTGTGCCTGAGGTATTCCCAAGCAACCCAGTGTTCCAGTCAGCTTTAGTGGAAACTTGGCTTTCCTCACAGGACACACTGGTCTAAGGGAGCCATCTCATCATCCATGCATTCCATTTATAGCAGAAACCTGTCATTCTTTTACTCTTACCTTATTGTATGGGTACCATTTTTCTATGGATTTTATTTTAAGCATATCTGATTGAATGTTTTTGCTCTTCTTTAGCCACCAGTGTGTCTTCATTGTTCAAATTTCTTTGTTTCTTGTCAAGACTGTTGAAACGGGCTACTAACCTGACCCCCTGCCACCGGTCTGTTCCCTGTTTCCCTTCCATCTGTCATGAGAGCTCTCACCTAAACCACTGACCTGACCGTGTCAGAAACATGTTCAATACCTTTGTGATAAACCTCCCATTCCAAGTTGCCTACAGAATAAAGATGAAGTTTCTCGGCATGTTATAGGCTCTTCACAACCCAGAGCAAATCTACACATTTCTCCCCTTGTGTTTTATTGTCGTTTTTGTTTTTCCTTGAAGAATTACATGACAATTTTACTATTCAAACATTTTAGAGGTAAATAATGTATTTTCTCTGTTAGTGCAAGCCTTTCTTATCTGTACAGTTAGAATAAGAATAGTATCTGTTTTATAGTTGTGTGGATATAAGTTAATACATGTACATAAAACATTTAGGATATTAACACACACAGTATTCTGCAATTTGCTTTTTTAACGTAATATGTTTTGGTTAACTTTCAAGGTCACTACATATAGATCAAACTTATTTTTTATAATAGTTCCATAATATCCATGGTATAGGTGAGTCCTAATTAAATTTTTCCTTTAAAAAAAAGATTTTAAAAACTGAAACTCGAGCACCAACTTATACCATACACAAAAGTAAATTTAAGGTGGATAAAAGATTTAAATATAAGCTGTGACACCATTAAAGTCCTAGAGGAGAACATAGGCAGGAAAATCTCAGATATTTCACGCAGCAACATTTTTACTGATATGTACCCTAGAGCAAGGGACATAAAGGAAAGAATAAACAAATGGGATCTCATCGAAATAAAAAGCTTCTGCATGGCTAAAGAAAACACTATTAAAATCAAAAGAGAACCAACTGTATGGGAACACATATTTGCCAATGATACCTCAGACAAGGTTTTAATCTCCAAAATATATAAAGAACTTATAGGACTCCATTCTAAGAAGACAAGCAACCCAATTAAA
>CM052539.1:14684778-14702348 GCA_028533065.1 Trachops cirrhosus
GTGTTGGAGAGACTGTGGAGAAAAGGGGACCCTAGTACCCTGTTGGTGGGATTGCAGACTGGTACAATCACTATGGAAAACAGTATGGAATTTTCTTAGAAAACTAAAAATGGATCTGCCTTTTGACTCAGCAATTCCACTGCTGGGATTATATCCTAAGAACCCTGAAACACCAATCCAAAAGAACTTATGCACCCCAATGTTCATAGCAGCACAATTTACGATAGCCAAGTGTTGGAAACAACCTAGGTGCCCATCAGTAAATGAATGGATCAAAAAACTATGGTACATTTACACAATGGAATTCTATGCACTAGAAAGAAAGAAGGAACTCTTACCCTTTGCAACAGCATGAATGGAGCTGGAAAGCATTATGCTAAGCGAAATAAGCCAGGTGGTGAAAGACAAATACCATATGATCTCACCTTTAACTGGAACCTAATCAACAAAACAAACAAGCAAGCAAAATACAACCAAAGACACTGAAATTGAGAACAGGCTGACAGTGACCAGAGGGGAGAGGGGAGGAAATTTCAGGGGGAAAGAGGAAGGGTTTACAGGAACAAGTATAAAGGACACATGGACAAAAACTAGGGAGAGGGGGTGGAAATGGGAGGGAGGTGGGGGGGCGGGGGGTTGGGCTGGGATGGGAGTAAAAGACATAAAACTGTACTGGAACAACCGTTAAAATAAAAACAAAAACAAAAACAAGATTTTATTTATTTTTAGAGAGAGGGTAAGGGAGGGAGAAAGAGGGAGAGAAACATCAATGTGTGGTTGCTTCTCAAGTGTCTCCAACTGGGGACCTGGTCTGCAACCCAGGCGTGTGCCTTGACTGGGAATTGAACTGGCCACTCTCTGGTTCACAGGCCGGCACTCAGTCCACTGAGCCACACCAGCCAGGGCAATTTTTTCCTTTTTTGATGGCCATTCCTGAGCTTTCTTTTTTTATACTATTAAATTTATACAATAAATAATTTGTGTCTGGAGTCTATCACCAATTATAAACTATGCTAAAAAAAATAGGGTTCCAGAGCCAGAATAGAGAAATCAGTGAATACAAGAGAACCCCTAGACTTGACTAGCAGTACATATAAGAATTTAGTGTAAGATAAACTTGACATTTGAAATAAGTAGCAAATGAAAAACATAATTCAATAAATAGTCCCGAAAAATTGTTTCAATTATTGTGTATGGAGGGAGTTCAGTTCCTTACCTCACACCATTTAACACCCTTGTCTTCAACTTTGCCTGTTATCCTCTGGTACAGTGATTTTTAACCAGTGTGCTGCAGGAATTTTTAAAACGTTCACTACCTGACTATTTATTCAGGGCGCTGACTCTTTTCTCTCATACTGTCCAATAGAAAAATGACAACAGCCAACACAGCAGTAACCGTCTGGTATGAATGAATCAAAGTTGTAGTTAATTTTTTGTCAGATCGGCCAAAAGTATAATGTGTTTTTTGATGTGCTGCAGAATTTTAGTAATTTGTTTATGTGCTCCATGAGTTGAAAAAAGTTGAAAATTGCTGCTCTAGTCTAGAGATCATGCATTTTATCCATTCCGGAGAATATATCTCCCCTTACGCTATTCCAAGAAGAGGAGGGGATCTGAGAGTCTGATTTAGATTTTGTAGTGATGCTGTTGGAAACTTCAATATTTCATTTCTTTTTATTTCTGAGTAGTACTCCATTGCATGGATGTATGACAGTTTGTTTATCCATTTGCCCATTAACAGATACTTGGGTTGTTTCAGTTTGGGGCTATTATAAATAAAGTTGTAATGAATATTTTCTGTGTAAGTCTTGATGTGGACATATGCTATTACTTCTCTTGACTAAGTACCTAGAGCAAAATGGCTGGACTGCAGGGTAGGTGTGTGTTTAACTTTTTAAGAAATTTCTGAATTTTTTCCCAACATGATGGTACTATTTTACGTGTGCCCCTGCAGTGTGTGAGTTGTGGTTGATTTATATGGCTGTGAGCATTGGTGTTTGAAGTCTTTTTAGTTGCATTTTTATGGTAGCGTCTCATGATTTTAATTTTCATTTCTCTAAAGACAAGTGATGTGAGCGCCTCTTCATGTTCCTACTTGCCATCTGTACGTCTGCTTTGTTGTATCTGTTCAAATCTTTGCCCGCTTCTAAATTAGATTGCTGATTTTCTTATTAGTGCAATTGGGGGTTTAAAATTCTATTCCAGATCAAAGAACATATTAGAAAATGTGATTTGCAAAGTTTTTTTCTTCCAGTTCATCTCCTTTTCATTCTCTCAATAGCATCGTGGAGGAGCGGACACTGTTCATTTTGATGAAGTTTGATTTGCCAAATTTTCTCATGGAGTTCATGTTTTTGGTGCCATATCCAAGAAATCTTTGCTTAACTCAAGGTCACAAACAGTTTTCTCTTATATTTTCTTCATAGAAGTTTTATGGTGTCAGGTTTTACTTTTGAAATCTATGACTCATTTCAAAGTTATTTTTTGTATACGATCTGGCAAGGTATGGATCAAGACACTATTTATTTATTGTGGCCTGAGGACATTCATTTGTCCCAGAACACTTTTTTTTGATAATTCATTTATTTAATGAATTGTCATTGCGCCTTTGTCAAAATTGATTGGATGTGTGTAGGTCTAAATTGACTTTCTATTCTTTTATCTGCTCTGTTGATTTGTCTTAACTCTAAGACCATACTATCTGTCTTGTTTACTAGAGCTTTATCATAGTCTTATAGTGTGGTAGTGCCCATTCTCAATAACGTGAATGGGCCTAGAGGGTACTATGCTAAGGAAGTAAGTCAGACAGAGAAAGACAAGTACCATATAATTTCCCTTGTATGTGGAATCTAAAGAACAAAATAAACAAAACAGGAGCAGACTCATAAAGACCAAAGTGAGGGTTGCCAGATAGGACGGGTTGGGGGTGGGGTGTTGGGTGGAAAAGGTGAAGGATTAAGAAGCTACAAAATAGTCATGGGAATGTGCAGTACATCACAGGGAATGTAGTCAGTAATATTATAATAACTGTGTAATACTATAATAACTGGGTACCTCTAGTACCCAGGTGGGTACTAGCAGTATCAGGGGGATCACTTCATAAATTATATAATTGTCTAACCACTATGCTGGACATCTGACACAAATATAAAATAATATTGAGTGTCAACTTGAAAAATTAAAAAAAGTTTATCCTTTCAATTAACATTTGAATAAGTACATTCCACTCACTTTTATTGCCTGTCCCACCTTAACTGAAGTCAGTTATGATCTCTCGTTCAGAGTAGCTACTTATTTCTTCTCAGTGAAGCCTGCGTGCTCTCTGGCACTTCAGTCATCTGACGACGCTGTAATCGGTATTGTATGTCCATCTTCCCCATTAGACTCCGTTCTTGGAAAGAAGGGCCTTGAGTTACGATTTTGTACTCTCAGTGCCTAGCTCACCGTATGACATACAGTTGGGGTACAATAAATATTTTGTGAACACATGAATTAGCTTGTCATTAGATGTTAGTTTTGATGGCTTTAATATCATCAGGAACATTAGATAAAGTCATTTTTTTGGCCTATTTCTGGAAAAGGGTCATTCAGTGCCTTATTTATTCAAAAGCTACAAATAGTTTCTGTAATTTTAGTCATGAAGGATAAAATGGACTTTTGTATAGCTACATGTTATTTCCAGAATATTCTTCCTATTATGTAAAAATATCCTAAAAATTCTTCAAATCACTGCCATCTCGGTGAATGAGTGTTAAAAGGGAAGAGGCAGATGTCATAAATCTTTATTCTTTAGTATATAATATAGTAGCTGAATTTTAATTGCTTCCAATATTTAAGTAATGACATAAATAGGGAAATGTTGGATCCAGATTTCAATATATGGCAGGGGGCCTGTATTGGCTAATAATTTCTGAAGTTAGTTATGTTCCCTAATAATTTCCCTGCATCAAATAAATGAGGTTTTTGTTCCGAGGGGGGTGTGTGTGTGAAAGATGGCGACCATTTTTCACAGGACTGGAATCTTCCTGTGTGACCTGCTGCTGGCGGTGGGACCGCCAGGCGTCTTTGTGTTTTAAAGCACCGTCCTGCCTAATGTTAACTCTGCGCTTGTGCTCTGTTTGCAGCATCTGGCGAGGCCCCAATGTGAACTGCACAGACAGTTCGGGTTACACTGCTTTACACCATGCGGCCTTAAATGGACATAAGTAAGTGCCACTTATTTGCACTGGGATCCTTGTATTCAGTTACATGTGATGAAGTTAATTGTGTCTGATGATAGTTGTCTCTTGTTGCCCTAAGTCCCCTGGGCTTACACGAGTTTGGAGAGGCATCAGGCAGCAACACCTGCAAGTGAAATGTGGTAGCAGTGTTGCCGAGGATGGTTATGTGCAGAGTATAAACTGAGAGAACTGCTCTGAGATCGTCAGATGTCACCCAGGGAGAGTGAAGGAAGTGACAGGACATGTCACTCATGTGTAGCTTTGGGGAGGGATGGGATAAAGCCGTTTAATACCACCTTACCTTTGGTGTCTTTACCTAACATGGAATTATTCACTAGGAGTGAAATCTTAGTTGATTCTTGCTTTTATGAGCCATGGGTGCTTTTATGAACCACTTCAGAATTCTTCAGATTTAGCTAAAATGCCTTTTTTTGTATTCATGATGGCCTTTCTGGTTTTAAACTTGTTTAACCTATGGAATTGTGTTTCAAATAATGTGATAGTATACAGTATGAAGAGCAAAATAATGTGTAACCATAGCAACCATTTCATTTCCAGTGTTTTAGCTGGGTAACCTTATAGTTTAGTGACAGAGTCAAAGTGGGAGGTGTCCTCTGGATGATTCAGATGTTCTGTCCTTCCCCATCAGAAAAAAGTGACACTTCTCATGTGTCTCTTCCTCCTGTATTTTCTTTGTTCTAATAATCCAATTTGGTCTTCCCAGATATGGATTATTTCATTCCACTTCAGTTTTTCCCATGTGGTAATTACTGCCTTAAAAATGCCACTTATCTTTTGCCCTGACCGGTGTGACTCTGTTGGGCCTCATCCAGCAAAGCAAAGGTCACTGGTTGGATTCCCGGTCAGGGCACTGCCTGGGTTGCAGGCCCTCCCCTTTTGCAAGAGGCAACAGATCTGAGTTACGCACATAGATGTTTCTCTCCCTGTCTTTCTTCCTCCCTTCCCCTCTCTCTAACAATAAATACATAAAATCTAAAAGAAACTAATATAAAAAATGCTACTTACCTTCTGCTTTCCCACCTAAAAATTTTTTTTTTTTACTTTGGATTGAGACACAAGGGACTTAATCATACTCCATCACATTTTATGACCCTAAAGTTTTCACTCAAGACACATCATATTTGTTATTATTTATCACTATACCTTTTTAATCTTAAAACTTACTGCATAAATCTAAAATTATTATTCTCTTTACTGAGCCATCTAAATTACATAAACTATCATAAACTTAATGTTTCATTGCGTGGATTTTTAGTGTCAAATGTCAAAGTATCAGAATTTCCAAAATTACATTTTTTTTCCATGCACTCCCTCTTCTGTATCGTCTTATGTCATCCAACTTAGAACCGTTTTATTTTGCCAGGTCTTTTTCAACTAGTAGAGTAGAAAATGTGTACCGATCCTTACCATCTGAATATTTTTCTTTGTGCCTGGGTCATCAGGAACGAAGCCAACTTAGATCAGCCGAGGTGTGCGACACTGACGGCTTCTTTGCCATCTTAGGTTGGGGTTCCCTGAAGTTCCAGCTGGGATCACAGGCTGGCAAATAACGGACAAAAGATCTCAGGCCTGACCTTTGGACCTATACTACTTTCCTTTTTTTCTCTCACAGTGGCACTGTAAGCACTTCTCAGAATAATGTTGTCCCAAAATGGATTAGCATTCATATCTCTCCTTGATTTGAAATGCTTAGTAAATGTTATTGATTTATCCATAATGGCTTAAGAAGTTCTAGCCATTGAGGTATATTTCCCTGTGGCCTAATTATAGCCTAATGCATAATTTTTAGTTTCTATCGGTTACATACAAAGTGAAGCTAATTTAAGTGAATTGAAGGGCATTCATTAAGATCATCACAAAGAGATTGGGGATTTTACTGGATATTTTTTTAAGATCTCTTTAATTGCAGATACTCTCTGAGAATTCTACATCTCTCCTTTGCCTATCTGTAAATGTCATTTATCTTTTCTTTTTAACACTTTCTAGAGAGATTTTACTTGCTGTCATTCTATAGGCATTGGGAAAAAAGCAGGAAGTTTCTAATCCTATTTCATCTCTGCTGGTTATATGACCTTGAGCCGTTTAATTAACCTCGCTAGGCCTCAGTTTAATGTACTGAATATAGAGACTGGATATTTTTCCTTGTTTCTCCCAGTTATACTATTTTATTCTATACTGTTTTAGTACTATTTGTGGGTCAGTTACGCATTAAGGTGCTACAACTCTGAAATCCGGATTTTCATCTAGAGTATAAGATTGCTTTATTTTAAATCATTTAAATTATCCATGTACTTTTAAAATTAGAGATAATGTATTCTACCCTACTGTCCTCACTTCCCTCATTTATAGATGGAGAAACAAAGTCATTCTGGATAAGTGACTTAGTGCCACTTAGATATAAGGTGGGGTTATGTCTAGACCCTAAGTGTTCTAGTTCAAAGTGTATGACTTTACCAATGCTCTGCATTCTCCCCCTTTTGTGGCTGTATGCACATCAGTTTCTGAACCGCTTGCTGGCTTTTGTCTGTCACATTATGTATTTCTGGGCTGCCTCCCTTTATCATCAACTGCTGTTTTCAATAGTAAAATTAATGGAATGCTAATTTTACTGTTGTTTTAAGAAAAGATATTTGAAGGAGAAAAAAATGTCGTAGAATATATCTCAGAGCCAGAGAAGAATGGTTTTTCTTTTCTTTGTCTTTGCTATTTTCGTTTAGCATAGGTAATGAACAATTTATTATGTTGTATTCTTTCCAAGGAAGCCTTAGAAGTCAGCGTAGAAACACATCGTTTCCATGTTTGTTGCTATTGTAGCCATTGGCTCTAGATTGTTTCCATAAGCATTATGATTTCTAGGCTAAAGTTTATGGAGTCATAGAGCTAGAAGTAATGTTACAGGGTCCCGTAGTTAATTCTTTTGCTTTGAACACAGGCTTTTTTCCTGCTGCCAACCTATTATCTAAATACTTCATACTGTATATTAAGCTCAGTTTCTCTTATTTTGTGTGTTTTATTGGTAGCACTTCTTTATTAACACTAACTAGTTAGTCCAGAGTGAAGCAGCATTTTATATCCGAAATACATTATTTTAAATTGGACAATTCATCTCTGCTTAGCCATATCCATACACAATAGAAAATATACTCTATTGATGATTTCTTGGGTTATTTTAATTGCATATTAGAAAATTATTACCTTCAAATGATACAGAAATTATGGTCAGTGGAGCAAAGCCCTCTAGCAACAATTATAGATCAGTTATTTCAGTATATAGGCTACAGACCTATCTATTATCGGCTCTCTCTTTTAATGTGGAGAATCCATTGTCTATCTCCATTGTCTATCAGAAAGAGAATGTATTTCTACATTCTCTTCTGAATAGTAGTTCATTAACCAGTGTGGGGGAGGAAGAAATTTTGCTCTACCGTTCTAGATTCTTCTGGCTCATCTAATAAATCAACATGAGACAAATTATTAACAAGAGGAAATAAGCAAATTTACTACACAAATACATATGGGAACCCCACATATGTGAGAGGCTCAAAGACAGAAGGTTAAAGTGAAGTCTGTGTGACTTTGAGTTAAGGCTGATGTAAGGTGCCTGGGGCTTCTGAGGGGAGGAGGTTGTAGCAGGATGATAAGAAGAGCAGATAATTCCGTAAGTAGAAGTTTGCTCTGCCTTATTGATAGATCATAAGCTATTCTGGTAATAATTCTTATTACAGATAAGTCCCCTAATTTAAATTATTTAAATTTGCCACGTTATTACTGTTAGGGAGAAGTAAATCTTCAAGAAAGTTTGAAATCAAGAAAGTTTGAAAGTTTGAAATCACGAATTTGAGAATTTCATTAGTTTTGTTAATATTCTATCTATATAATGATGATCTGCACTTATTTCAGAGTTCTTTTGACTACCAACAAGCAAGGGAGAATGGAACAAAATAGATGTCTTTGGTAGTGATTTAATTGTAGGGAAACTTGCTGTTGTGGTAAAAAAAATTTTTTTTTGATTTTCCCAATTAGTTTAATTTCACTCAGACCATATATTGAAACTTCTTAAAAATTTTAATATTAATCAGCAGTATATTTGTATCTATCAGAAAACAAAAAAATTAAATATAGTAAAAAAAAATCAATACTTTTAAAATTCCTATTTTTACCCAAACTTATATATATTAGCCTCAATCTGCAAAATGTTGCAATGATTTAAATTGAATTATTATTAAGTTTATTTGACATTTTGTTCAGTTCCTGGGAAATGAAATTATTTTTCCTATGATCCCATCAATCACATTTACTTTAGAATTTTATATTGTTTCTTACTTATCAAATGCTGCATGTAAGAAAACGTACCAGCTCTGGCTGGTGTGGCTGAGTGGATTGAGTGCCAACCTGTGAACCAAAGGGTTGCCAGTTTGATTCCCTGTCACAGGGCACATGCCTGGGTTGCAGGCCAGGTCCCTAGTTGGGGGCACTTGAGAAGCAACCACACATTGATGTTTCTGCCCCTCTCTTTCTCCCTCCCTTCCGCTCTCTCTAAAACTAAATACCTAAGTAAAATCTTTTTAAAAAAGAAAAAGTGCCATTTTATGTTTAAGATAAATAGGGATTACTTCTCCATTTGCTATTCTGTAGGCATTATTCATCAATATGACTTAATATTTTATACTAGATAGCCAAGCATACTCAACATGTTTATTTGTTGATACTTCTAAAGTATATAATGTGCAACTTAAGTAAAAATTAAGAAACTATTGATTTGGTGGGATCCTAGTGTTAACTACTCATCTAGTGTAGAACTATAGAAAGGACCTGAAATTTAATTTTAATGAGTCTGTATAAAAGAAGCCTGTGTAATTCATATTACATGGGGTATACATAGATACAACAGAAGAAAGATTAATGACAATTTGTTGTTATGATTCAGTAAGCCAGGCACTTACTTAATTAGAGATATAACTTTATATTTCACACATACATTTTTACATTAGAAATCTGAGACCAGCCAGTTCATTGCCTCATATCTCTAAGATGAAAAGATGAACTTAAATAAAAATTTAAAAATAGGTTTATACTTAAAAATGAACAAATTTAATCAAGTGAATAAATTTTTAAAAACTTAAATAAAAGTAATAGTATTTAATTAGGATATTATTGTTTACCAACAGCCATTGTATAAACATGCATGTCTTTTGTTTTTTAATTTAGATATTAGATAGTAGTATAGGTATGGAAAAATATTTTCTTCTTCCTTTCTAGGTTATTTGGCTGGTCTAATAATTAAGTTGATGTAAGAGAGGTTAACAGGGAGAAAAACAAATTTAATGACATATGTACAGGAGCTCCATAAATACATGAGATCCAAAAGGCAGCCAGGTAATTGAGGCTTATATAACACCTGGAGCTAAATAAGGGGTAGAAGTCTGGAGATACACAGGGGAGGAAGGCCATTCATAGGAGGTGAGAGGAGATGTTTGGAAAACAAAGGTTGCCCTTTTATGCAGAACAAGATTCTTAGGTCAAAAGGTATCTTTAGTAATAGCTCTCTTTCTGGTTTAGGCCCCCTTTCCAATTCAAATTTAGGCAGTTGAGAGGTTTTCCTGAATCTGTTGGGTTTTAATAGCTTTTAACTCAAAATAATACACAATATAGTATACAACATATAGAAAGTAATACACAATATAAATGATCAGTAAGTTAGTTTTTTCACCATATCTTAAATCTTTCTGACAAATAAAGAATGAATGCATATCTCATATATTATTAGAAAAAGCCTACAAAAAATGAGTGAAAGAACAAATGAAATTCTGAATGAGAGTGAAGGAAAACAGGATTGATGATCTCGTGAAACTTTTCTCTTTACGCTTTGAATGGAAATGCTTTTAGAAGTTTCAGAGTATATATATTTTAGTTTTCTTAGGTGTAAAAATAAAATCCACACCCTTCACATAACTATCTTTCTCTAACACATAAATTCAGAGAAGGCTATTTTGTGGTAGGAAAAATTCTACCTTTCAGATCCAGGTATTTAACTGAACTGTGCTTCCTTGGGTATTATTTTGCTTTTTATTTAAATTCTGAAATACATCTGTTAAAAAAAAGTTGCTCAATGTTATAGTAGTCTGCTTTGAGAATAGTGATCGATTGTGTGAAATTTTACAGTCATATCTGTTTCTCATTTAATTCATGCCACAACCACTTAAAACTGGCCAAGAGATGTAGAATTTAAATTCTATTTCAACAATATCTGAGAGACAGGTAGAAATTATTTGATTTGCCCAAAGAAACCAAGTTAGTAAGTAGTAGAGAGTTGGTGCTTCAAACCAGACCTTCTGATTTTTATTTGCTTTTACTATTCATAGGTATTGAATCCTTTTTACCTCATTACAGTTATTTATCTCAGAATGGAAGGCCCTATATAATAACTCTACATGGCCCAGGTGAGGAGAAGTATATGAATTGGACAACCTTCAGGTGTCCTTCTGATTTGCAGATTCTTTTCTGCAAAGTTGATTTTCTGGAAGGCATTTTCACTTTTATAGGATTTTAATTTTACTTGGGGCAAGAAGTAATATTTGTATAGTGCTTTACTATTTATCAAATGGCTTCTGTTCTGATCTCATTTAAAAATCTCACCAGTCTTGACTAGTAGGCATTATTATTATTGCAATATCCCCCACAGAAAAGAAGAAGAAAAATGAGGCTAAATAATTTTTAGGGTCATATTATTAGATATTTGTAGAGCTGGGATTCAAATTCAAATTTTCTAAAATGAGATGTAAAATAACACTGGTTTTTAAATAGAATTTAAAAAAACTCATTTTCTCTGAAATCTTAATAGAAAAATTGAAGACTCCTTGGAACTTCCTAAATATTTCAACCACATATTCTTGATTATTTCATCATGATTTCATGCATTTATCAATTAAGTGCAATGCTCCAAGTGTGCAGAAGGAAAAATAACTTTCACTCTATCTTTCTACGTTCTTGGCCAAGACTTCCTCTTTCATACCCCTTCCCCCCATAATAAAAAGACAGTAACAGGAAGGAAAGAAAACAGAAGCCTAATGACATGTGTATTTCCTGTGTATGTGGTAGAGACCCAGGGAGACTGAGTAACTCCCCCCACATGTCCAAGCCACCACCTCAAATACCATTCCCAGCTAAAGGTAAAAGAAGATGTCAGGAGTGAGGGGGAGGCCAGTTGCAGGAGGTTATCAGAAAAAGCACAGTACAAACAAGGTATGAGTTGCCTTCTCCACTGATAAAAGTTTCTAGAGATTGAGTTATCTTTCTCCTCTTAGTACACAGAGGGAGGCACCCTGACAAATAGAGATTTCCCCTGTGAATGTCAAGTCTCTTACAAAAGAGCAACTTGTCAGTTTTCAGAGCCCCTCCCCATTCTTAAAAGCAATCAGCCTAAAATAATCCTTATGTCAAACAGGCATATTCTGGGGCTGTGTATTCTGCTCCCTTTCACAAGATTAGGCCACATTCAAGGCAATGTCTTTTATCGTTCACTGTACTTTGGTGTTGTATCATGTCTATTGTGTGTGTGTCTGTGTGTGTGTGTGTGTGTGGTATGGGGGAGGAAGAAATGTTTTCCTACTGTCCTAGGTTCTTTCAACTGATCTAATCAAATTGACACGAGACAGATTAACAAGAGAAAAATAACCAGATTTAATTATATATATGGAAACCTGACATACAGGAGAGTCAGAGACCCCCCACACAGGAGAGGTTTAGAGACAGGCAAAATGAGGTATATATGACATCCTGGGCTAAGGAATGTGGTTAGACTCCTGAGGCTTTAGAAGGGAAGAGGGACGTTTGCTGATCCGAAAAGCAGACCAGATGTTCAGTAATGAGATGTTTGTCTTATCATATAGATAGGTCAAAGTAATAACTCTTATTACGGGAAGGGCCCCTAATTTAAATTCCCCTAGTTAGTTGGGGCTGTGGTGGGGCAGTAGTTTCTCTTAGGCCTACAGGGTCTCAATTACTTTTAGGTCCAAGCCATACACATGCCACAAAGGCACATCTTGGGTGACTTGTTCTAAATGCCTACAGTGGGCTGTCAGAACTCCAACTTAACTTCTCAAGCTTCCTCCAGCGTTTCTCATTTGTTACATCTAAAGCCTGGCTTTACGGAACATTTAAATTTCGCTCTTTTGTTACATTCCTTCTCACCACTGGTGATTTGTTATATATAAAAAAACAACTTTAGAATATATTATAATTTTCTATATGTATGTATGTATGAGTTTATTTATTTATCTAGAATTTCTTTTAGAAAGTAATATAATTTGCCTTTTAAATGTATCCAAAGGAAAATAAAGTTTTTCAGAATGATTGTTTTTGATTGTTTGTTACAAAGTTCAGTACACTAGTAATTATGAATTAATTCATCTGGAGCTTGTATATTACAATTCACAATTTTTACTTTGAAAACCTAGTGAGGATTTAGTACAAAATCCTATGGTAGGATATATTGAGTATGTACTGAAATTGCATCAGTGGCAGAACTTGTCTTGTAAATGAATTTCCCTCTTGAAATGACTTCTTAGGCTTCAGAGGACAAAGGTGAAGGAGCAGAGAAGTATGAACAATACACATTCAAAGTACATTGTGTGTCATGGCTGAAAAGTAGTTAAACCTTTTTTGTAACCTTGGCCTGTACTGCAGGTAGACCGTAAGAGTCCCTTTTGTATTGTGCTGTTGCTCTGAGTCCTCATTTTTGTACTCCACTCCTCAGTAGGAATCATGCATAAACTTCCTAAATGTCTCTTGGTAGTGTAATAACTTTTTTATAAAAAAATAAAGAAGCTGTACCTCAAATTTTTCTTTAGGCTAAATCTCAAGTATGAGATATCTGAAAAGAACTACTTTTTAAAAATTGGGAAGAGGTAGGCTTTTAAATTTTTTATTTAATTCATTCAGTTATATATATATGTATATTTATATATATTTATGTGTGTGTGTGTAAATTTTGCCAAATGAATTCTAGTAAGTAGTTTCATTGGTTAGTCAATGCTGTATTTGTGTGTTTGTGGTGGTGCTGATTTTTCAGGTAAGTTAGTAGCCAAATGATTAAGCAGATCCTGAAACCCAATTTTATATCTCAGTACATTGAAAGATTACTCTAAACTGCCAGCCAGCATCTAGTATAGTTTTATAATGATCTATTTCATAAAATCTGTGTTGTTCAGCTTCTTTTCTTTTCTGTATGTGTTTTTTAAATTTTTTTCTTCTTCTTTTTCCTTCTTAGAGAAATAGTTGTCAAACTGCTTCAGTATGAGGCATCTACAAATGTAGCAGACAACAAAGGTTACTTTCCCATTCACCTGGCTGCCTGGAAAGGAGATGAGGAAATTGTGAAGATTCTTATTCATCACGGACCATCACACTCCCGAGTCAATGAGCAGGTGCACTTGTGAAATGTTTGTTCATACTCCAATTTTTTCTAGATTTTTGAGAATGCAAAGCTACATGAAAAATTGATTATTTCTGTCTTTACTCTGCCAAAGACCTTTCCACTGCTGAACTTCCTACAGGAAAATTTGAAAAATGCTTTGGCATTTGTATACAGTACAGAGGCACTAAATTGATCATTTGTAAAGATATTTGTTGACAAGAAAATCCCATTTAAAGGAAGTAGCTGTGATATTTTTTGCCTGCCTTATATAAGCATCCATTTTGTAGTTGCTGAATATTTAAACATAGAATGGAATTCACATTTGGAATGTGAATTAGACCTTTTCTTAATAAAATTTTAAATGCTAAAGAATGATGATAGCTATCATTTATATAGTGCTTTACCATTTACATAGCACTTTCACATTAAGTACAATTTTATGAGTCAAAATGCAAAATACAGTATATACAGTTGCTAATCACAAACTAAGTTAAAAATTTTGTGTATGTATATATGTTCAGAGTAAGTTGAGTAAAACACAGCAGCAGTTGATAACTGACAAAGTCATAATATTTGCAAGTATATTATATCCACATTACACATGACAGACATATTAAAAAAGGAAAGCTATTGTCAGTATTCTAAATAAATAAGGCTGCAGATTCCAGAAACAAAATAAGGTCCCCTAAACAGTGTGATAACAAACATCTTGAGCTCTGCATGCCCCCTACTGTTCCCATTTTGTAAAACTATATTTGAAAACCAGCATGCAGTCCAACAATTGAATTTCAGCCAGGGCATTAAGCTGCAGGTTGGCAGTTGTCCAATGTCAATGCAAGTAGGTTACTGTAGGGCAAGCACATCTAATAAAGTATAATTAGCATGTTGTTCAAATAGATACAGACGTCGCGGGCCTCTCGCTGAAATTCAGACTACAGAATAGAAAGTAATACTAGCACTAGCTGTAAAAGAGCAAAGGGAAGAAAAATATTTGTTTTCCAAAAATGCAGTTGTAGAAAGAACTAATTAAGAAAGATATTTTATTAAGTGGAAGTCTTATTAATATTTATCACAATAAAATGTGTTTACAGGTTACAAAATGCAGAATATTTTTATGAGAGTAAACTGGTAAATTTGATCTTTAAAAAATGACAGATGGCTATCTTTATCAGCACATTGTGGGAAAAGGAAATTTACGAGAAGGCTGTTCTGTTCCTCGGAAAACCAAAAGTTAAAAAATCATTTGTGGTATGAGCCATCTGGTGGCTATTCTTAAAACTGTCTGAGTGCCCCAAAGCAAACCTGAAATAATAAAGATAGGAAAACAATCCAGGGTTAAACAAGATGTTAGCTTTTTTTCCTTAACATTTTATTTATTTATTTTTAGAGAGAGGAGAAGGGAGGGAGAAAGAGAGGGAGAGAAACATTGATGCCAGAGAGAAACATCCATCGGTTGCCTCTAGCATGCGCCCTGGGACCTGAAAAGCAACCATAGTATTCAAATATTTTTTAAATAACATGAAAATAAAAAAATTAACAAATCACCTACGATTCATTCATATTTGAAACAAAGGTTTTCAGTGGCATTAAGACTGTCATGGCATGTTTTAAACAGAAACTTTTTTTTTTGATGCTGAAGAGATCAATTACAATATAAAAAAAGGTCTTTTTTAAAGAGATTCTTTTTTTCATTTCTATTACTTTGTGTTTTAGTTTCTATTTGTTTTCTTCTTAGGGTACCAGTCTGTCTTCATTCTCTTACTTATATGGAAAATAAAATGAAACTTAATTTGGGGGACCTCTCTTCAAATCTTTCATTGTCAAGAATTTCCTAATCAGTGGGGGGCACAGGTCAGTGTGGCAGAGTAGGTGAATGCTGTCCTGTGACCGCATCAAAATTACAACTAAATTATAGAACAGCCCACCTGGAGAGCCATCTGAGACTAGCTGGACAGAAGTCTTAAAACTAAGGATGTAAAGAAGCAGCCACGTTGAAACTTCATCAGTGTACCTAAAAGAAAGAAAGAAAGAATTTACTAATCATTTGTCTTCTGGAAAGCCAGTCTGTTGAGAGTGTGTTGTTGTAATTGTTGTTAATCTCCCTTATTAGCAGATACCGTGGAGGTGTGGTGCTCAGTGCAGATGGCGCTGACCGTCTGGGCCCAGCGGGGCTGGCGACTAACGTGGCAAAGCCATTTATCACTCTTGGAAAATGGAATGAATAATGTAGGAAAAAGTCAGATATTTGTTTTCCTATCGCAGTGATAACAATCAAATGTGGTATTGTTGGTATAATAAATGATGCATACTTTTTATCAGATATAAAATTCTATGAGGAATACTTACCAAAATTGACAAACTCACATTTTCAAAGCATGTCAGGTTTAAAACTGTTCAGTTTAAAGTTTGATATCTAATTGAATTTCTGAAAACTTGCATTTTCCATGTCCGTCTTAACAGAACAACGAAAATGAAACTGCCCTGCACTGTGCGGCTCAGTACGGACACTCGGAGGTAGTCGCCGTTCTCCTGGAGGAGCTCACTGACCCCACCATCAGGAACAGCAAGCTGGAGACGCCGCTGGACCTGGCGGCGCTCTACGGGCGGCTTCGAGTGGTCAAGATGATCATCAGTGCGCACCCTAACTTAATGAGCTGCAACACTCGCAAGCACACGCCGCTGCACCTGGCTGCGCGCAACGGCCACAAAGCGGTCGTGCAGGTGCTGTTGGAAGCGGGGATGGATGTGAGCTGTCAGGTGAGTCTTCGTTTCGCTGGGCTTTCGAAGTGACGTTGCTCTTGCTTTGCTTTGAGATGCAGATGTGAAAAGGTATATGTAGAAATCTAACCACTTTTGATTAGTCAAATTGTCCGCAAGTATTTTTGTAACTACCTAAGTTCAAGGCGCTCTGTGACACGCTGTTAAGTCATATGTGTATAGATATAAGGTGTGATGTCTAACCTCATTCTAATTTGAGGGCTTTACACAGGGAAAATTATTACCTGATGGCAGTCGTGTGTGGTATCATTAGTAACTGTTTCCTTTATTCCAGTAGCTAGCACACACCAGGCATCCAAAGTTGAATGAATGAATGAAATAAGATTCTCTTGAACATTGGAGTGTGTACCTTGTGTTTAATATGTCAACACATTTAGAATCCAATTCTCACAAATGTCCTATGGGGTTGAGAGCTACTAAGTTCCAATTAAGAGATGATGAAGTGGACAAAGATTTAAGAAACTCGCCAAAGGACACATAGGTGATAAACTCAGAACGTGAATTTAGACTTCCTGATTAAAGTCCAGGCCTCTTTCCACAATAATGTGCTGTATTTACATGAGTAATAAAGGAAAAATCACTATACCTAAGGGCTATTAGAAACAAGTTATTGCAGACATGTGGTTTGAGTTGAGCTTTGAAGGATGGATAATATTAGGATAATAGATTTTGTTTCTCCACAAGGAAAAGGCAACCTGCTTTTATCTGTCTCAAGTTAGCCACATTTTTTAAAAGCTATTTTATTCTTTTTTTAATTTTTATTTTTGATTGTACTTTTTTCTATTACCATTAGTCCCCTTATTACCCCCCTCTGCAATCATCACCACAGTGCTGTCCATTTTCCTCTTTGCTCAGTCCCTCTGTCCTTCCCCTGTCCCTCCCTTAGCTGTCATCTTGCTCTCCATCTATCAGTCTGTCTCTGTTTTGCTGTCAGTTCAGTTTGTTCATTAGATTCCACATATGAGTGAAATCATACGGTATTTGTCTTTCTCTGACTGGCTTATTTCACTTAGCATAATGTTCTCCAGGTCCATCCATACTGTTGCAAAGGGTGTAACTTTCTTCTTTTTTGTGGCCAAGTAGTATTCCATTGTGTAAATGTCCCATAGTTGTTTTATCCACTCATCTATTGATGG